>VBSM01000272.1:59808101-59854187 GCA_008086735.1 Cheirogaleus medius
AAAAAAAAAAAAGAGTTACTATAGTGGGAGGAAGTAATTGGTACTGATCACCAGAGGAGATAGGAGATAGGAGATAGGTTTGGTAACACCAAATGCCAGCAGGGAACATGTCTGGAACTCAGGAAATTCATGGGGGCACTTTTTGTTGATTTCGTACATGGCGATCATCATGACCTGCCAATTCAAGCAGTCTCGGTTTGACAACAGCATGGTAATCAGGGGCTCAAATTTCTCAGGAATGAAGTTCTAGGTTATCACAGCCAGCAAACAATCTAGACTAGCAGGGCTGATGAACAGGTGGCAGAGGACAATTATCAATTATGACTTTTGTACCAACTGCTCCATTAACCTTGTGTTGTCTTTTATCTTTTGACATTCTGACCAATCACCTCCCGAAGAATCAGTGATGGGACTGGGTCAGTTGAACATAGGGCCCAAAGGTACCTGAGTGATGCAAAGGGTGGACTGCAGTAGACACTGTTGGTGCCCAGCACATAACCTCTTCAGTCCCGTACATGCTGATGGCTTTCTACTCAAGCTCCTGAGACCAAGGCTGCTCAACGTCACACAAGTGGAACACTGGAAGTGCTTGGGGAAAACAGTGTCCCTGGAGCATCCCTCAACCAGTGATGAAAGGGAGTTAGTGCATAAAGCCCAGATCCTCATTCCTTGCTTGAGTAAACCCTGAGGTGCATTATATGTATTGTTCTAGAGGTCCCTGTGGTATGAGATAGTCCGAAATGCCACGGCAATAAAGTTCTCATTATCACACCCTGCGTGGCTTTTCTCATTTCTCTGTTTCGCTTCCCCATTCCCCTACCCATGATTCCTTGGATTTGATCTCAAATAAATTACTACCACTTGAGTCTTTGTCTTGGTGACTACTCTGGGAAAACCCAATTTAAGACAATCATCTAGCCATTGAAACTTATCTGACCTGGGTGTCGTTACATCACAGTCATTCTACCTAAGTAATGGTTACATGCATTCAACACCTGAAGTGTTTACAATTGGTTTATGTGCTACTCCTTCCACATAATGATTTAAGATTATGGTAGTCAGAAACATAATGAAGAAATGTGAAGTGGAAACAGTAGGCTGTGGGTGGCTGGGTAGGTGACAAGATGGATCAGGGAGATACGTTATAGCAGGAAAGGCTTTTCTTATTCCATTCTGGATAGGAGTGAGCTTGGCATGTGGACTGGTCATTTCTTGAACTATTTTTCCTTTTTATTTTTAGTCACCCTTGAGTTCTAATGTGTTAGCATTCTGCTTCCAATGTGTGTTTAGCATTTTTTAGAATTTACTGAAAAAACATTATTTCCATTAAAAATCTATGTTCAGCCTCCAAGATATTTTTCCATATGCTGCTTCTTGTGAAATTCACATTTTGCAAATAAATGTATATATAAACTTTAACTATAATCTATTGAATGCAGGAGAAAAACAAATATTCTGTTGTGCTGTACCTATTCTTTTGGGTAAAAGAAAAGCATGTGTTTGGATTGGTTAAGGAAAAAGAAGAGGATGTGGAAAATGGCTTGTAGAATTGCAACTACAAGCTAGATTTGAAAGTCCAAATGAACCAATATATATGCATTTGTTTGTATGATGTTTCTTTCATTATAGCATGCTATATAGGCTACCTTTACTGCTAGTTTTGGAAAGGTTAAAGCTATTCTTAGAATAGTGTTTTCAATTTTAATCTTGATCACAATTTCCTGGGGAACTAGGTAAAATGCAGATTCCTGGGTACTACCCCACATTTACTGAATCATAATCACTTAGGGTGGGACCCAGGAATCTGTGTATTAAGGGATAGTCCCTGATGATCTTAATATGAAGAGTTTGGGTGGTTTGGGGCAGACACTGAGAAACAGAGAAAGAGATGGACTCTCTCAACTAGAAAGCGAATGGAACTCTTACGTTGAAATTTATCAACATGCTAAGAGAGAACCCTAGAGGGACAGATTTAAGATGGTGATCTCCATGTCGAGGTCAGTTAGGAGGAAATTAGAACACTGAGTAGGATTACATGTGAAGCTGGGTCAACCTTTGGTAAACAGCTCACATATTAGGATAAGAAGTAAGATAAGATCTGTAAACCCAGGCACCAGCTAGCTCTGGAACAATTATGTAGTACTTTGAAGGTCAGACAAATTTTATTCATGGGCATATTCTTTGCTCATGTCCCTGTTGTTCTTCTGTGACATATAAAAAGTTATCTTGGAAGTTATGGCTTGACTGTATCTATGTCTGGCCTTAAAAGGGAATTTATATACCTCTGGAGCCAAGTATGGTGGTGGCTATAGTGTCTGACTTCAGAGAATACCATGCAGAAAGGTGAGGTTTTTGAGTATAGAATTGGGGCTAATTAACTCCCTCCTTCTCCTACATTAAATGGTTTTACTTTCTGGCTGATCATTGAAAGTTCTTAGTTTTGAGTGCTAGGATTACAAGCGTGAGCCACCGCGCCTGGCCTGAAAGTTCTTAGTTTTGTTTTAACAGAGAAGCAGGTTTCCTTGCCAGCTTCCTGGATACCTCTAATGAGGATTTTAAGCAGTCTTCAGATGCATGTCATAGACAACTCCAAGTAAATTGATTTAAACAATAAGGAAATAAGTAGATCCGTAGATAGGGTGGGCTTCAAAGATGGATCATTTCACGGCCCAACAATGTCTTCAAACACAAAGATACTTTCCATCTCTCTATGTGTCACAGCTTTTGAATCAAGCTAAGATTGGTTCCCCTGGGGGTTATAAGATAGGTGCCATTAGGAATCAAGGGATATGCTTCTTTATTTATATCCAGCAGGAGAGAGGAAGAGCATCTATTCCAACCTTGAAATAACATCTTTTCCTTCTAACTGGGCCAATAACCCAGTTGGTCACATGCCCTAGCCCTGGACCAGTAGCTGTAACAGGGGAATGCCATGGGCTAATTGGCTTATGCTTGGGTGCTGGACCAATCACTGACAATCAGCATGGTATCAGGGTCCTGGAAATAGGAAATAGGTTAAGCTATAAGTAATATGAACTGCAAAGAACAGGGATGGTGAATATCTAAAAGAACAGGGATGGTGAATATCTAAAAAATATTTGGGATCTGTTTTGAGAAGATGGAAATGGGAATGGATACTGGATAGGTGATCAGTGGTCGATTGTACTTATGCTACAGAGCTTTTCACTTAAAGGTCATTGTTCCAGCTTGAATGCAAGCTCCTTCTACCTAGTCTTCCCAAGAGCAGCTGGAGAGATTCCTCCCCACAACCCAGCAAAGAGTCCAAGGGGGCCCTTGGGCTTAAGTCATCCTGCAATATAGGGGCAAGATGGCCCATAGAGTGCCATGGCAAACAGTAGACCATCATTCTGTGGCAAGTATGGTTGTTGTGTCCACTGGGAAGTCAATTTAGTGAGGTCATGATACAGATGGAGAAATATTCCCCTTGAGGTCTCAAGCAGAGATTTTGGGATGATTCCCACCTGTGTGAACACGGAGTGATAAGTCAAAAGGACCATGTGTTTTCTCTTATTCAAGACTGTTTTCCAATTACTCACCCAGTATTTCCTGTTCAATGTCCCCTCTACCCAACTCCTCCACCCAGGAGGGAGGGAAGTTCCCTCCCTCCTAGAATGGGTTTAATCATTCCTTCCACTGCAGAGAAGCAAAGAAAAACAGAAAACAGGTAGTGACGTTGCCACATTAAAATGGGCTAAAAACTCATATCCAGTTACCTTTATATTACTATATGTTGTGTCTTGCATGTCTGGAATAATTCCTCATAATTAAGAGGAAAAAGTTATAATGGCTTGAGATCTCTGTGAGTCTCAGCTTCTATCTGCCCTCTGCTCAATGGTGTGTGAGTGAGCAGGTGCAATGGAGCTGGTGACACTGGTTCCATTATAAACTTCTCCTTTCTATTAAGTCATCTGGACTCTGGTCACCAAATCTCCCCAGCATCTTTGGCTTTGCAGCAGAGCCAATTGTGGAATGTTGCCACACTGAGCAGCTTGGATATCTTTACAGTGTGGAAATACAAAATGAACAAGAAAAAGCAAGTGTGCTCTTATTACAAAAATCCTCAGATACTACAATGAGCAAGTCAGAGGATTATGGGAATTAGTGATAGAAAAAGAGCATTTTGCCATATGTTGAGCCAACTCTTGAAACTTTAAGGACTGAAATCTTGTTTTGGTGTACACAGACAAAGACTTAAGGTTTCAGGTTTGTTTGATTCTTAGTAAGAGGAAAGAATAATATTTCTCTCCCTCCCACATTCAACTGGTTCATTTCAGCTGCCTGAGCTTATTAATATTCAGTAATAAGTCTAGGCTGTGTGGATAAAAATAGCTAAGCCATTTCATTTAGAAACAGACTTCTATAACCACAAGCCTATTTTCTCCACCGCTGCAAGTGTAACTGCTTTTCAAGTGTGACCGGCGATGGACAGATGATCCATTTCCTACTGGTGAGCAGCGTGCAGAATGGCGGTCACTGCCACTTACCGGTAGTTATTTTGTGAAAGGCTGCATGCTTTTGGGCTTTGCCTATCAGCATCTTTGTCTGTCTGTTTCTCTTCCTACTGAACTTTTACCTGCACCTCCACAAAAAATATTAAAACAGGTTAAATATCTGTTAAATATCCCTTCTATCTGTTAAGGGAAAGATTCACCTCCAGTAAAATGTTACCCCTGGTCATCCCCAATGTTGTCATTATCTGCACACTCTAGAGCTGTGCTATGCAATATGACAGCTGCTAGCCACATATGAATGTTTAAATTTAAATTCATTAAAATAAAATAATTCATTTTCTCAGTTGCACCAGCTACATTGCATGGGCTTCATAGTTGCACGTGGCTAGTGACTACTGTATTGGACAGCACAGATCATTTCCATTTTTGCAGAAAGTTCTATTTGACAGCATTGCTATAGAGGTTCATTTGAGTAAAGATGTCTGTTGACTAAGGAAAAAGAAATCAAGCTTTTAAAGAATTAAAGGTAGTTTTACTCAGAAGTCTTCCTGATGACTACAGACTGATGCCTACGGCCTGGGAGCAGTTCTTTCAGACAGCTCCAGCACAATATTTCAGCCCACTGCTTCTATACAGGTGGTGGGGGTTCAGTATGTGCAAAATGACATCAAACTTGCTCAGAAGTTACATTAAGCAGAATCACATCAAGGTTTGGATGTAAGAGTACATCTGCTCATACATTACAGAAGCATAATCACCAACCCCGTCAGACACTATCTTATGTGCATCTTATGTGCAGGAAAAGGTGAGGACAGAGGTCATTTATCTCTTAAGGAATGAAATAACTTAGGCAAGAGATGCAGGGGATGTGGTGTGTGCTCTATTCTGTTCTGTTTCTAAAGCATCCTTCCTCACAGAGACTTTGTGAAACTGGCAAACAGAAATCAGCAAACATGGCTGCTTACTTTTGCTATTTTGTCTCACATGTCGTACAGAAAGCCATTTCAAATTCCGGCTATGACTAATATTTTTATATCAATTCAGGAATTCTAATCAAGTTTGGGTTATGTTTTTTTTTTTTCTTTGCCAAATAGTTCACATTTTTTAATCTGTGAAAAACAAACCCTTAGATGTACAACTAGAGAGTAATGATCCAAAAATTAGATGGTCCTGGGTCTAGTTCAGATTTCACTACTATTACCATAGTCTCCCTTAATATCAGAATGTAGATTCTTTCCTGAAAAATGGAGACAATGTTGTCTGCCCTGCTATTTCATCAATAGGCAGGGATTGTGTCTTATGTCTTACTTATTTTTGTACTCATGAAGCTTAAAACCATGAATGGTACACAGCTGGTGCTCAATAAATGTTCTTTGAGCTAAACAATGAAAAATAATGTACATAGATCTCCTTTTTGTACTTCAACCTGTTCTTCAATGTACATGTACATAACTAGATGGAGGACCTATTATTCACAAAAGTTGGAGGGAAGATGCCACTGGCAATGTGAAAGTTAGGAGAAGAAAAGATGTCTAAAGAGGATTTTTAGAAAGTTTTAAGGAAATAAGAACAAAGATCTAGTAAATTCGTGAAAGCTTTCTGAGTCAGAGTGATGCTGTTTAACTATTACACTTGCCTACGCCTGGCTTCAAGGCAAGAATAACTGGGCCTCATATTATATGGGTTTCAATTATATGAGAGATTGAAAATCGATCATGTAAATTCGTTTCTTAGGACACTTTACATGAGAAAGAATCTTCTTTTTTACATTTTGTTCCCCACAAGCCTCACTACCTCCAAGTCGGTATTACAGCCATAGTTTGGGGAGAGTTTAGAGAGAGCACAATAACTCGCTGTCCTGTGGATACCAGCTTCCCTCACAAGTATCGTATATGAAGCCACATCTTTTTAGGAACACTCACAGGGCAGAGCGCTGCAGAACACTGACCAGTATACATATCAAAAGTCAGGTTTTTCTCAAGCAGCTTTTAGATTGCTAGGGAAACAAGCCAGCCAGCCAGATGTGTGTGCAGGAGAATTCCAGCTGAGAGGAGCACAGAAGTCGGGCTGTGCTGGCAGTCTGAAGGAAGGGTTGGGTTACTTTGGGAAGACTTTTTGGAAAGAAGGACCAAATGTTCAAAACAGATTAACACCCTGACAGATTGGGAATTGGTTTGAGAATCTTTGGGGCCAAGAGACTATGAGGAATACATTGTTCCTTGCTTTTCTTTATAAAGCCAGAGCCCAGATGTGCTGAGCTTCGGGCGTGAGCTGGCCAGGCACACGGCCCCATCTCAAGTCTCTTTTTACTTCACTGGGGGATGAAAGTCAGCTTTCCGCAGTCTGTTAGCATAGAAGAGCCTGGTTCGGTGCTTTGCCATTTGTTATATATTACCTTTACTTAGGTGGTTTCATGTGTGATCAGCTCCATTAGGTCGTGTTTGGTGGGTCTACACTCATTTGCATGTCTTACAAGAGTTCCATCATGTCACTGAAGTGGTGAAATGGCCCTGGCTGCCTCTTATCCAACTCTGGCTTCTATGTTTCATTATCTTCTTTTTTTAATTTAATGGGTGTGGTGTACAGGTGAGGAGGTCTGGGGAGGTCTTAGACCTTTTTTTGTCTGATATTACTTTTATCTGTCACTGCTGATATTCTTGAAATGCACCTTAAAGACAGTGGAAGATATACTCTCCAAATGTTGATTTGATGTAGAACTAATTCTGTTGTAAATTCAATAAATAATTAATATTCCAAATCACTTTCCTGCCACTTTTTAAAACACTATGGTGCTCAAATGGTGGTAGTGTTTACCAGGGATTTGGAGGTTGAGGGAGTAGACCCACATCTGAGGAATGCGGTGAGCATTGTGGAGGGGAGAGGCATACCTCTAACCCTTGCTAGGGAGAGGCAAAGATATAAAATGTAACCAAAATGTTTGTACTCTCATATTTTCTTGAAATAAAAATAATAAAAAAAAATTATTTTAATTTTCTTATTTTTTCAGATCTGAGTTCTTTCAAGATGTCAGAAGCTCTTTTGCAGACAGCTGGAAGCATTTCAAGCTTTCTCATTTCTGTGCTAAAACATATGTCCTTTGGCTCTTAACAGTGGGTGGAAGTCTGGGTCCCTTTGGCCTGAGGAGGCCATACTCACATAAGTAATTGGTCAGCCCCAAATCCTGGGCATTGCCTCACTCTCCTTTCCCAAAACACATACAAACTCAGTTCGTCTTGGGAGACTGTGTGGTCCAGGGAAAGGACACCAGAGAGACAGGGAATCAGTCTGGAGGCCTGGGTTCTAGTTGCCACCAACTAGCACAGGCAACTCTCTCTATCCCTCTGTCTTCCTCACCTGCAAGGTGATAAAACTGGAATAGGTAACTGCTAAGGCTCTGTCAGCTCTGATGTGGCTTAAATCCACGAAGCCTGGAGAATACTAAGACAAAAATGGCAGGGAGGGCAGAGTTCATAAAGAAACTGCATCTCCGCATTGCAAATGTAAGAAAATTCTAAGCAGCAGATTTCAGACTTCTCAATTGGTTCTTTTCATCTGGTTTGGAAAGAAACCAGAAAGTAAAAGATATCATAAGAAAATACTTGCTCAAAACTGCTTTTTAATGAATTTCTTTTTAAAAAAAATGTCCTAAGTGTTTCTCCAGAAATAAGAAATTTCTTCTTTTCCACATCTTCCGATTCCAGGAAGTTTCTAAGTTCTCTATGTTGCTGAACATTTGGTAAAGTATTCGACTTATTGTAAGAGATTATGACTGTGATATACTTTTGGATATTCTTATTTGGAAATCTTTATGCATTCTTAAATACAATTTTTAAATGTGAATTTTAGGTCACTTTTTTGGTATGCATTCACATCTTGGAATTTATAGTGTGTATCAATAGGAAAATGGATCAATTTCCAAGAAAAGCGAAATTTCAGAAATTTATCTGTTGTGTAAATTAGGTCACCAGCATATTCTTTAGCCTCTTCCCCAAGGTTCCACATTGAGTTTCACGCCACATGGCTCCTCATCCTGGGTGCTCTTCTCTCGCCCCTTTGCCCCACAGACACATGCACCAGGATTTAGAGCAGCAGCTCCCAGCCCACTTCCATGTCCTCTGGTCCTGGCAGAATTCCTATTGAACCTTTGGTCTTTATACCACAACCTTTCATTCATTCAGCTAACCCAAGAAATATTTTATATACCTGACACTTTACTAGGGTAGTGGAGATGTAACATAAATGAGATAGAAGGGCCCTATATAAGCTCTCACACAGTGTTGTGGGAGAAATGGATATTAAATGAATGACAGCTGATTATTTTGTTACAGTTATAATAGCCCTACAGAAGAGAAGTCACAGTGCCTCAGGAGTATAGAATGGAGAACCTAATTTGTCAGTGAATTTATGGGAAGAAAGTTAGGGAAGACCCCACAGAGGAAATAATATTTTCTTAGACTTTACAGAAGGTTGAGAAGTTGTCCAGTTGAAGATGAAATGGAATGATGCCTAGCATATTCCTCAATAAATATTTGTGGAATGAATCTATAAGCAAATCTTTTAGTTAGAATTGTAGGCATTGATTATAATACCATAGCAGTTAGCATGTGTTAAGAAGGAGGCAAAAGCTACACATAGGGACAGGCAGCTCTCATCTATCTTGGCAGTGACAGTGAAGTGAGAAAGGCCAGCTGATCTTCTGAGATCAAATTTTTGACCTTGCCCTACTTAATCTAGGACCCTAAAGCACTGAGGTAACATGACACAGACAATAGTTATACCTGAATACTTTTAAAACCTTCAGTAGGAAGAATATTGAGTCTCTTATGAAAAGACTGCTGATTGCAATGTTTTAATTATAAACTGAAATCTAACAGAATAAACCCTAATTGGCCTATATGGTAAGAGGATCATATTTTTCATAATGACCATGTAAAGTTATCATGAAGTCATGATTTTGGGGTTTCATACCCATAATAGTTCATGATGAGTTTGTTTTGATAAAATGCACCTACTTGGCTTTAGAGGCTGTGTTTCATTTTTGTAGCATCAAAGGTGGAGAGCACCTTTGGGTTGACTGGAATCCCAAAGTTTTCACTTTCTTTGATTCCAAGCCAATCCTAGGCTTTCATCAAAAGTACATAAATCCTTTTATATGTTGGTAATCAAGAGTTTGTAGTACAATTTGCAACATAGGTTATTTTGCTCTTCTCGTGGAGGAAATTTCAGCTTCCTGCTTCTCTTCCTGAATTCTTTCCCTTGACCCGAGAGAATGAAAATAAATCTCACAACATCTCCACCAGTTTCCTCTTTGCTCCACCAGAATGTGCTTCCTCTTAGGTTACCAACTGCCCAACGGATACTTTGTTTGCATGCAAGGTGTTTTACCATGCATTTCAACGCTTCCCCCCAGTTCCAATCAAATAATTTTAAGACTGGCACTCCCAACTCTAGGGTTAGCAGGATCTAGAGTCTTTATTAAGTCCATATTCAGCTTTTAGCTCTTCTAATTGAAAAAAGAATAATCCAAAAGGAGAGCTAATATTTAAAAAGCTCTTTCCCTTAAAACTTAATATTGTGAGTGGAAGAAAATTTGTGAATAGTACAGACTTGGCTTAGAAATCCACAAATACTGAAAAGTGGCTTAATTTTCCTAGTGCTAGAATATGTCAAGTTTTTACCTGCTTTTTGATTCTCTCTGTGGGCAAAGAAAATTTAGTGCTATGAAAACTGTGAAAGATCTTACCTTTCTAAAGAATTCCATTTGAATTAATTTAATAGTTAAGTCAAGGGTCAGTATGACAGGGAAAGCAAGACCGGCCGCTGGCTGCCTCCCTGCTGCTCCCACTCCGGGTCCCGCTGCAGCGCTCTAGGCCCCTCCACGACCGGCTTCTTGCGCAATCCTGATTGGATGATAAAGCTTGTTCCTGATTGGACGTTATAGCTTGTTCCTGATTGGACGTTATAGCTTATTGCTGATTGGATGTTGAAGCTTGTTGCTGATTGGACGCTTTTTGAGTCCTACCAAAGGTATAAAAGCTAGAGGAGAACGGGGAAGCGGGGGAGTCGGAAGATCAGAAGTTAGTGGAGTGTGCTGACGGAATAAAGGCTGTTCTCCACTCTCCACATGCCGCTTGCCGGAACAAGTAACCTGTAAAACTGGAGTCCAGTCATAGAATTTCCAAAACCCTCTAATTTTGGGGGCTAAAATTTCACCTGTATGTAAAATGGAAAAAAGGAATAGTCCTTAGCCACTCCCAGAAGATGATATTTCATTTTTATCTGAATGAAATATCCTATGGCTTCAAATTAAGGACATATTTGCAAATATAGGAGTTGATATTCAAACATAATCAATCTTTCAAAGTTGTTTTGTGAAATATTGAAGTTATCTGATCTGTTCCTAAACTGCTATCGCAAAAGCGTATTGTTTAATTTGTAACCCATGGCTAAAAGGTGATATAGATCTTGCAAATTGCACTGAGATCATTCTAGATGAAAATGATGTGGCAATCATGAACTCTTATATTATCTGTCACTATCTCATAAACCCTTTTGTACAGCTTTGCTCTAAAATGTACAACTTTACATGATTTGAAGAGAAAAGATCATTTGGAGCAGTGGAAAAGTGAAATCAAACATGATACCTACCTCAGATGGAAGAGATGTCCTTTCAGATTCTTTAAAATATTTCCTGTCCTCCTACTCACCTCCTCCATTGTCTCCGGGACTCAAAAATATGTGTTTACAGTGAAATAAATATTCTTCAACTTATACATTAGAGCTTTTGAAAGTGATGAGAAAGGGGGGGAGAAAGAAATCCGTGGGGGAGGACAAACGGAATGACAATTTCTTGGAGTAGCATTTGCTAATTCAAACCATACTAAGGTTGTCAGCACAAGGAGGAGTCCATCTGCCACATGCATGAGGGAACAGTACCAGGACGGTCAGGATAAAAGGCGATGATTCTTTCAATCTTTTGACACTTTTGTAAATGAATTGCATGTTCCACCTTCTCCATGAACTCAGCAAAGCTAAACTAAGCTCCCCATCTTCGCAGTTCACCCAAGAGGTGTGTGTGCCCACTTAGAATTGTGGATGGGCCTTTAGGGTCTTTGCCTTTTCAGGGCCCTAAGCTTCCCATGCAGTACTAACTGCTGTACCCAGGCAAATTCTCTGGGGGCTCCAAGGTCTGGCCCAGCACTTGACCTGAGGCCATAGCATGCTCTTTCAAGTATTTTTGCTAAAGAGGTCCCATTCTACTTCCTCTGACTAAATCAGTGTTTTCAGCTACTGACTCTTGTAAGTCAGGGTCCATAGATTATTGGGAGGTTTGTAACTTCTTTGGTTTCTTGTGTTTTCCTGTCTTTGAACTTGAGAAAGCTGGCCCTAGATGACCACAACATCAACCAAACAACTAAACCCACAGTACCCTACAAAAAATTCTGCATTTCTCTGAAACAAGTAAAAAGCATAATTGGGTAGAAACACAGAAGTTTATGGATAAATCACTACAGGTTGGATTTTCAAAGATATATATAATAATTTATTCCTGACCATCTCTTCTGGGAGATTTTCAGGAGAGGTAGTTGTACTCCTAAAAGTCTGTATGCTGGCCTTTATTTTTTCTAACTTACTAAATGCTTGTCAGTTCTGGTCACCCTGGATAGATCTGTTTCTACTGTCAATTGTTCATACTGTCCCTAATAGAAAAAGACAGTGGTTTTCAGACTGTGTTCCATGGAGCCCTAGGGGTCTGAGGAAGTGTTTCAGGGGCTATTGTGGGACTAGGGGGAGGCTGACTGAGTCAGGAACCGTATCACATTGTTTCTGTCATCCAAATATATATCTATAGATATACTCGATATGCATATTTGCTTTGTTTTAAACAAGGAAGTTCTGTATAAAACTTTGAGGAAAAGAGTTCTTTAACTAAGATGAATGTGAAAAATCTCTGAGTTGAGTATTCAAAATTCTATATATAGTTGGACACAGCCCATGAAATCCTAAGTAATATAATAATAGAGAACAGAATTGGCAAGACTATATCCCTCTTGGTTAAGCTCTGTGTGTATTAGAAAGAAACTTAGTACAAAGAGAAAAACCTGTGCTCATTTAATTACTTATTCATTCTACTAGGACTTACTGACAACCTTTTTTTTTCTGCGTGTGTGTCAGACCCTAGGAAAACTATCCTACTTTTTTGTGAGATACCATTGTTTTACCTATAGTGCTAGTGAACAGATCTTAACAAGGACAAATAACACTTAATTTTTTGAGTGCTTACCATATTTTCTCATTTAATCCTTTCATCAAACCTTTAACCTGCAAAGTAAGTATTATTATCTGCTTGCTTCAGATAAGGAAAATAAATCTCAGAAAGATTAAGCAATTTCTTCGTGGTCACTCACCCAATAAATAGCCTTTCAACTCTCTCCTAGTCCTCGCCAGCTTGTCAGCTCAGCTGTGGGATCTCAGGCAGAGGACGTTATCTCTGAGCTCTGCTGAATCAAATATAAAATGTAGATAATATCTTTCCTATCTCATGTGGTTGCAAAAATTAAAATGAGCTAATATGAGATAGTGCATTTCAAGATAAAAAGCAAACAACATTATACTGATAATAGGTGATGGATTATTTTTATTAGATATTGTGCCTGATTTTGCACTCTGGGCACTGCTAATCAGAAGGTCAGACTCAATCTTCACATAATTATGGATCAAGAGCAAGGCACTGGCAATTAGAAAGACCACAAGTCAGGCCAGTGCTTCTGAAACTATGTGGGGTAAGAAAACCAGCTATTTCTTTTAAATTCCCAGTTCCTCATGGATGAATGCAGAACATATAGGCTTCTCTTTTTCATGATTATCTTCAAGAGATTTAAAATTATTATGACAAACTACTGAAAAATATTTCCAAATGCAATTCTGAATTTCTATATGAGTCTCATTATGGACTGAAAAAAAACAAAACAGTTGGCAGTGGCCTGTGAACACACTTTCAATAGTGCTGGGTTAGGCAATCTGCAAATTGGTTGAAATTTTCAAAATTCTGTACAGAGTTGTCCTTGAATATACAGTTAGGAGCCAAAAATGAGCGCTTGAAGGAAAGAGAATGGGAGAGGAGAAAAGGTTCTTCTATATCAGGTTCTCTAGAGAAATATAGAAGGGAATTTTTGTCCAATAGTGGTCATTCCATAATATATGCAACAGAAATGCTCCAACCAAGGAGACCATAAAACCAATTTATCTGAAGTATGCTTTATGTATATCCATCACAAAACTCCTCTAAATGTTTTAACTGATACTGCCATCAAGTTGAAAGATTTTGTTTTCTCCTCTATAGAGAGGTTATATCAATGTTCCTTTTAATGCTAATATTTTGTGCTTTTGAATTGGAAGCTGACTCAGTGCCTGTGTATTATAATGAGACAGCAGAATTTCTCTGGTGGCAGCTTTTGGCCACACCTTTCTGGCCAGAGGCCTCTCTTCTAATGCTTTCCCCTTGCTATTACTCACAAGTCTCTGTAACAACTCCCATATCTTAGTTCTCTTCTTTTTTGGGGGGTAGTTAGAATGTCTAACAGAGCTGCAAGTGGAGTGTCATATTTTGTCAGGAGGTGGCATTGACTAATGTGTGCAGAAAATACCCCTGAGTTAGACACTCTGGGTCATGTACAATGAACAGTTCAGTAGTTAACGCTTCAGAAAACTCAAAGCTGTTTAAATGAAACGTATATTTTTGGCTCCTGGTAGTCTATGTTGCTACAGCGGAAGGTTATAGTCAGCAGGTTTAGGAAATATATTTTTGGTGCTTTCTAGAGTGAACAATTTGAATGGTGTCAGCAGCAATTCTTTGTGAGCTGAAGGCTTTATACAGTCTCTTAGGACCTGTCCTTTCAGAAGTGAGAGCAGGTTCTTAGAGGCCACATCCTGCCCTTCAGCTAGAGATATCAGCTTCTACCAGAGAATAGTTGCTTTCATACGACACATAAGTAGGTAGTGAGAGTAATTAGCACCAGCAATGGCTTTTTTGTCTGTTTCTTCCCATTGCAGCATGCATTATGGTGTTTTTACTGCAATAGAAATTTTCTCTGATTGACCTTTGTCAATGTTACATGAAGACACATTTCACAAGTGGGCCAAGTATGGAGTAGGAATAGAAGCAAGAACAGAATCATAGACTAGATTTTTACACAGATACAACCAGCCAGGCTGAGGTTCCACCAGTAGGCACCAGCACAGCCAGATTGGTTTATAGCTGGCATCTGTTCTGATTGGTTGGTGCCTGTGCCATTTCGGTTGTTCAGTTTTGAATACCAGCCCTGGGTGCACAGTTATCCTCTGAAAGCTAAATTGGTGAAATACAACATGTAAATAAGTACAACAAGTTGTCTTCAGAAAAAACAAAAGAATTTCCCTAAATGTGAACCTGAGAAAGTTCACAAAGCACCCAAATTCAAGGTGTAAATGGAAAGAAGCAGGTCTGAAATGTGACCAAAACCAAGAAAGCCCATACCTAAACAATTACATTTATAAATTGTTTTTAAAAGGGAATGGAACAGTGTTTGTCCAGGGACCTAGGAAACAATCTTGCTACAGCCATCTCTCTCTCTCACATGGAGTAACAGGCATTGAGGACAAGACCAGAAAATGCACACTTGCTTCTGTGAACTTTTACCCCAAGTTCCAAGGGGGTACCCTGTGCGCCAGGCTGAGGGAGGATGCAGGGGGCTTTCTCTGCTGCCTTTAACCACTTCAGTACGAGTGTTGACTATAGTCGACAGCCACAGATGAACGCGCACAGCCCAGCGATGACTTTAGCCGACAGCCAAAAGCTTTTACTTTTACAGCTTTTATCTCTGCAGTTGCAGTGTGTACGTTCAGCTAATAAGTTACTACGAATCTGTGACCTTTTAACAAGTCCTTAGTAGGAGTTATTATAGGTATTTTCCTAAAGCTGCCTGTAAAGTAAAACAAGCTTTCAGTGCTTTAAAGCTTTCCTCATCACACAAGAGCAAAACGGATTCATCGTCAATGCACAGCACAAACTATCGTGTGGACTGTGAGTGCCGGCTGTGGGCAAGGTTTCGCGGCCGGTGAGCACGGTATGGAAGTGGTTAAGGAAGGCCTTTTTTTTACCATTTTCCCCTTGGGCTCAAACCAAGGCTTCTGACTTCACTGCATCCACGCCGATGGCAAGGAAGGGAGGTACAAAAGCCTGCCAAGGAAAATGGAGGGCCAGCCTGCATCTTCCTAAGGGCTACGGGACGCTGTTCTATCTAAACTGCCCACCCAGTTTCTCTTGGAGTGGGACAAGCCACAGCCCAGAGCAGCTCCTGGTCATCTATTCTACCACATGTAGAGGGAAGAAAGACTCCCAAGAAAGAAAATGCTGGGAAAAGAGACCACAGCCTTTGTGTGGTATACTCCTGGATACAGCTGGAACCCATTCTACTAAGTGAAGTATCTCAAGAATGGAAAAACAAGCACCACATGTACTCACCAGCAAATTGGTATTAACGGATCAACACCTAAGTGGACATATAGGAATAACATTTGTCGAGTGTTGGGCGGGTGGGAGGGGGGAGGAGGGGATGGGTATATACAAACATAATGAGTGAGATGTGCAACGTATGGGGGATGGTCATGCTTGAGGCTCTGCCTCGAGGGGGGAGGGGGGCATGGGCAATATACATAACCGTAATATTTGTACCCCCATAATATGCTGAAATAAAAATAAATAAATAAATAAATTGCTAACTGGGAACAACAACAACAACAACAAAAAGTCCTTTTTGATTTGGCGAGATGTACAACTCCTCTTTGGGGTTGGACCTTGGGTTTTGTGGGTGTGGATTGGGGTGGGGGGATGGGGAGTGGAGAGAAGGGGAGCGAAACCAGAGGCCTGGACCTCCCCCTAGAGGCCAAATGTATTTTACCCTGACTGAAGAAAGAACCTGGAGTGAAAGGGCTGGTGGGGGAATTATAGGAATGTCAGCTGTGACCCTTAGGATGGGCGAGGAAAGGTATCGCACCTTTCCATCCCTATAGCAGTAGTTCTCTGTGGCAGTAAGAGAAAACCAATAGAGACACCAAATAATCTCTTTGCCCATTTCAAAGCCTTTTAAAACTTTCCTAATAAGGGAAAGAACAAAACTTTGTAAAAAGCAAATTAAGAAAACCCTGTAAATGCTTCTTTCAATGCTTACAATTTATTTTGCGTAATAGTGCATGATAATATAGACAAAAGTACTTGAAATATTCATCAAATATAAAATGACAAGCACAGTAAAAAAAAGTAATGAAACATATTTGGGTAAGATTATGAAAAAATCTAAAAGTCTCTTCATGCTTTTAACAGAGATGAAGTTTTTACTGCTTCCTTATAAAATAGTAAACACTGTGATCATACTATAAAAGTCTGCTAAACAGCATTACCTAGGGGCCAGATCCTGTCTTTGAGGCTTTTTTATCACCTAGATCAGGTATCCATGCAGGTCCTGTTCTGGGTTCAATATCCTCTGCCTACAGCTAGATAGGGCTTTTGTTGTTGTGCAAATAAGCATATTTCAGAAACATGGTTTTTTTCACCAAAGAGGATTTAACTAGATGTGTACTCTTTAAGGGCTCACCTTGCAAATGGGTGAAAAGTTGTCCTATCCATTACTTGAGAAAGGTCTTTCTACCAGCTGGCATCACAGAAAAGAAGGCTTCTACACATGAGTGTGCAGCAGGGTGATGTGTAAAGTACAATTGACCTTTGAACAACACAGGTTTGAACTGCACAGGTTTACTTATATGCTTATATATTTTTTCAATAAATGTATTGAAAAATTTTTGAAGATTTGCAACAATTTGAAAAAACTCATAGATGAACTGTGTAGCCTAGAAATATAAAAAAAATTTAAGAAAGGTTTAGGTATGTTATGAATGCATAAAGTATATGTAGATACTAGTCTATTTTATCATTTACTACCATAAAATATATACAAATTTGTTATAAAAATTAAAAATTTATCAAAATTTAAGCACACACTTACAGAACACATAGGGCACCATTCTCAGTCCAGAGAAATGTAAACAAATGTAAAGGTACAGTATTAAATAGTAACTGCATAAAATTAACTGTAGTACACTCTATAGTACTCTAATAATTTTGTAGCCACCTCCTGTTGCTATTGCAGTGAGCTCAAGTGTCGCAAGTGTTAACTGAAATGAGTGACTAATGCAGGAGTCTCAATCAATCCAGGTTTTTTGAGCCAGAGCTTGAGGGGAGCCCAGGAAAAACACAAGTCACAGATGCCCTGGGGCCCGTGTTCTCTGAAGAGATTTTCAGGAGGTTTTGTATTTACACATTTCCTTAAAGAGGGGAAGGCATGTAGGAAGGGGTAGGGGGTAGGGAGTAGGTGGAAGAATGATTGATTCCATCTTGTCTGTGTTCTGTATTTGGGAAGATGAGCATTATCAGTGTGAAATCAGCAGACCTTAAGTTACAATTGACATGTCCTCATTTTATGGGAGGATATATATCTTGAGAGGTTTCCAGGCCAGCAAAGAACAATTTGTGAGAGCAATCTTCTGGAGATGCCTGAGGCCTTTTGCCTTTCTGTGGGGGTCTGCCTAATGTACAACACTTTGACACAAGGTTGTGAAATAATAACTATTTGGGGAAAAGATGGCAGTATCTCTGTGACTCAGTCTCCAGGCTTAACCTTCTCTTTGGCATAACAAGTTTGGGGAGGGCCCGAGATTTTTTATTTTCATTTGCATGAGTATCCTCTTAAAATGCCTAGTGACATAAATCATCTCTGAGTGAGCAGTTCATCTTTCCAGCAAATTGTGTATCTCAGTAAAAAGGGATCTCTCTTGGTTCTCATACATTTTTCAACATGCTCACTACAATACTGTAAACCTTGAATAACACCGTGGGACCCATATGAAGCACCACTAGCGATGCTGGAAGTGCTTCCAAGAAGCAGAGAAAAGTCATGGCATTATGAGAAAAAGTTGAATTGCTTGATATGTAACACAGATTGAAATCTGCAGCTGTGGTTGCCCACCATTTCAGCCCAATGATTCATCTTGTAAACAGACAACATAAACTTATGGTATCAATAAATACAGTTCAAGGAGCTCAGGAAATTTCACCCCAAAATATGATTCCTTGGTATTTTGAATTAAGGCCCTTAGATAATAACAGGCTTTTGGGAAAGAATAATTGACTTCCTTTCTCTTCCCTGCTATCTCACTATATTGCAGGAAAGAAAATCAAGAATGCAACCAGACCTGGCCCAAATAATTTGAAACACAATACCTGTCTCTCAGTTAGCTGGGCCTCAGTATAGATTTGTCTGCCAAAACCATTTTGGGCTCTGTGCTGATGAAACAAATCATCTTAAAATAATGGTGGAAAGTGCTACAGTCCTTTTAAAAATGGTGAAATAATTCTTAAAATAATGGTTATTTCAAAAGTTATGCTACCTACTTCTTGGAAATATCCAGTTAGCTGGGCCTAAACATAGATTTGTCTGCCAAAATCATTTTCAATTCTGAGCTGATGAATCAAATGATTCTTAAAATAATGGTGAAAACTGCGGATCCAGTCTGAAAAAAACTGAAACAGGATCCGCACTTTTCACCTCTCATAAAAACGAGAGGTGACTAAAAAAGTTAATTTGTTTCCCCTATCCATTCATTCTCCCAAGTATCTCTTCATCCTCCCTAGCAACTGTTTATTGCCCCTTAACGGAATTATGTATATTCCTCATCTCCCCTCTTCACCTCTAAAAGGCATGTATAAACATATTTGGATCCCATTGGTATGCTGAGTAATCACTCTGTGATTTTCCCCATGTACATGGTAAATAAAACTTTTCATTATTAATCTGCCTTAATTGTGAGTTTATCTTTCAGCAGACTTTTGGGGGAAAGGGCAAGTTTCCCCTCACCCCACACAGTAAATACAATACAGTCCTGTAAATGTATTTTCTCTACCTTATGATTTCATTAATAACATTTTCTCTTCTCTAACTTACTTTATTGTAAGAATACAGTATATAATACATATAGGATACAAAATATGTGTTAATCCATTGTTTATGTTATCAGTAAGGCTTCTGGTCAATAGTAGGTTATTAGTAGTTAAGTTTGGGGGAGTCAAAAGTTACTCAGATTTTCAACTATGGGGGAGTCGGCCTCCACTAACCCTCCGGTTGTTTCAGGGTTGACTGCAGTAACGGAATATGCTCCTACCTGTTCTCTTTTGCACTGGGAGATTTAATTGGAAATGGTTGTTGTAGGTACAAGTCACCTTGAATTTAAATTACTAAATTCAAAGGATGTCCTTGAGGAGCTTGCACCACCTACATCCCTTGCCTTAGGAGGTTACAATAACAAGCTTCAGAAGAAGACTGAAGAAAGAGTACGTGAAAATGGAAAACAGAGAGGGAATTTGTTGTTGCTGATGGGGTGTGTGTGTGTGTTTGAGGGGAGGGGCTAACTGGATAGGTTTCCCTGCAAAGTTTGTGTAGTCAAAGACCAAGGGATAAAGTAATGCCTCACCCTGGATGCATCTTGTGGAGCATTAACCCTAGAATTGCAGCCAGCACATAGGGCTATGTGGAAACAGGCCAACAAGGCTCAAAGGCCATGAAGATTGCCCTATTTGCCACCCACAATTTCCCTTCACGGTTGGCAATTCGTGGAATTTTGTAATTTCCTTGTGGTTCCAGAGAGCTTTTGATGTTAGTTGGTAGTTTATGTTTATTCACCAATTGTAAGAGGCCACTTGGCCAATTGAGGGGACAGAGAGATACCAAAGGATACTCATTGACTTCTGCATGAGGGAAGAGGTAGAAGTGGCTATAGTCTCCTGGAATCAAGTGAAGCCACAAATCTTCTTGGGGAGAAGATGGTTGTCACATTCCAGCTAGTTTTCACCTGCTAGTCAATGTCAGGTGCTGAGCCTAGGACCAGACTGAGTGAGCTCTTGAGCAATACAGAGGGAGAGTGCAGGACAGATGTTAGAAAGTGGAGCATTCCCCAGTCTCTCCAGGGCTGTTGATCCCAAATTGGCTTGGAGAAGAAAACAAAGAAACATTTGTGTCAACTGTATTGTTGGTGTGATAATTTTGAATTTGACTGGATGAGAGTAAGTATCTGAAAGTGACTAGATTAATTATTTTGCCATCATCACAAATAGGAATTTGGATGATGGCAGAAAATTTGGCATAAGATTGATGTGAAGTTATAGAACAAGCTATTGTTGTACTCCTGAGTTAAGTGAACCGTTGTAATGGGGAAATATCATACCAGTTTTAACAGGCTGGAGAAAATAATTCAGGAGAGAATTCAGGAGGAAAACTATCCCAAGAGACTGTGTGGAATTGAAGCCAATGTCAAGAAGTTACTGTGTAGGGAAAGTGACTCAGAGGAAGGGGTGATTGAATCTTTTGAAAAAGTAGCAGCAATTGACTCTCTCCTCAAACCCACTAACTACTGGCTGTTTTGCTGATCTCTTTGGGAATTAATAACACAACAGTCAAAGAAATCTGGAATGTATTGCTGGTGACTTTGAAGTCCAGACTACAAATTGAAGCATTTGGAGCATTTGGAAGAGGAAAAGGCATTGGGGAAGTAAACCACTGGCCACAGAAATGGTCTAAAGTGTTTTAGGCTATGATTTTTCATGCGAGAACATCTGAGCTTTGGCAAGGGATGAAGTGCAGCCCATGAGAAGAGGAAAACTGTGTTTGACAGGAGAATTTCTAACCTGCTCAAAAAGGATTTAACCTGAAATATAACAGGGGGAAAAATAGATAAATCTCTAAAATAAGTCGGACAATTAACTGATACAACACTGGAAGAATCAGTACAAAAAAATGCTCAGTTATTCTAACAAGAAAATATTAGGGAAGAGGATCAACAAGTAAATTTACAGCCCTATCTTATCATATATCACAGTGCATGGGAAATGGCGACAAACCAATAGATCTTTACATTTAACACAGATGGTCAATGCGATTTCCTGAACATCCTTATGAAGAGAAAGAGAGCTGGGGCTTATGGTTGTGATGTGCAGTATGAAGGGTGGTAACTAAGACTGCTCCAGCTGGGGCAGCCATGCTGGAGAACCAAGTGGTAGCTCTTGGTCCAATTTACTATATGAATGTCGGCAATCCAGCAATTTGTCATTTGGATATATATCTCAAAAAGAATCTTACACAAGTACATAATTTATTACAGCCATTTTGGTGGTGATAAGGAATTGGAGGCAATTGGGGTGTCCATCAGGGGAAAAGTAGATAATCAAATGTGGTAGATGAATACCATGGAGCATCATGCAGCAGTCAGAACCAGCAGATCGGAAGTAGACAGAGCCTCATGTCAAAAGTTGGCACTAAGTGAAAAAAAAAAAAGAAATAGGATTATATATATATAATACAATATCAATTATATATTCTAAAATACATTCACACGAAAGAATCATACATTTTGAAAGTATATTTTTAAACACACACACAAATTCATTAGACATGTGAGAGTGATTTGGGATGTTGGACTATGGTGATACAAAGGAACTTGGACAGACCAATATGATAATATATCATGAACTAAGGAGTATGAAAAACTCAAGTCCAAATTATAGTGGCAGGGAGTGGGAGGGAGAGAGTGAGAGAATGCTTTAATAGAAGGATGGCAGTAACATCTCTGTAGAACAAAAAGGAATGAATGATCCTTGTAGAGAAACCTATGTGTATGTCTTTGTCCATGATAAAATCCTGTATGTGTCATCGATAACCTGAATAAAGATATAAAGGTAATAATACTTACAAACTTTTGATACGACACAAATCTGGAATAAGTTGTTATGTTGGATAATGGAAATCAAGGATAACACCTCAGAAGTAGCCAAATAATGGCCCCCAAGCACACTGTCTGTCCCCAGGTGGCCCCACTGTCTTCTCTGATAGTTATGTATAAGATTATTTGTGTTGGTGAAGAGGAATTTGGTGACAAGAAGCCAGATTTCTAGAGAAAACAGAGCTGCATCTCTGGGTCTTTGGGCCATTACTGACTTAATGTTTTTCTACTGTAAAGGGGGACACTCAGAAAGGCCCCCTCCCGACCCCCATGGGACCCAAAATGTTTCCTTCTTATGAGGAAAAAACATAAGGAATTAACATTATATCATTATTGCCTAGTTTTCTAAAGTGATGTTATTAATAATCAACATTTACTAAACTCATATTGTGGGCCTAAGACTATTATAAATTCTCTGCATATATTATTTCTTTTAATCCCTATAATGACCCTGTGAAGTAGCACTACCATTATCCCACATTTATAGATGAGGAAACTGAAGAAAAGTTAAGAGACATGTCCAAGGTCACACAGCAACAGGTAGTAGAGCTAAAATTCATACCAGACTATCTTACTCCAAAATCTATTCTCTTAACCGTTACACGGTAGGCTATCTCAGAGTTGGGCTGCATGTTGCACCAAGGAAAGAGGACATGTAATATTGGCAAATCCCCCATTAAAAGGCCCTGTTGGCTTAGAAACTCTGTTTACTCGCTTTTTGTATTTTGTTTCATTTTTCAGTCAGTCAATGGTATCTTTATTTTCTCTGTTATGCACCAAGTTTGCAGTTAGCCTTATTCTTGGTTCTCTCAAGCCAAACCTGTATAATTTAAGAACAGTGAAAAATTATACTTTTATGAGAAACATTTGTACACCTGAGGACAGAGACATGACTGAAGCAATCCATTTCTCCAATTCCTTTTGTTTTCTTCAGTGCTTTCTTGATTTTTTTGAAAGAAGAAAGAGAAACCTGCTCACAGTATTCCACATTCGACAGGAGAGTAGCGATTGGATGGCACCGTGGTACACAAGGCACACCCTCTTGCTGTCAGCCTCCCGTCACTGAGGAAGCAACGCCAGGCCTGGGGCCCAGAACCTTTGGAGAAATGAAAAGAGAACCCCACTTTCAGGCAGAGGGCAGACAGCCATGTGAACAAGTGTTGGGGATGGCTTGGCACTACGTTTGCTGTATAATAAGGGACATGTAAAACCTTATAGCTTCTCCCTCTTAGTGCCCTGGAATTTCAATTTCATCATAATCCTAAGAACCAACTATGACCTTGGCCAGAAAGGGGAGAGCTTCTCAAATTTAGCAACCTTACTACACTTCTTCCAATCTCTTATTTTTAAAAGCTATACCATATTTCCTCATCCAGTTAGAAAATTTCAATCCTTCAGTCTCTTTCTGTCCACCCATTTTCTCCTCTCTCCTCCTGTTCTCCTCTCCTTCCTTACCTGTTCTGCTCTACTCTGCTCTACTTTTTGTATTTTGTTTAGTTGTATACTTTCTGACGTCCCTACTACATTTCAAGTTTGTTGAGGAAAGGTATTACATTTTCTCACCCTTTTCATCACTCACCTGCCAATCTAGCAGAGTATTTTGCATATAGCTTTTCTCAATAAATATTTGGTGAGTCGATATATGCATGCATCTATTAGTTGTGGTTACTAATTTATTTCTTGCTGGAAACACCTAGGGAAACTGCCTCAAGTTATCAGCTGATGTTATTTTATGACTCTGAACTCTGGAAAAATGTAACTGAGGAGGTTTATAGATGCTCCTCAATTTATGATGGGGTTACGTCCTGATAAACCCATTGTAAATTGAAAATATCAAAAGTTGAAATGCATCTGATTATGTCCTGATAAACCCATCCTAAACTGAAAAATCCTAAGTTGAACCATTCCAAGTTGGGGAACCATTTGTATTGTGTAAGGCTGGAAATAAATTCTCCTTTCACTGAAACTTAGGTACAGCTCAGAATATCTTACTCTCCCCTTTCCTTCTTTTTCCTCATCCTTTTCTTTTCTTCCTTCATATAAGCTTTAATAGTATTTTTTAAAGAAATAAAATTATTAATTTTAGTAAGATGTGGGTTATCAATAGTTTTAATAAGTTGTAGGCCTTTTATATGTATTTATTGGATAGACTATTTTTCTTCAACCCAATGACCTGGGCTAGATTTGATTGATTTTTATTGGCATGAAGATGTAGTGTTGTTGTCTTCTACTTAGGGCAGGGCTTGGGTCGGGTGGAGCTAAATGTCATTGGGGGAGGCAGCCTTGGCTTCTGGAGTTTGATTTTGTGCCAGTTGGTGGAAACCTGAGAGTTTCTAGTTCTTTTCAATATGATTACATAGTAAAGAGAAAAATGTCCAAAGTAGGCAGCTGAGAAATAATTTCCCTCAAACCATGTAATAAAAACCTCAAGAAACATTTTTACTTTATTTGGCTGTCATAAAGCAGGAAAAATTAAGGGATATTTAAAGGTTCTTAATGCACCAACAAGAGCCAACAGCAACTTAGATGATCCTTACAAAAGGTATGCGTTCTTTTCTGTACAGAAAAAATGACCTAATCTATTTTGAAATACAAAAACCCTAGCACTTCAAGTGGAATTCTCAAAAATGTCATTTATTAATCAATGTTACAATGGAACTTTACACTAAGCCAGGATATTTCTTTGAAACTATTAGTAGTAAATGATTGGCAATTTTGTCTTCCCCCTACCTCTCCCTGTTTCTGACCATCCATTATTTGTGCCATGTATGCAAAGATTCTCCTCTTCCGCCTTTTCCAAAAATGCATTTCTATGGTAGAAAGTCATCTTTCTGGAATGTGACTGGGGCTAGACAGCCTCATGGAAACATTCCCATCATCCTATATTTATTACCACCTTGTATGTGCTCAACTTTCCCGTGGTCATTGGAAAACATTGATTGCTTTTTGGTGTTATCTGACAAATATATCCACCTAGAAAACATGGCACCTAGTGCTTTATTGCATTAATTTTTTATTCTGGGATACCTATACAGGGTGACAAGATCAGCCATTA
This sequence comes from Cheirogaleus medius, assembly GCA_008086735.1. NCBI lineage: Eukaryota > Metazoa > Chordata > Mammalia > Primates > Cheirogaleidae > Cheirogaleus > Cheirogaleus medius. The sequence continues at coordinate 59,833,491 of VBSM01000272.1, forward strand.
AAAGAACTGTGATGATGATGTGTTTTGCCTCTGATACTGTCTAGAAGGCCCCGCACATCTCTGCTAGTTTCTCTGAAGCTTTTAGTACGTATTTGGGGGTCTATAACTGCTCAGGTGAATTCCATATTGCTCATCTAATCTTCTCAGACCTCCTCTTTTTCCTAGACACATGGATAGGTTACATTTTTTCAGCCCTCATGCAGTGACATGTTGCCATTTGACTGAGTTCTGGCCAATAAAATTTTGGTGAAAGGAATATGATCACTTTCAAGCCTAGCCTCCAAAATCTCTGATCTATCCTTTAAGTCTGCAGTCCCCAAACCCCAGGCTATGACCTGTTAGGGACTGAGCTGCAGAGCTCTGTCTCCTCCCCAGCACCTCACACCCATCCATGGAAAAATTGTCTCCTGCGAAACTCAGGAAGGGGGGCGTGCACAGCAGGAGGCGAGTGGTGGGTGAGGTAAGCTTCATCTGTATTTACAGGCTCTCCCCGTCACATCACTGCCTGAGTTCCATCTCCCCCTAACTCCCCTCCACCTCTGTCTGTGGAAAAATTGTCTTCCATGAAACAAGTCACTGGTGCCAGAAAGTTTGGGGACTGCTGCTTTAAGCTATTGTTCTCAACTGGGAGCAATATTGCACATGCATGAATGTGGGCACACACATGCATACATACACACACACTGCCCTAGGAAAGTTTGGTTGTCACAACTGGGAGGTGGTTACTGGCATTTAGTGGGTGGAGGCCAGGGATACTGCTAAACATCCTACGATACAGAAGACAGCAAATAAAGAATGATCCAGCTCCAAATATCAATAATACTATATTAGAGTTCTCCAAAGAAACAGAACCAATAGGATATATATGGATATACATATAAGAAGAGATCTATTTATTATGGGAATTGGCTCACACAATTGTGGAGACTGAGAAGTTGCATATATACCAGCTGGGGACACAAAAAAGCCAGTAATGTGATTCAATCTGGGTCTGAACGCCTGAGAACTGAGAAGGCTGCTGGGGTAAGTCCCAGAGTTGGAAGGCCCAAGAACCAGGAGCTCTGATATCCAAGAACAGAGAAGATAGATGTCCCAGCTCAAGAAGAGACAGTTCGTTCACCCTTCCTGTACCTTGTTGTACTATTTAAGCACTCAAGGGATTGGATGATGCCACCTGCATTGCTGAGGGCAGATCTTCTTTACTCAACCTACTGATTCTAATGCCAATATCTTCCAGAAATACCCTCACAGACACCCCCCAAAATAATGTTTTACCAGCCATTTGAGCATCACTTGACCCAGCCAAGTTGACACATAAAATTAACCATCACACATCCTGAGGTTGGGAAACCCTGCTTTAAGCTCTTTCTTACATTGTCCTTTGTCTTGGTGCAGAAGATGTACAAGAGGATTCCGAGAACCTAAAGATTGGCCCAGCTACTTTTGGCGAATCAGAATGGGGCTCTGAAGCCCTGCACAGTGGCCTTCACTGAATATCTGATTGGCCTGTGACTTGAGCAAGAAATAACCTTTTGCTGTATTGAGCCACTGAGATTTCAGGCTGTTTATAAAGCTATGAAGAAAAAAATAGAATAAAAGAATCTTGGATTAATACAAACTCTAGTATTGGGCAAATTACTTAATCTCTCCTTATCTTAATTTCCCATCTATTAAATAGAAATAGTAATAGCAACTACCTCATAGGATTTTTGTGAGCATTGAATGAGTTTGCATTGGTTCAGAACTGATTTGTCCTGTGACTCATATCCACAACAGACTGCTCCATGCCAGATACTTAGTGAGCACCTCTATGTGTCCAGGTACTGTAATTAGCTACATTATATAAATAATCTCAATTAATCCCTGTGAAGTATTATTGTCTTTATAAAAAATTGATTCTTGGCTGAATTTTCACAGTTGGTTCAGTGCAAGACAAAGATTGGATTTCATCTTTGACTCCAGCAGCAATGCTTTTTCTAGAAGGATTGATAATGGCTTGTAGTGCTGTCTTTCCCAAAGAACATTTACATAATGGGCTCATTCAGAACTTTTAACCTCAGTGGGAGACTAAAGGTGGATACTTCTCTAGCTTGTAAGCCACCTCTTAACAGTGCTGTCCAATAGCACTTTCTGCAATGATGGAAACGGTTATGTCTTTGCTGGTCAGTCTATTAGCCAGTAGCCACATGTAGCTACTGAGGTCTTAAATATGGCTAGTGCAACTGAGGAACTGAAGTTTGAATTTGATTTGATCTTAATTAATTTAAACTTAAATAGCTACACGTAGCTGGGTGCTACCATATTGGACAGTGCAGCTCTAGGATACAAGGTCCATGAGATCAGAGGATTATTTGGATTTGTTCATTGTTGTATGTTCAATGCTCAGAACTGCTCCTGGCACATTGTAGCTGCTCAATTAACATATGGTGAGTGAATTTTAGCTATGGGGAAGATTGTTTTTAGGGGAGCCATGTACCCATGTAATGTAATAAAAGCAAAATTAGTATGTGTGTTCTGAACTAAAAGGTAATATTTTACCTCTTATCCTTAATGATGAGCTCCTTGTCTCAGATGTGTGTTACTACATTGCTAGTCTGGAATCCCCAAATCTTGCATCCAAGTATCTGTGTAGTTAAATAAGACTTACTCTCCTTGACTTTATTGCTGCCCTTTCTTCCCATTCACCAGCCCAAGGCAGGTACCACTCACTGATTTCTTTGTGATGCTGCACCTTGGCACTGCTGAGAGGATGAAGGAGGCCTCTCTTAATGTTAATGCAAAAGAAACACTGAAAGCATCAGGGTCACTTCCCAGTCACAAGCCTTCCTGATCCAGCCTGAGCAGGGTCTCTGAAGTTAGCTGGCCTCATCCAACACCAGTAGAAATCAGGACTGCGGTTACTTGTCTACACTTGTCTGTAGGGGGTCAGGCCTCAAGCAGAGCAGGGCAGAGCTTTGCAACCTAGAGGCACAGTGCAATCATGTAGAAACCTCAGAGACTTGGGTTAATGTGAGATGGTAAGGGAGGCCTTGAGAGGACCTCGACGTAGCCAGTTCACATGTAGGCTGCCTTGCCGGTTCTGTAGGATAGGACACGTACGCATTTTCCTTTTCATGTTTGTGACTTTGCCGACTTTCCAGCTTGCATCGAGTGTGCTGTGGAAGATTGTGGCTGTGTGCCTCAAAGATGACTAGCGGTGTACGCTGAATCCCAAATATAGACCTAGCCTGTAAATGGACTTCAGGGAGAAGTCCAACACCTCCCATCCAATCGCAGAAAACCTGATCTAAGTCAGCAGGGCTCAGCAACTTGGTTCTATAGAAAGCAGGTGTGAAAGGCAGTGGCCTTTGAGAGGAGAAGGTGAACTGATAAAGCTGGATCTCTCTATATCAGGCTCTTGGCTCAATATTTCTATTATTCTTGTGCTTCTTCTTACCATCCTGGGCTTTAGCACCCATCCCATGAGCCCATGTGGGTCTTTCTGCTGCACCCATCCAAGGCACCAATAGTTCCTTTCGTCCTTGAAGACTAAGTGCTCTGTAGAAGCAGCTTTTCCTCCAATCCCATCCTTTTCTCCCTTGGCAACTCTCCTCCAGGATTCTGAAATCAACATCTATATTCACCTAAGAAAGTATGGTGGAGCAGAGAGCTTCATTTGTACCAAGGAAAACCATTTCAGCTCCTCATACTGGTTCATATAGACCCCCACTGTGTCTCCAAGTCACCTGGGAACATTAGAAAGCTACAGATGCCCAGACTCTACCTCCAGAGCTTGCGATCCACTGGTCTGGTCTAATGTGCAGGCAGGGTTGAGACTGCTGATGCTCATTTATAAATATAAACAAACAAATGAGAATCACCCAACTTTTAAAAACACCAACAGCATGGGGGCATCAAAAGCAGAAGAACCAAATCCTGAGGAGACAAATAACTTTAGGAACAGATAAGATCTTCAAGCATATAGATTGATAGATAGATTAGATAGTGTCATTTGAAAATTTTGAGAGGCCATCACATCTGTGAAATAAGCAAGGATACTATAAAGAAGAGAAAAATATTTGCATATAGCACTTAGGATCCTTTTAAATTTTTTCTTTCTCTGCTTTGACACCTCCATTTACTCCACTCCAGAGTTTTTCAACCTTAGCAGTGACATTTTGGGTCAGATAATTCTGTGCATTGTGGAATGTTTAGAAGTGTCCCTGGCCTCTGTTCACTAGTGCACAGTCCCTCTCAGTTGTGATAACTAAAAATGTCTTTAAACATTGCCAAATATCCCCTGTGGTGGAAAATTGCCCCTGGCTGAGAACCACTGCTCTACTCCAAGAGAAGAGCAATGGCATCTCTAATCATCAGGGAAATGCAAATCAAAACCACAATGAGATATCACTTATCTCCAATGAGAATGGCCTTTATTAACAAGTCCCAAAACAATAAATATTGCATGGATGTAGAGAGACAGGAACACTCGTACAGTGCTGGTGGGGCTGCAAACTAGTTCAACCTCTGTGGAAAGTAATATGGAGATACCTTAAAGTGATACAAGTAGATCTACCATTTGATCCAGCAATGCCATTACTGGGCATCTACCAAAAGAACAAAAGTCACTCTATGAAAAAGACATCTGCACTAGAATGTTTATAGCAGCACAATTCACAATTGCAAAGATGTGGAAACAACCCAAGTGCCCATCAATACATGAGTGGATTAATAAAATGTGGTATATGTATACCACGGAGTACTATTCAGCTATACGAAACAACGGTGATATAGCACCTCTTGTATTTTCCTGGCTAGAGCTGGAACCCATTCTATTAAGTGAAGTATCCCAAGAATGGAAAAATAAGCACCACATGTACTCACCAGCAAATTGGTATTAACTAATCAACACATAAGTGGACATATAGGAATAACACCTATCGGGTGTCGGGCAGGTGGGGGAGGAGGGAATGGGTATATACATACATAATGAGTGCAATGCGCACCAACTGGGGGATGGACACGCTTGAAGCTTTGACTCGAGGGGGGAGGGGGCAAGGGAAATATACATAACCTCAACATTTGTACCCCCATAACATGCTGGAAAAACAAAAAAAGAAGAAAAAAAAAGAATCCCAAAGAGAAGGGCCAGTATAATTGGTCAGCTCCCTAGGAAATCCTGCTGTGGTGATCTTGCCAACCAAAATCTTGGAGAGGCTGGTTTTGCCTTAAGTTATACTCCTAGGTTATATATTTATTAAAAATAGACATAAAGACTCTTTCTAATAGTGATAAGAACAATGAACATTTAGTGGTACTTAGCATATGTCAGGAAGTGAACTTTTGTTTTGCCTAAATTATCTCCCTCAATACTTAAAACAGCAACCAGCCAATCAATTGGATATTATTATTGCCATTTTTACATAGGGGAAACTGAGGCATGGAGCTGTGAAGAAATTTGTCCAAGGTCAGGCAACTCATAACAGCGCTCCACTGAAAGACCCAGTGGTCTGACCCCAGAGTTGGTACACAGTTCACTACACTCCTTTCCTAAAAATGTGATGCTAATTGAAAGATTGTGTGGCCCTGGAACAAGATGGTAAGAGTGAAAGGGAGGTTGTTGATACTTTCTGTACATCTCCAACCACATCAGCACAGCACTGTCTGCGTTTCTCATGCCAGGGACAGCCCTTTATATGACTGAGGAGAGCTCACCTGCAGACGCGTGGAGGGAAAGGCTGGAGCACAGTCCGTCTGCACACCGCCACTGGGCCATTTTCCCTGTAAGCAGAGGCAGCCAGACCCAGAACTTCTAAAGCCTATCCCATAGCAGTGAGACCCAAGGGAAGAGGATGGCTTAGAGTCACACAGACATAGGTCCAAAGTGTGGTGTGGCCAAGGAACTTCCAGTTCTGAGCCTCAGTTTCTTCATCTACACACTAGGGATTTGAACCCTGCAGAGTTATGATGGGTGTGAAGCATCAAGCAAGGTGTCTGGTGCATGGTAGGTATTCAATTAGTGGTAGTTATTCTAGTGTCTGAAAGGCCCTTTCTTGTTAATTTACCTCTGAAATTGGACCCATGAATCTCTGTGCTCCTGCTTTGAACCTTGGCCTCAGTTTTGATTTCATTTTGCTGTTTGCTCCTGACCTCAGCATCTGGTCTATATTTTGTGTCTTAGGCACTTGCCTCTCCTGCTCAACCTACATTTGTGGCCTTTGTGTTCTGTTGTTTTCCTGTGCCCGTGTGACCTCTAGATGCTGATTGCCCTACATTCCTAGTTTTGATGCCTGGCTCCCTGGACCTGTGTCCAGCAAGGCTGCTGCTGAGCTGGGACAATTAGGATGCAAAGAAGTAGAAGAGGGAAAGTTTAATTAATGCTTATTAAAAGAGCTGAAGAAAGAATAGCTGCAGAATTAGAGAGCCACAAAATGAAAGCAGAAAAACCACTAATGCAGCAACAACAAAGGTTAACAATGGAGTGTAAAAAGGAACCAAGGGTCACTTTCCTCCTACATCTATGTTGTTGTCTGCTCTCAACACTGATGTAGTAGTGAAACTGCCATAGGTCAGAGAGCTTGAACTGAATAAGGAATCCATCGACACTGAAGGAATCCTTTGAAGCATGGTGAGTTGTTGAGGTCAAAGAGTAAACTGCTTGCCTACTGTGGGCAGGAGCCCACAAAGCTTCGGAGACATGTGTTTGCAAAGCAAATACTGGCTTTTGAGGGTTTGAAAGCTGCCAGGGACAAGTTCTTCCCTCCTTTTGTACTAGGCCTGCTGCCAATACCAACAAGCAATTTTAACTTTTTTAAAAAAATGCATCTATCTCAGGTTGACCTTGCAATCTTTAACCACCATCTGCAGGATTGAAAACATTCTTACATATGATACTTCCTCCTCCTCCATGTGGTGGTGAGCTGCTGAGTTGAGGGCTTTGAAACCGAAGGCTAGGAATGTTCCCTTTGAGGGAACAACCTTGCTAAGAAGAGGTTAAGACACAGTACATCAGAAGGGTTTACGAGAGTGAGGGAAACGTTAAACCCCAGACTAATAGCTGATAAATTAGTGATTGACAGTCTTCCTGCACTCAACCATCTGAATGTAGACCATTTATTTTATTTAATTGAAACACAAGCCTAATCTGTTTAATTTGTGATAAATGTTCACAGACATGAGGGGACAACACTTTGAGTTTGTTGATGCTTATAAAGCAGATTGCTGCCTTAAGTTGAAAAGTGTAGAGAAACAGCTCCCCAGCCTTCTCTGTTCCCATCAAGCCCATGAGTGGAAGGAAATCTGGAGGTAGAGGGAGAAGGGGATGGGGGAGAAGGAGGGTGGATTACAATAAATACTAAAGTGTCTGGTTATTAAGCATGAACTTTTACATCCTACCTGGAATGAGTCACAAGATAGTTCCTGGAAAAACTTGAAAGAAGTTTTTATGTTTCAACTTTGTTGGGCTCAGCTTGCTGGAGTTCCCGGCACAGCCAGCCCTTGGAGAAAAAAGCATCCAGAATTTGCATGCCCTGGACTTGCCCCTAGCTCAGTCCCTCCCCAATCCTGGCTCCTAGTGTGACCTTCCCAGATGTTGAGCTACTCTTGGCTACTGTTTTCCCACTGATCTGTTGCTGTCAGCATTAGTTCTGTTACCCTATCCAACATCACCCGCTCATCATACTCTTTCCTCCTGCTCTAGCAAGTTCTCTTGTGATGGAAGAAGCAAGACACAAGGATTAGGGGCTGGTGGCTGATGAAGCAGAGGAAACTGAACTTTATCCGCTCAACAAATATTTACTGGGTAGTCACCCTGTGCCAGGTGCTAGGACTTTGGTGGTCAGTGAGGTAGTCACGAGCTGAGCTTTAAGGCACCTTCTCTTACATGTGCTTGGGTTCTACTGAATATCACATACAAGTAACATCTGTTGATCCCTTACTGTATGTGCAAAGACCTTCATCTTACCAAATCCCCACAGCAGCCTTATAAGGTGGTAAACTTATCAGTTTTGTAAATTCGAAACTCAAGAGGCTTAGTCCCTTGCCCAGGCTCATAGAGGCTGTAAAGGGTGATGCTAGTGTTTTCCCCAAAGTCTAACTGCTGCCCCAGGGCCCTTCTGTGCTGCATTCTGCTGGCTTAGAATCAATGATCCTTGCACATTGTCACTCTTAAATGTTTATAGAATTGAACTGTTTGTCCAGGAAAGTGCTGCAGGATTAGATTTGTGAGTGAGAGGAGGTGGTGACATGGGTGATGATAATATGATGGATTGCATATGTTTTAGAATTCTACCTTTGGGATTTACTCTAGGAGGTGACTAATTATTTTGTTTTTCAATTCTCTTTCAAAGAGTGAATAACTCTGGAGTATGGATGGAGGTTCACATTCAGGCTTGAACACATTAGCGAGGATTGGTTTTATTAGTCTTTTTTTCCCCTCTGGACATAATGAGCATCCTAGGAGAAGGGGATTTTGAAGACTGTTTAGAATGCTTGGAGGACCAGTGAATCTCCCATTGTCCTTTGGAGCCTACGACTGGTCCTGGAGCTGTTAGACCTATGTTTTACATGAAACCAACTAGCCTCTTGTGGGACCTTACCTTTGGCAAAGCGTATATCTCAGACCATAGCTCATCCTGTGGTCATCACTCAGCATTTCTGGGAAAATCTCCACCCATCTGAGTTTGCAATAATCTTGTTTGGCTGAACTGCCAATCAAAATAACATCGTCCTCTCTGAGTCGACGTGTTTTTTCCAACATGATGAAGTCAGTCCCTCCCTGTGTCATGCAAGAGATTTGGAATATTGCAAATTATCAACCAAGCTATCCTACAGACTATGACAGGGAACTTTTTTCCTCCCTGTGTTGGAAATTCTCTACTGTCAAGGGACAGGACGTGACTGTCCATGTCCCCAGTAAAGCAAAGACCTGGGCAATTATTTCCAAAGACACAGCCATTTTATTGTACAGGTCTGCAAAAATAAGCATGGCCCCTTCTGGGACAGTACCCTCATAATTCAGCTATTGTCTAAGCTCCAAAGCCCGAAGGTTTTGTTTGGTTTGTGGCTCAGCAGTGACATAGTTGCTGTCAATCCCTAGCCAGACACAGCTCTGTCTGGTTGGCAGGACAAAGCTCATCTTCACTGGGAAACATGAGATAATTTTAACATTGTTTAAGCCAGTGAAGCTCTGTAAGAGAGAAAAAAAAGTTAATTTCAGACTTATAAATTGCTTTCTTTCCTAAGCAGACCCAAAGGTGGAAAATGAGGGACATCTTAGTAACAGCAACCATTTGTTTTAAGTCTGAGAACCCCCTGCTTTTTTTCACCTATAAAGAAGCAGGTGGCAGAAAGAATCAGATGAAGTCCAGGTGGTAAAAGGATTAAGAATTCTCCAAGGAAATAAATTCTAAATCTGACAATGTTTCAAACAACCTATCCAAGAAATTTTTAATCATGCCAATCTTCCTTTTGAAGGTTAGCATAATAATAACTAATTCTTACATAGTGCTTACTCTGAGCCAGGCACTAGTCTTTTTTTTTTTTAATGTATATTAAGTCCTTAAATTCTCACAGCAACTCTTTGAGGTATGCTGCATTTTTATTATTCCCATTTTACAAAAGAGGCAATCAAAACACAGGATCAGCAATTCTCCCAAATTTCCTTCCATAGTTAGGAAGTGGTAGAGTCAGGAGTTGAATATGAAGACTAGCTGCAGAGGCTTAAGATACTCCAAACACTTTCCCTAGAGTAAATGGGAGAATTTAAAGACAGATAAAGCAGCGTTAGTCATTTCTTTCCTTTGATGCAATTGAACATGTTTCTTGCTTGAGTAACAAGAACTAATCCACAGTGCTCCAGCCAGCACCAAGACACCATGGCTCTGGAATCCAGTGTTCTGCCCTTTGTTCTTACCGCTCCCTCCATGGCCTGGTAAGCCACTCCATGCAAAGCTGGTGTCCGTGTGCTGATTATGTCAGGCATGGTGCTGGGGAATGTGGCATACGTCCACTGATAAGCTCAGTCAGCATTTCTTGGTGGGTTGGATCAAGTCACTTTCTTTTCAGATCTATTACAGGAGCCCACACGTGAACTCTGGTTAGACAGTATGTCATTTCCCAGAACTCAGCACATGATTGCCAAATTTCTATTTAGAGGTGACATTTTATGAAATATCAGATGTTCTTTGACATATGACTAAAATATAAAAACAGCCATTAATCCATAGGAATAGAACAATAATCTCCCCAGGAAAGTTTTCTATCTCTCAGATCAATGGCTAACAACTGAGTTGACCAATTCAACTAAATGAGAGTGTTGCAAAGTAAAGATAATTGGCTATAATGGAAAGAGATGCTAGCTAGCTGAGCTTATCCAGGTAACAAAATAAATCTTTGTTATTAATTTGTTTAATTTTGTGTTTCTAAAATCCATTTTAAATGACCAGTTTTTCACTTTATGACTCTGTTTTTCCTACTATTTTAGTAGCCTCTATTTTATATCCATTACTTAATATTTCACATCATAGATTCATGGCAATTGCTTCCAATGCTGAGATCTCCAGCTTTAAGAGCTTGGAAAAACATTAGGACCACCTGGGCTAATTGTCTTGTTTTGTGTGTGAAGAGGCTGAGAACCAGTCAGGATAAGGGACTTCTCCAGGCCATCAGAAGGGTAGCAAGAGATGACACTTTATGACTCCCTTGCTGGCTAGAGCTCAGCTGCCACCAACCAAAACTGGTGGTGGGGCGGAGACACAAGAGGGCAGGAGCTGTCCAACACTGGCAGTGTCTACCCTCCAATCCCTGTGCTAGGTTGCCCTGTTATGAACACCAGGCACCATATTGGTGACTCTGGAAGCAGAAGGGTGAGATGGAGGAAGGCTGCGATATGAGTGTGTTCATTGGAGAGTGGCTATGTCCAGCCGCTGCCTGCCTCCTCCTGGTTTTCAGTCCTTAACTTCAGGTCATTTAGCCATTGGGATACCCACGTAGGTCCTCCTTTAAGGACAGGAGATGGTTTGGGGGCTTGCAATTATAAGGTGTTCACAGACTTGGTCGCAGGCAAAATAGATTTTGTTCTTTTTTTCTTCATCATTTTTGTTAAGAATAGCTTATTTTTACTCAAAAGCAGTTTAGAAATCTAAATGGCATTTCTAATGGCTTATATTCTATTATTATCTCATGCTATGTAGAATATAGCCAGAATGTATATATGTGTGTATGTGTTTATTTATGTTTATGTGTATGTTTCAAAATCTACTCATTCTGGAAGCCTGTGTGGGAAGCTGTGAGTTCTAAGATTATGCATATTTAATCTGAAGTTAAGAGTATCTTTTGACTCTTCTCTACAACCTTCAGTCATGGTTTTCCAAGTGAAAATGTCTTTTTTTTTTCATCTCTGGCAAAATAATCCCACCATGCTTAGTGGGAATTTCATATAAACTTTGGAAAATACCCATATCACACTCCAGGGCTTCCAGGTGGGAATCCACAGAGAATTCTACAGAATGGGTGATGAATTGAAGGACTCCTGACTCCTATTTGATCCCGATGCCTCTGTTACTCTGCTAGCATCACATGCTATGACTGAGCATGTTGAATTGTTTGGGGGCACAAGTGGCCTTGTCTGACAAAATAATCCTATTGATGTGGGGGACTATGAAATAGGCATTCACCAGGCTCTGGCTCTGCCCATCATTGTGAAATAGGCAATCTTTGCCTTTGGTTCCTGACTCCGGCTCTGTGCTTCTTATGCAGTCTGCCTCCCTTTCCCACTGGGGGTCCAGGTTACCCCCAAAATGCTCCTACCTGGAGCCACCAATCTGACCTCCCTCACAGGACTTTTGTTCTGGATCATTGTTCTCTAATCTGTCCTTGTATCCTGAATTATCATATAAGAAATAAAAAAACTCCCTCCAATACACTATTGTTTAATGGGTTGCCTTTCCCAGGAATGCTTGTGTTTAGAGGAGAATGCCAGGAGGTAAACAGCCTTAATCCTTTGGATGGAATTTTTAATGGTGGAACTTTAAGCTTTGAGACAGAGGATAAAAATTAGGGGGAGGGTAAGGTAGCTGTACCTTTCCAAATTCTTCAATACACTCAAAGCGGTAGAACACATATGGTAAACAGGGTGATATAATATTTCTCCCAGAAGGAAAACGTGTGTAGAGGACAGTGTAAAGGTTGTAGCTCTTCTCTCCTGATGACAAATGGATTGGAAATTAGGACTGATTTCAGGCAAGGCTCAAAATCAGATGTAAATCCATAGGATTGTAAAGGCTTGCCCTTATAATAGTATTTGAGAGATATTTATGGAGAACAGAATAAGGACTATACCCACTACTGGTATAACAGAAAAAGAAGAGAGTGGAGATTTTACTAATAAGGCTAAAATTTTCTCATTTATATTAGTCAATAGACTCATTGGAACATTGATAAGAATGTATACCAAAGAGTTAATGAATGACTTAAATTGTATTATTATTTTGAATGTATTATGTTTTCTTTAGCAATGTGTTTAACTTCCTCATGATGTTAAGGTGGGCTATGAAGAACTGGGAGGGAGACTCTAACCTGGTAATAAACACTTGTTTTAATAAGCTACAAAGCAGACAACCCATAAATGTGTATGTGAGCAAATTATTGTACCACTTTTACTTAACAGTGTTCTATCGAGTTCAAATATGCTTTTAAATAATTTGAAAGGAAAAAGGCCTGGCCCAGGCAAAAGCAAAGTGCTAAGGCAACTTTAATAAAAAATATCTAGGGCCCAAATATCATATCAGTAGAGAAAGGGTAACATGGAGAAGTGTTTTCATAATCATAAATATAACTTGAGTCCACATCACTTTTGTCTTCTCAGCCAATCATGGAAGAAAGCTGAGAAATTATTCTATAGGGTTTAATTAGAGTTGTCAAGGAATCAAGCCCAGGCAGAGAAAAAAATGATTGAATCTAGGAAAGAAGTCAGGGTGATTTTTATCCTTATGTCTTAGAGTTTGAACTAAAGTCATTATAGATTGAATTATATGAAGATTGCAACAGTTGAATTTAGTAGTAAATAGCAGTCCATAGGTAGGTGTAGAGATTCATATTTTTAAAAATGCTGTTCCAGTTTATACAACTTTTTCTTGCACATATCTTGTAATTAGATGTTATTTTCCTTAATGTGATATTTAATATAAAGTTAAACTTTTTAAAGAAAACATTTATGCTCCTGGTTCATTGAGTCAGGGAGATACTATGGGTCAAACCCAACAATAACTAAGGCATCCCCCTTTGCTGCCACAGGAAAGCAATGAAAGGAAAATGGGATCTTTTTATTTGTGGCAAATATCACAGGATATGTAAAAGCTGGATTTAATTTTCCTATTTCCAAGTGGTGAAAAAAGAGCCTCTAAGAGTTTCTTTGACCTGACTGTGATCATGCAGCTTGCCAAAGGAGGAATCTGGAGACTGTTCTACGTACCGATGTGTTCAATTTACCTATTCTGCTTCCCTCCTCTTTGCAGAATTTAAACTTAGGTCTCAACTTCACTGGCGTATAACTCCAAAGTGGACTGTGAATCATAGTTGCCTGAGACTATTTGAATGTACTATTTTATAAATCCCTGTAGCTAAGGTCTTCAGAGAGTAAGGAAGAAACATCCTAAGGAGTTGGCAGAGGCCAGGAAATATGAGCCTGTTATGAGAGGGAATTTCACTGAGACTTCCGAGGGAAGGGAATGCTTTATTGTACTGATTTCAACAGTCAATGAAAGGGTTGTTAGCTGGACGCCAGATAGGGAATTAAAACCTGTAATGAAAAACCCAATCATCAGAAATCCAGCCACATCTTCCTAGCACTCATTGGAATTCTATAAAACAGCTTTTATAAAGTAACCTAAGAAGCATAAACATTGTATTCACATCAGCCTACTGCACTAATCTGCCTAGGATTAGGATGTGCTTCAGCTCCACCAATCAGAGAAATAAGGACATTCCCCAGATTATACCAGAGACATGATTTGTTGTCTTAGGAAGACACCCAGATAGGAAGGCTGAGCCCAGCCCTCACCGGCTACATGCAGCCTGCACAAGCCTACTTAGCTTCAAAAGAAACTCCAACTCACTAGGAGCAAAACTTCACAAAGGCCAGAGGCAACCTTAATATAGGTCTGGCACAGAGAGTATACCTAGATTAATAAAATTTTAAATGATTGAAATCATATGAAATATTTTCTATGACTACAACATAATAAAATTAGAAATCAGTAACAGAAAAAAATAGACAATTCATAAATAGGTAGAAATGAAAAACACTCCTGCATAACCACTGGGTCAAAATTACCAAAATGGACTCAAGAAGAAATAGGAAATCTGAGCAGATCTATAACAACTGAAGAGATTGAATCAGTAATCAGAAACTTCTCAACAAAGAGAAGCCCAAGACTATATGAATCCACTGGTAAATTATACCAACTATTTAAAGAAGAATTAATCCCAGTCCTAAAACTCTCCCAAAAATTAGAAGACGAGGGAATATTTTCCAACTTATTCTATGAGGCCAGCATTATCCTGATGCCTAAACCAGATAAAAACATTATTTTATAATATCCCTCATGAATATAGAAACAAACATTCTAAACAAAAATGTAACAATATGAATCCAACAATATGAAGGATAACATATCATGATCAAATTCTGTTTATACAAGAAGTGTAGTGCTGGCTTAGTATTAAAAAATCAATCAACATAATTAACCATCTTAACAAACTAAAAAAGAAAAACAAGCTGTACTAAAATAAGTGGATATATTTAGGTAAAGCAAAAATTAACAAAAAGAATTTTGATACATGTCTCACACCATATAAAAAAATAACTCAGGATACATTATAGACCAAAATGTGAAACCCAAACTATAAAACTTCTAGACAAAACATATGAGAAAATCTTTTGTACCTTGGGCTAGGCAAAAGTTTCTTATATCCAATACCAAAAGCACTATAGCACTATTCATAAAAGAAAAAAAAGATAAATTGGACTTCATAAAAATTATAATTTTCTGCTAAACAAAAACACGTTAAGAGAATAAAAGGACAAACTATAGACTGGGATGAAATATTTGCAAAGCTTATATTTGAAAAAAGACTTGTATACAAAATATATAAAGAATTCACAAACATCAATAATATGAAAGCTAACTACCTACTTTTTAAAACTGGGCAAGATATTTGAATAGATATTTCATAGAAGAAGATGTTCAGATGACAAGGAAGCAAATGACAAGATGCTCAAAATAGTTATTAGGGAAGTGCAAGTTAAGAGTCCAAAAGCAATAATACTATCCTGCTATCAGAATACCTAAAATTAAAAAGATCCTACCATAGATAAAATTTAAAAAACCCATCTGTTGATGAGGATATGGAAAACTGCTGGTGGGGCTGGTGAGTATATAAAAATGACACAGTACTTTGGAAAACAGTTTTGCAGTTTCTTTGAAATTAAAAATATTTCTACTCTATGATCTAGCCATTTATCTTAGGTATTTACATAAGATAAAAATCTATGTCCACATGAAGACTTATACACAAATACTCACAGCAGCTTTATTTGTAGTAGCCTAAGTCTGAAAACAACTCAAATATCTATCAACAGGTGAATAGATAAACTGTGGTATATCTATACAAAGTAATATTACTTACTCATCAAGAAAATAAGTGATAGATTGATATATGCAGCAATATGGAAAGATGTTAAAATAAGTATCCTGAGTGAAAGAAGACAGCCAAAAACAGTATATACTGTATGATTCTACTTATACAAAATTCTAGAAAATGCAAACCCATTGCATTAACAGAAGGCAAAGCAGTGGTTTGCTGGGACTGGAGAGTGTAAGGAACATGGAGAACTGGGAGGGAGGATTACTACAGCACCTGCTATGGCTTGAATGTCTGTGTCCCCCTCAGATTTATGTGTTGAAATCCTGACCGCAAGGTGATGGTATCAGGAGGTGGGACCTTTTACGAAGTGATTAGGTCATGAGGAAGGAGCCCTCATAAATAGCATTAGTACCCTTATAAAACAGGGCCAAGAGAGCTCATTTGCCCCTTTCACCTTGTGAGGACAGAGAGAAGGTGCCGTTTTTGAGGCAAGAGCAAGCCAGTGCCTTGATCTTGTACTTCCCAGCTTCTAGAACTGTGAGAAATAAATTTCTGTTGTTTATAACCTACTTAGTTTGTGATATTTTGTTATAGTGGTCCAAAAAGATTAAGAAAGAGCCAAAGGAAACTTTTTGGGGTGATGTATATGCTCACTGTCTTGATTGTGGCGATGGTTCCATGGATACATATAGATACAGATAGAGCCTCAAAATTCATCAAATTGTATACTTGAGGTATAGTTTATTGTATGTCAATTATACCTCAATAACAAAAGTTTTTAAAAATAAAGAACTATATCTACAGATTGAAAATTTTTCTTTTTCTTTTTTTTAATTTCTGCATGTTATTGGGGTACAAATGTTTAGGTTACATGTGTTGTCTTGCCCCTTCTTCCCCCCCAGAAGCAGAGCTTCAAGCATGTCCATCCCCCAGATGGTACGCATCACACTCATTATGTATGTATATACCCATACCCTCCTCCCCCCCATCTGCCTGACACCCAATAAATGTTATTGCTATATATGCACTTAGGTGTTGATCAGTTAATACCAATTAGCTGGTGAGTACATGTGGTGCTTATTTTTCCATTCTTGGGATACTTCACTTAGTAGAATGGGTTCCAGCTGTATCCAGGAAAATACAAGAGGCGCTATATCACCATTATTTCTTAAAGCTGAATAGTACTCCATGGTATACATATACCACATTTTATTAATCCACTCATGTATTGATGGGCACTTGGGTTGTTTCCACATCTTTGCAATTGTGAATTGTGCTGCTATAAACATTCTAGTGCAGATGTCTTTTTTATAGAATGTCTTTTGTTCTTTTGGGTAGCTGCCCAGTAATGGGATTGCTGGATCAAATGGTAGATCTGCTTGTACCTCTTTAATATATCTCCATATTGCTTTCTACAGAGGTTGAACTAGTTTGCAGTCCCACCAACAATGTAGGAGCGTTCCTATCTCTCCCCATCCATGCCAACATTTATTGTTTTTGGACTTTTTGATAAAGGCCATTCTCACTGGAGATAAGTGATATCTAATTGTGGTTTTGATTTGCATTTCCCTGATGATTAGAGATGTTGAGCATTTTTTCATATGTTTGTTGGCCATTATTCTGTCCTCTTTTGAAAGTTTCTGTTCATGTCCTTTTTCTACTTTTTAATAGCGTTGTTCGATTTTTTTCTTGCTGATTTTCCTGAGTTGTAAATAAATTCTAGTTATCAGCCCTTTATTGGATGTGTAGCTTGCAAAAATTTTCTCCCATTCTGTAGGTTGTCTGTTTGCACTTGTGACAGTTTCTTCAAGGCTATAGTAATTGAAACAGCTGGAGACTGGCACAAGAACAGGGACATTGACCAGTGGAACAGAACAGAGGACCCAGATATAAAGCCATCCTCATATAGCCATCTAATCTTTGGCAAAGCAGACAAAAACATACACTGGGGAAAAAATCCTTATTCAATAAATGGTGCTGGGAAAACTGGATAGTCACATGTAGAAGACTGAAACAGGATCCACACCTTTCACCACTCACAAAAATCAACTCATGCTGGGTAACAGACTTAAACCTAAGGTGTGAAACTATTAGAATTCTAGAGGAAAACATTGGCAATACTCTTTTAGACATTGGCCTAGGCAAAGAATTTATGAAGAAGACCCCAAAGGCAATTACAGCAACAACAAAAATAAATAAATGGGACCTGATTAAATTAAAAAGCTTATGCATAGCCAGATTGAAATTTAGAAGAATAAATTCAGTGAACACAAAGTGAACGGTTTAGTATTATGGCTAAACTCCTTTATTTTTCCCAGGATTAAGTAATAATAAATGGTATATCTACTAAAAGTTTACCATGTACTAGGCATAATTTTAAGTACTTTGTATGTGTTAGCTTGTTGAATACTCATAACATCCCTGTGACATAGATAATCCTATTAGACTATCATAATTGGGGAAACAGATGGACTTAATCAAGGATTCACCACTAAAACTGGCAAAGTCAGGATTTAAATCCAGATTATTTGGCTTTAGAGTATTTGCTTTTTAAAAAGTTCAAAACATTAAGGGGGAACAAATGTTTTTGTTACATGGATAGCTCTTATAATGCTTAAGTCAAGATTATAAGAGTGCCTATTACCCGAATAGTGTTCATTGTATCTGTTAAGTAGGTTTTTACCTCTCCCCTCCACCTGCTCCCCACTTCTTGATTTCCAATGACTTTTACTTCTTTCTGTGCCTATGTGTGCTCATCAATTAGTTCCAAATTATTAGTGAGTACATGTGGTGCTTGTTTTTTCATTCTTCAGATACTTCACTTAGGATAATGGTCTCCAGTTCCATACAAATGGCTGCAAAAGACATTAATTCATTTCTTTTTATGGCTGAGTAGTACTCCACAGTGTGTGTATGTGTGTGTGTATATATAGTATATGTGTATATATATAATATATATGTGTATATAATATATACACACACATATCACATTTTGTTAATCCACTCAGGAATTGATGAACACTGAGGTTGATTCCACATCTTTGCAATTGTGATTTATGCTGCAATAAACTTTCAAGTGCAGGTGTCTTTTTGATAAAATGACTTCTTTTCCTTTGGGTAGATACCAAGTAGTAGGCTTGCTGGGTCAAGTGGTAGATCTACTTTTAGTTCGTTCAGGAATCTCCATACTGTTTTCCATAGAAGTTGTATTAATTTGCAGTCTCACCAGCAGTGTATAAGTGTTCCTTTTTCTCGGCATCCATGCCAGCATCTACAGGCTTTTGACTTTTTAATAGTAGCCACCCTGACAAGGGAAAGGTGATATCTCACTGTGGTTTTAATTTGCATTTCTCTGATGATTAGTGATATTGAGCATTTTTCATATGTTTGTTGGCCATTTGTCTATCTTCTTTTGAAAAGCTTCTGTTCATGTCTTTTGCCCACTTTTTAATGTTTCTTTTTTCTTGCTGATTTGTTTTAGTCCTTTGTAGACTGTGGATATTAGCCATTTATCAGATATATAGTTTGAGAATATTTTGTCTTATTCTGTATGCTGTCTATTAGCTCTGTTGATTATTTATTTCCTTTGATGTGCAGAAGCTTTTTAATCAAGTCCCATTTATTTATTTTATTTTTACTGTAATTTTCTTTGGAGTCTTACTCATAAATTCTTTGCCATAGGCAAATATTTTCTTCTAGAATTTTTATGGTTTTGTGCCTTACATTTAAGACTTTTGTTCATCTTGATTTAATTTTTGTAAATGGTGATCCTGTTTCGTTTTTCTGCATGTGCCTATCTAATTTTCCCAGCACCATTTATTGAATAGGGTTTCTTTTCCCCAGTGTATGTTGTTGTCTGCTTTGTCGAAGATCAGTTGGGTGTAGGTAGATAGTTTTATAACTGGGTTTCCTGTTTTGTTCCATTGGTCTATGTCTTTATTTTTTTACCAGCACCCTGCTGTGTTGGTTACTATAGTGTATACCATAGTCTGGTAATGTGATGCCTCCAGATTTGTTCTTTTTGCTTAAGATTTCTTTGGCTGTTCAGGCTCTTTTTTTGTTTGAAATGAAGCATAGAATTATTTTTTCTAGATCTGTGAAACATGATGTTGATATTTTAATGAGGATTGCATTGAATCTCTAAGTAACTTTGGGCAATGTGGACATTTTAATGATGTTGATTTTACCAGTCCATGAGCAAGGGACATTTTTCCATTTGTTTTTGTCACCTGTGATTTCATTCCTCAGTGTTTTGTGATTCTCCTTGTAGATATCTTTCCCCTCCTTGCTTAAGTATATTCCTTAGTATTTATTTTCTTTGTAGCTATTGTGGATAGTATCAAGTCTTTGATTTGACTCCCAGCTTGACTGTTATTGGTAATATAGAAATGCTACTGATTCATGCACATTGATTTTATAACCTGAGACTTTGCTGAATTTATTTATCAATTCCAGGAGTCCCTGGTGGAGTCTTTGGGATTTTCTAAATACAAGATCTAAATACAAGATCATATTGTCAATGAAAAGTGATAGTTTGACCTTGTCTTTCCTGATTTGGATATACTTAATTCTTTCTCTTGCCTAATTGCTCTGGACTTCCAGTATTATGTTGAATGGAAATGATGGCAGTGGGCACCCTTGTCTTATTCCAGTTCTTAGGGCGAATGCTTTCACTTTTCCCCATTCAGTATGTTGTTGGTTGTGGGTTTGCCATATACGGCTTTTATAATTTTGAGATATGTTCTATCTATGCTAATTTGTTGGAGTTTTTATTTTAAAAGGGTGCTGGATTTCCTTGCATGCCTTTTCTGCATGTATTGAGATGATCATATGGTTTTTGTTTTTGCTTCTGTGTATGTGGTGATTCATATTTATTGATTTATATATGTTGAACTATTCTTGCATTCCTGCAATGAGGCCCACTTGGTCATGGTGGATTATTATTACATTTTTTTTTTGATGTGCTGTTGAATTCAGTGTGCTAGTATTTTTGTAAATTTATTTTTATTTATTTATTTATTTTATTTCATTATATTATGGGGGTACAGATATTGTTGGGGTTACATATATTGC
>VBSM01000272.1:59854287-59890948 GCA_008086735.1 Cheirogaleus medius
AGCATAAACGGTGCTAGTTCACTGTTGTTTCTTAGATTTGAGTAATATTCCATTAGAGCATGTACCAAATTTTAATTATCCACTCCTGAATTGATGGGCACTTGGGTTGTTTCCAAGACCTTGCAATAGTGAATTGTGCTGTGATAAACATTCAGGTGCAGATGTCTTTATAATAGAATGTCTTATGCTCTTTTGGGTAGATGCCCAACATGTGCTAGTATTTTTTGAGGATTTTTGCACCCATATTTATAAGGGATATTGGTCTGTCATTTCTTTTTTTTGTTGTGTCCTTTCCTGGCTTTGGTATCAAGGTGATACTGGCTTCATAGAATGAGTTAGAATGGATTCCCTCTTTCTTGATATTATGGAATAATTTGTGTAGTATAGGTATCAGATCTTCTTTGTAGGTCTGGTAGAATTAGGCTGTGAATCAATGTGGTCCAGTGCTTTTCTTATTGTTCTTGGGAGATTTTTTATTACTGCTTCAATAATGCTGCTTGTTATTGATCTGTTCAGTATTTCTATTTCTTCCTGACTGAGTCTTAGGAGAATGTGTGTATTCAGCAATTTATCCATTTCCTCTACATTTTCTTGTTTATGTTTATGTGCACAGAGACTTCCATAGTATTCACAGATGATATTTTGTATCTCTAAGGTATCAGTTGCAATATCTCCTTTTTCATTTCTGATTGAGCTTATTTGTGTCCTTCCTCTTTTATTCCTGGTTAATCTAGCAAGAGGTCTATCCATTTTGTTTATCTTTTCAAAGAACCAACTTTTTGTTTTGTTGATCCTTTGTACTGTTATTTTGTTTTCCATTTTGTTTAGTTTTACTCTGACCTTTGTTATTTCTTTTCTTCTGGCTTTGGATTTGGTTTTCTCTTCTTTTTCTAGTTCCTTGAGATGTCACATGAGATTGTTAATTTGTGATCTTTCTGCCTTTTCTGATATTGGCATTTAAGGCTAAGAATTTTCCCCTTAGGACTGCTTTTGCTGAACCACATAGATTTTGATAGCTTGTGTCTCATTTGTTGTTCACTTGGAGGAATCTTTTGATTTTCATCTTAATTTCATTATTGACCTAATAATCATTCAGCAGCACGTTGTTTAATTTCCATGAGTTTGTGTAGATTTGAGTATTTCTCTTGGAATTGATTTCTAGTTTTATTCCACTATAGTCTGAGAAGATACATGGTATGATTTCAATTTTTTAAAATTTGTTGAGACATGTTTTGTGGCCTAAGAGATGATCAGTCTTGGAGAATGTCCCAGGTGCAGATAAGAAGAATGTATATTCAGTAGTTTTGTGGTAGAATGTTCTGTAAATGTCTGTTAGTTCCATTTGTTCTAGAGTCCCACTTAAGTCCAGTGTTTATTTATTTTTTGCTTTGATGATCTGTCCAGCTCTGGTCAGTGGGATGTTGAAGTCCCTGGAAATTATGATGCTACTATTTATCTCTTTGCCTAGATCTAGTAGAATTTGCTTTATGAATCTGAGAGCTCTTATGTTAGGTAGATATATATTGAGGATTGTTACATCTTCCTGTTGAATTTCTCACTTTACCATTATATGATGACCAGTTTTGTCTTTCTTTACCATCATTGATTTAAAGTCAATTTTAAATTGATATGAGACTAGGTGCACCTGCTCTCTTTTGGTTTCTGTTTACATGGAATATTTTTTCCATCCCTTCACCTTGATTTTGTGTGAGTCCTTGTAGTTTAGACATGTTTCCTGAGGACAGCAGATAATTGGGTTGTGTTTTTTCATTCATTCAGCCAGGCTATGTCTTTTGAGTGGCGCGTTCAGGCTGTTAACATTGAGTGATAGAATTGATACATGAGATGTTATTCTGTTCATCATGTTGGGTAGTACCCTATTGCTTTCTTTTCCATCTTGTACTATTGTTTTATATGAGCTATGAGCTTTAGCTTTTGGGTGATTTTATACTGGTGGGTATCTACTTTGCCAATACATGTATAATGCAGTTCTGAGTATTTCCTGCAGGGCAGGTCTGGTCCAGATCAATTCCCTCAGTGTTTGCTTGTCTGGAAAAGTCTGTAATTTGCCTTCATTTATGAAGCTTAGTTTTGCAAGATACAAAATTCTATGCTGGCAATTGATCTGTTTAAAAAGACTTAAGTTGGGGCTCTAATCCCTTCTGGCTTGTAAGGTCTCCACTGAGAAGTCTGCAGATAGCTTGATAGGTTTTCCTTTGTATGTTATTTCATGTTTTTGCCTCAAGGCTCATAAAAGTTCCTCCTTCATGTTGACTTTGGTTAGTCTGATGACTATATGTCTTGGTCATTCCCCTCTTTGCAGGAATCCCCCAGGTGTTTGTTGAGCTTCTTGTATCTGGATGTCTAAATCTCTAGCAAGACCAGGGATGTTTTCCTCAATTATTTCCTCAAGGTCTTCAGACCTTGTGCTTTTTCTTCTTCATGCTCAGAGATGCCTAGGATTTTTTTATCTGGACATTTTACATAATCCTATATTTCTTATAGACTTTGTTCACTCCCCTTGATTATTTATTTTTGACTGACTTGTTTAATTCAAAAGAGTTGTTGTTAAGTTCTGAAATTCTTTCTCCTGCTTGGTCCAGTCTATTTGTAATGCCTTCCACTATGCTTTTTATTTCCTTAAGTGAATTTTTTATTTCCAGAAATTCTATTTGTTTTTTGTTTTAATATATCTATCTCTTCAGTAAATTTTTCATTCATTTCCTGAATTGTTTTTCTGGTTCCTTTGAGTTGGTTCTCCATTTTCTCTTGGATGTCATTGAGCTTCCTTACAATCCATATTTGAATTCTGTATCTGTCATTTCAGTATTTTCATTTTGGTTGGGATACATTGCTAGATAGCTGGACATCTTTGGGGTTTCCTTTTACTCTGATTTTTCATACTTCTGGAGTTTTTGCACTGATTCCTTCTCATCTGGAGTGGCTGTCACTTCTTGTTTTTGGATTTTCTTCTGTTTAGATGGAGCTTTATTTCTCCCTCACTCTTAAGGGCATATCTATAGCAGCATATGTTGGGTAAGGACCTTTGACTTTTCTTGTGGGTACTTTGATAGGGGTCTAAATTCTGGAGGGATAGCTTTGTTATAGATATCCTTAGTGTGGTGGTTTTCTCAATTGCTAGTTATTTGTAGGCTGTAGTGGTGATGTACTGTGTGTGGACAGATTTCCTGTCTCTTGTTGATGAGGGAAGATAGAGGTCTTTGAAATCCTTTCTCTTTCCCTAGCCTTGTGGTCTTCTTAATAGGTGAATTATATTGGGGCACCTAGTTTAATCTCTGAGATGGTACATGGTACTTGTGGGTAAGAATCAGCCATGCATTTTATGATTGAGTCAGTAAAAGCTGTAATGGGATGTACAAGTTTCATCCCTGTTAGTAGGTGTATGTTTGCAGGAAAGAGCTAGCTGCAGTGTTGTTTTCTGGGACCTGTGACCAGCTCTAGCCCCTTAGGAGAAGCACCCAAATGCCCCAGGTGGTGGGCAGGGGCCTTGGAGCTCCCAAGTGAGTCCTTATTCTCCACCACAACAGAGGTGGGTGGAAGTACAAGGCTGGGTGGAGCTGTTTCAGGCAAGCCTGCCTTCAGGCTCCACAAAGGCAGGCACAAGAGCTGTCTTATCAGGGGTCAAGGGTCACCTCCCAGGCAGCTTAGAGTATTCACTCTTGACAACTACACTACACTACTTTTCTTGAGACAAAGTGCTCATTTAATTGCTGAATTGAGCCAATTGTCTTGAAATATAAATATTATAAGAGGAGGGAGACCTCCAGGGAACCAGGGAGGAGGTTGAAATGAGGGCCAGAGAGTCACCCAGAATTGAGTTCTGCATGATAAGTTGTCTAAATCTGGCTGTGCACTTGTCCTGCCAAGGCGTCCTGACTCTGTGTAATATTCTACTGTCTGCATCAAGTAGGTCAGCCTAGACCTTGACTCTTTCTCTCTTTTGTGCAGATTGACTCTGCTTCTGCCCCAGGCTAACCCTGATGCTCAAGGCCCTTCACCAGTTTCCACAAGCAATTCAATCACACTAAGCATCTCCAGAGTTTTGTTTGTAGTTTCAGGGGAGATCTGGGGATTCACGGGAAAGGGTCACATCTCTCAATGCACAGTGGTTCTCAATCCCTCCACCTTGTGAAACTATCTGATTTACTGAGCCCCTCTTCTCTTCCCCAACCATATTGCCATCACTCCTCACATTTCCCCTGAAGTTCTTGGTCCCAGTCTTCCTTCTACTTTCCTTCTTGACCTAGGCTATGTCTTCTATCTTCCTCATGGCTATCAAAGCCATTTCGCCCTTAGGAAATTCTCATTCCAGCTGCTAAGAAGACACACGTGCCTCCATATCCTGATAGGTACTCTTGCCGTCTTCCCAAGGCTGACCTGACAGGTGTGTTGCTGTTGTGACCACATCTAAAAATGTATGGAGAATGAGAGTGGACCTACTTTCCAAGGAGAAACTTCAGCCCTTGGATATAAAAACAGAGGCCAAAGCTCAAGTACCCCTCAGGAATCGGGCCTAGGTTTTTCAGACTGATATCAGACATCCACTGGTGGCTGGTCATCTCACCTGTATCAATTTGTATGATTCTGTTAGAGACGGGATGAAAAAGGTTTGCTTGCTTCTCTCCTTCCCACAGTCTTTGCACAGCTGTCTTACTTGGGCTTGCAAAACAGTTTCAAACATGAAGGTGGCATTGACACAGGGGGCATTTATAACTCAGGGTCTCAGGTCTGCAAGGGTAGGGAAAACAGAACTAGGATAACGTCTGCCACCAATCTGGATTGCCCCTGCCACCCCCTCTCTGTGATAGCACTAAGGAGAGTAAGGGGTGGAAAGGGAGAGGGAGAGAGTGGCTGGGGCTTTTCCAAAAGTTTGTGCAGTGTGAGGTGGTGAGCAGGACAAACACTGTGAAGGAAGTGAAATCCCCTATGGGACTTGTGATGCCTCTTTTTTGCCATGTCGCTAGCTCCCACACTCCAGAGATGATTAAGCAGCTGATTCATTGGTGCCACACCCAGAAGAAGAGTTCAGACTTGAGAGAGGAGGGGGAAGTACAGCCATACTCCCCCATCTACAAGATCAGAGGGTATGTGTATGTGTGTGGGGGCAGAAGGAAGTGTCTTTAAACATGTCTTTTGATTAGCAATCACGGTGTTTTACAAAGGTCTGAATTAGTTGCCAACATGTTTTAAAAAATGGGATTTTTTTACATGAAAAATCGGAATTTATAAATTACTATCAGCTGATCTGATACCCTCACCTGTATTAATTACTTTAATAGCTTCGTAGCTGATCTCCCTGCTTCAATCATTGCCTCGCTTACAGTCTATTTTCAACCCAGAAGGCAGAGGGCTCATTTTCCAGTGCAAATCAAATAATGTCACTCCACTGACTAAGATCTTCCCACGCTGTCCCATCTCATTCAGAGTGAAAGTCAGAGTCCCAGATAAGGCTCTGCAAGATTCTACATGGTGGGGCACCCTGTACATTTCCTCTCTCCTCTCCTCCCCCTCCTCCTTTACCTACTCCAACTGCTACTACTAGCATAGAGGCTGGAGCCAGATTATTCTCTGGCTCTATTTTCTATGAGTCTTTGTGTAGATTACTTAACTGATCTGTGCCTCACTTTATCATCTGTAAAATGAGGCTAATAATCATATCTTGCTCATAGGGTTGTTAAATGAGGACGAAATGAGTTAATATTTTTAAGAGTCCTTAAAACAGTGCCTGACACAAAGTAAACACAATCATGTTGCTCCCTTAATCCAGCCATGCTCGCTTCCTTAATTCTCCTCAAATAAAACAGGTTTGCTCCTGCCTCCACGCCTTTGCAAATGCTGCTTTCCCTGCCTGGCCCTGGCTTCCACAGATGCACACAAGATTTCAAGCCTTTCTTGTCAGTATTTGGAATGAATCAAAAATTCAAAAATAAAAGCAGAAGTGAATAAAAAAAATATCCAGCCAGGAATAAATGAAGAGTATTGATTGAATTTAGGGAAAAAAATGGAAGAAAAAGACAAAATCATATCAAAATAAATACTCAATTACAAAGCGGCTTAAGGAAAAGAGATTGAAACAAAACTTTAACAAGAAGCATTGAAGAAAAACTGGAAAATAACTAAGAGAATTAAAATGTGTGATACTTTTTTTTCTAGAAAGTCATGCAGACACCTTGAGTATAAACTAGATATCGATTGGCACTGTCTAGTTTACAATTTACCTTAAGCCATCTCACTGCTCTGGATATTTCCTTCTGAGCATCCCAAACCAGCTTGTCATCATCCCTGACGATCAGAAAACATTCTTGCCATTTGTTTCCATTCTGTTTCCTTCCCTAGTCCTAGCTGAACTGTCTTGACTGGCCCCACCGCCACCCAGGAAGCAGCAGATTCTGATTCCTTGTATTTGTTTGTAGGCCAGGCTGAGACATGTCCATCACCAGGCACCTGTGACTGTCTGAGCAGCAAATCTTGTCACATGCCTGGCTGCACAGCAACTCCATGCCCTCTCCATCCTTCCCTCCGTCTGCTATTTTATGTTTCTAAAAATTATTTTCAGAGAGCTCTGAACAATTATACATGGAGACTTATAAATCGCCCATTCAGAGACAAAGAGAGGATGGGAGAGGGGCACTGTTGACATTCCCTCTGTGGTCCCGGAGAGGTGAGGCCACATAGAGGGATCTCATCCATGCAGTCTGGAAAGTTGTTTATAGCTCCTGGTCCACCCTGCCTCTGACCATGCCTGTTCTGGGCTCCATGGCACTGTGGGGTTATGTAGGGAGGCCCTGTTCAAACATTAAGAAAAAAAGACGTTTTATTTCACTCCTGGCAAGAATGTGTCTCCCTACTTTATCCTGAAGAAGTGAGGCTTAAGTCTGGGAGACCTGAACTCACAAAAATGGACTCAGAAATACATAAGCTGTCACAGGAATGAAAATGACATGAAATGTTATATGATTGAAAACTTTTCAAAATATTAATAACCTCAGGGTGGGGAAGAGGAACAAAAATATAAGAAAAAAAATCTCAAAACATATGTGCAGATTTGTCTGATATCATTTGAATTAGACCTGGAGGAAGAATGGAGACAATAGTGCTATTGGCTTTTCCCATGGAATTATGTTTTTAAGGGCTTTATGCAACTCAGACGTTGATTAATTTTTTTTCTATTCAGGAAGTCTGGCAGATAGAATCCTCATCTAACCACTCTCTGCCCCTTCAAATAAGATCACTGTATTCCTAACATGTTTTGGGGTAGAAAAGAGTTCTATGAATTTGTTCCAGAATAGATAGTATCAATTTGACTGAGGTTCATTCTTTGATTACAAAAGATTTCCCTTCCTGAAATACCAACAGATTCACCATTCTTCCACATCGCTCTCCTCTTCTCCTCTCTCCTGAAACTAGAAGCAGTGTTCTGTGACCTGAGTGGGGAAGAGGTGATCTGGCTCCACATTCCCACCCAAATGGGACCCTAATGAGCATTTGCGCCACCCTGTTCAGGATGTCACTGCTGTCTCTGGCTTTGGGCAAAAAGAGGAAGGAGCAAGAAACAGTTCCAGGGAGAGAGATAAGTTAAGAGGCCAAACATAACATTCATGAATGTTTTCTCATTAAAACTGATGTTTACACAAATATCGGTTCTGGAAATAACAAATTCTAGAGAAATTATAATTTGTACATTTTTTACAATTGAAGACCACATAGTATTCATTTTTGTAGTTACACAGTATACCACTCCCCCCAGTTTCCCATTCAACTCCACAACTACTGCAGTCTGCAATTGTGTAAGATTGTACTGCTTGAGTTTTGACTTTTGAAATTACATATGTTTATAAATATAAAATAAGCTGCCTTTAAAAAAACTCATAAGGGAATGGCTTTCAGGCTGTCACCCACATTGAGAATATCAGGGTTTGGGGGGCAGTTCTGCTCATATCCCCATGTCCTTCAGATCGTGCCGTCTGCCCTATGCACATCCTTGCCCACCTCTGCTCTCTCCCACTGTCTCGATGAAGCCCTGCTGCTGTTTCTATTCTGTGGTGTATAGTACAGGGTTGTGGTTAACACCAAACTGGTGGCAAATGGCCTGACACCACAATCTGGTGATTCTCTTGCTTCTTAGCTGTGCAGCCCTGGGCAAGTCACTAAATCTCTCTGTGCTGTATTTGCCTTTTTAATATAGGGGATCATTTAGAACTTATAAAGATAGTATAAGGGATAAAATAAGATGTGTAAGGTGCCTAGAACAGTGCCTAGCAATGTTGTATGAATGTAAAATGTTGTTATTTTTCAATCCTAGTGTTTACATTATTCCACTGTGAAGCCTCCAGGATTGCTCTTCTCTCTGATAATTTAATCTGTCCCTGTCCTTTCAGTTCAGATAAATCTCCTCCTTCCCATGAAATCATTGCTCATACCATGTACTTAATACATAACATATTCTATCTTATTGTGTTATTTTTTTCCTTATGAACTTTTTATCTGCTTCAAATAGACTGACATTCTCAAGGACAGTAATGCTCTTCACACATATCCTGTACAATGCTTTACACACAGTAGATCTTCAAGTAAATTTCTATTATTGCGACTAGTAAAGACAGCAATAATGTAGATTTTGGAAAGAAGAGCATGGCAAATAATAATAATAATGATAATGAAACTCTATTTTGGGTATGTTGGCTCCTAATCTATCATGGAAGAATCCAGATGATCTATGCAAGCAAGAAGGCAGAATTTTCATCTTTTCTGGATTGGTGATCCTGGAATAAACATAGTTTCCTTTGTTGATAGAATATGGGTTTTATTTGAAATGTTCTTTCTACAAGCCACACAGGGATTTTCATTTATCCTCAAATTGGTCTGATAAGGAAAAGATACTGACATCCTTCAATCATTGCTGTTCTGATTCTAATTCAGTTTTTCTGCAATAGTCTGCAGTCCTTCTGCAAAAATCTCTGCAGGACTTTGGCGGAGGGGTTGTTCAGTGCTTGGTTACCACATGTGATTATGTAGAAGGCAGGGATGCTCTATAGAGCAGTGTGACTGGTGTTCCTGGTGGGATTCTGGTAGTGAGATGTGTGCACAAAGGTAAGTGCAGGGAATGGAGGGCAGAGAGAGACATGCATAAAGGTGGCCTCATACTCTCTACTGCTCAGGGAGAAAGGACTGTCTCAATAGGTTTGGTTTAGAGGATATGGGTTTGTCCTGGGAAGAATCCAAATGGGAAGAATTTGCTCTAGGTCTGAGCTCAATGCTTGGAAAACTAATGCCAAATTAATGTCTGTTAAATGAAGAAATGAGTAAGTGGCTTTAAGAGATCCAGGTTTGGTTCTACCAGGGGTCCTCAAACTTTTTAAACAGGGGGCCGGTTCACTGTCCCTCAGACCGTTGGAGGGCCAGACTATAGTTAAAAAAAAAAAAAGAAAAAACTATGAACAAGTTTCTATGCACACTGCACATATCTTATTTTGAAGTAAAAAAAAAATGGGCAAAAACACCCAGCGGGGCAGATAAATGTCCTCGGCGGGCCGCATGTGGCCCGCGGGCCTTAGTTGAGGACGCCTGTTCTAGACCCTCAATCCTGAAAGGTGTGAAAAAGACTAGGTTGTTTTGTGCGTCTGTCCTAGTGGCTCAAGCCACGCCTGGGATGTCTCCTGAGTTTTAGAATAAACTGGTGTCATGAATTTAAATGAAAAAAAATTGTTTTTAAACCCAAGACTCTAAACCTTATACAATCATCTAAGCCATTCTTAGAGTTAAGACACAAATGTGATCTTATTACAGACACTCCTTCAGTGGCTTTTTGCTGCACTCAGAAAAAGTTCAAGGCCCTTAGCATAGCATGCAAAGTTCTCAATGTTCTTCCCTCTGCCTTTTACTTCCATCTTGTCTCTTATCTCTCCTCTATTCAACATTCAAAATTCCATTTCTTGTGCTCTATGGAAAGAATATTTTGTTCTGCAATGTGCCAGACTCTCTCTAACCTTCTTGCCTTTGCATAAATGGTCCCTCTGGCAGGAATGCCTACCAGGCTCTCTGGCTAACGTCTACTACTTCCTTAAAGATTAACTCAAGAGTTTCCTCCCATGTGAAGCTTTCCCTGATTCCCTCCTAGGCAGAGTTAGGTGTTCTCTTGTCTGTGTCTTCCCAGCAACCTTTGCCAACCTCTTTTGTTTCACATTTGTCTGTCCCTTAAAACTGTGACCTAATTGAGGACAAATAT
Organism: Cheirogaleus medius; assembly: GCA_008086735.1. Classification (NCBI taxonomy): domain Eukaryota; kingdom Metazoa; phylum Chordata; class Mammalia; order Primates; family Cheirogaleidae; genus Cheirogaleus; species Cheirogaleus medius. The sequence goes on from VBSM01000272.1 coordinate 59,864,534, forward strand.
TCCAACATATCATGAAGCATAATCCTGATAGTTATTATTTTCCATAAACATAATTATGAATTGTAATATAGTATAATGGTTATGTCATGCATGTTGAAGTTCATTGAACCTTTGTTTGCATCACAGAATCTCCATTTTCAGGACTGCATCAGTTTTTTGACCTCTCTAAGCTTCAATTTCTTCATCTGTAAAATGGAAATAATACTCATATCTACCTCATAGCCTTGTGTAAGTATTAAATGAAACAATGCCTGTAGATGTCTTAGCAGTGCCCTGAACACAGTGTATATTCAATAGTGTAGCAGCAGGACCAGCTGAAAATAAAATTTGGTCTTGTTTTCTCTACTTCAACAAGAAAGGAGCTAGAAAACCACTTTGAACTCACTGAGGCCAATGGTCCTTAGGTCCCTAAGGTTGAGATTAGGGACATTCTTTGGAGTCACTACAGGTGGCTACCTTTAGAAGGTGACTGCCTCATTGTCTGGGAAAAAAAGTATGGAATAAGAAGCTATGCTTCGAAGCCTAAACCCTGGGCTAGCAGGGAGGAGAGGAGGTTGGGATCTGGGTCTCTGCACTGGCCAACTACTGAGCCAAACCCTACTCTGTACTCCAGGCCCGACCTGCAGCTAAAGTGGAGCCTGTAGAAGGGAGAAACAGTGATGCTAAAAGGCTTGAATGGAGATCTGGCCCTGCAACTAAGTGCAAAGCCCAGGTCTCCTGGCCAACTTCCCCTTATCTCTCAGTGCCTTACTGCCCACAGTTAGTGCAGCAACGTGAGATGGTGCTGGGCTGGAATCTTTTCAGCCCAAAATACACTCGCATTGGAACACACTAGAGAATCCAGGGTCTTGGTTCCCATTATTGGCAGGTGGAAGGATGGGCTAGTTCATCAATTCTCTGGGTTGAACTGGGTCATGTTAGTTACACAAGACAATTTTGAAAGGGGTTAGGGGATACCCACATGATATTGTCATTGATTGTGTTAAATGAATGGGTGCTGTAAGGTAGAGTTTATTTTGAGTACCCTAGCAATTTCCAAATGGTATGAATGCGCCACAGAGGTGCACAAGATAGCCCACTGTCTTTTCATTAGCTGACACCTTTCAACAGGGCAAAGAGTCTGTCAGTTGGATGATAATTTTGCCTCTACATCTAATAATTTTCTCTTCTCTTTTCTTGAAACCATGTATTTTTTACTGTTCTCTGGCATGAGATCAATATAAACCACATAGGAAGTATAACCATAACTGGTCATAATGTTTGTTCTCATACAGGAAATTTTGGCCACAACTGTGTGAACACTTTTCTTTCTGGGACTTTGAGTTGCTGGGAAATTTGCATTCGGAAATAAAAAACTGGCTAACATTCTGTTAAAATCAAACATAGATTCAGTGACTCAGATTTTAGGATTTCCTATGGGCTAATCATGTCACCTAAAAATACTAAGACTGAAACTTCATTTAATCTTAATAAGAAAATCAGAACTGTAATATACTCAAAATTACATCCATGCACTCTCTCTTTAAATTAAGAAAGGAAAAATTACATTTATATATTTTATTATTTATTTTATTTAATAGAGTAACAGGGACCAACCCATAAGGTAATCCAGAAACTGCTACCATCTCTAGATAAAAAATGCTCCTTTTCTACCTTTTCTCTAAAGAATCATACCTACAATTCGCAGATGTAATGAATGTCAAACCTTCCATCGTATTGTTATGGGATGTCCCGAATACTGCTCCACTTACCTCCAACCATCCTCCAAGCCTAATATTGAATCTCAGCAGGGTACTGGGGAGGGGAGAATAAAACATGTCAGGATTAGGTTCATCTGCAAATAACATGGGCCACTCTTTTTTTCTCCTGCCCCTTTCCACACATATGCACAAAGTACCTTTAAAAAGATAGATGTGTCATTCTCTCCCATGTAAAATAATTTCAGAGATGTTAAGTCCAGGAATGGTAGCAACCCCATCAGGAAAATGGGCTTTCTCCAAGGTTCCGCATCAACATGCTTAAGGTGCTCCTTCTTCAAAATGGCTGCTGGAACTCCAGCCATCACATCAGCTGGATGGAGAAAGGGCAAAAAAAAGGCTTTATCAGTCTGTAAAGATAACTCTTGAAATGTCACACAGTACTTCCACTTATATCTTATGGACCAAAATTAATCACATGGATACCCCTAGTTGAAAGGAAGATTAGGCATATACATATTTTTGCTACATCCCAAGCTATGATATGGGATTCTTACTACTAAAAAAGGGCAAAAAAATATTGAGAGGCAACCACAGGATCAATCTCTGTCATACCTCTCATTTCTTCCTTTAATTATTTCATATTTTAAAAAATAGAAAAGCCTATCTCAACAATGTAAAGAGAAGCCTTTTGTACCATGGGATCTAAACCATTTTGTTCTATTTCCCAAAGAATTTTGAGTTATTGGTCAGAATAAAACCCCAGAAGTCTATATTTCCATGACAGTGGCTTCTCCACTTCTGTCTTTGCTCCGATCCAAAGGCCAATGATTCCTTAAACTATTTTGTATTACTGATTCCATTCCTTTATTTTGTTATTAATAGCCACAGAGACTAGATAATCTCAAATATATTCAGATTAACAACTTGTATTCAGAGGGCTGGGATTCTAAGCAGTGCTTTTCAAAGGGTGACCCAGGAACTAGTACTGCAGTCAGCGACAAGATAAGGACGGATACTGAGAGTGTTTAGAAACTTTTGTAGTGATTTGGTATTGTCATGACATCCAAGCTTTTGTCTGCTTTTCTGGCAATTTATTCTTATTGTGTTGTACAAAAGTATTAGTCTGCAACAAAATGTACATTTAAAGAAAACTAGAACTTCATCATATACAGTTTGAGAAGCACTGACTCAAAGTACCTAAAATCATCCAGTTCAGCCCTTTCCACATTGGACTTGGAAATAACTATTAATAAAACCCATAGAGGTAAAGCTAGAAAATTAGAACCAGACCTTGAACCCAGGTATCCCAATTCTTGTTCCAATGTGCTTTCTCAGTGACTCTCATCCCAAAATTAAAATTACAATTTGTGATTAGAGTATCCAGTTGGGTCGGAGTATCCAGTCCACTACCTCTTTTTTCTTCTTTTCTGCAGCTTATACTAGGGGACAATTTTAGTACTCAGAAATATCTCTACCAGTGGGGGATTCAATGCATCTTGGAAAGAGGACAGAGAAAGGCCCACACTGTGAGCTGTGCGTGCCACCTGGGCATTGGACTCACTTGAAGCTCTGGCATGTGGGGGGGGAGGGGTGGTTGGGGCAATGTATGTAACCCTAACAATATTTGTACCCCCATTATATGATGAAATAAAAGGAAAAAAAAAGCCCACCTTGTGGACACCTTGGTCCATTTTCTCTTCTTTTCTGCCAAGTAAGGTGGGGAGACATCAGACATCATGTATTCATAAATGGTGTGGGTGAGTGCCTGATTTCAGGCTCCCTGCCTGTCTACACATATATGTCCCATTATTCTTTGGCCAGGAATCTTAAATTCCTATTACAAGAGCATTGGAAAACATACCTTCACCCTTCATGGTAATGTGAAATACAATTTGGTACATTTGTCTCTTTCCTTAGAAATTTGAGGTCTTCTTTCTTTACCTGAAGATGGCTAATTATTTACTGAGTGCCCATTTCCCATCTGGAAAAGCAAACAAATCTCCTATTCTTCAAAAGGAGGTAGAGATGGAAAAAGGGAAGCATGGTCAATGGCGAACTGGAAAGGGGTTTAGGAACATTAGTCCCCAGAGATAGTTACGTGGGGAAAAGCCAGGATGCCAGACTCCCATAACAACAAGACAATCCAGCCCAAACCATTTGCATCCAGATCTGAGTCTCCCTGAAAGAGGGCATGTTTTCTTTTTAGCCTGCCTCTTCCCCTTAGCATTCATTCTCCCAGTTTCCTCTAAGAACTCCTTTTGGAAAATTCCAACTTCTCTCAACTGATCTAAAGGAGAGATCAAAACTGGTTGAAAGACAAGATACCCAAGAGGATCTGAAGGTACAGGGGCCTAGGGATGGTGGCTGCGTGCATTTGGGGAGATAGGAGAGAAGGGGAAAGAACCCCGGGGATCATCGTGATTGTGGATCCCTTTCTGCTTGGCACTTTTTCACACAAGATCTTCTCTCCTTGTCCCATAGTCCATCCTGTGCATTACACAGCTAGAGGCAGAGGTACTCTTGCCAGAAGTCCTCAACACTTAGGGGCTGGGATGAAAGGCCCTTGAAGATGAGAGGCTTCATGAGTACCATCATAAAGATGAAGGAATCCTATTGGCTAACTGTCCCCTGTGCACAAAGGGTACAGGGATGGAGATTTTGAAGGCAGGGTAGAACACCATAGCAGGGGCTAGGGATGCTTAAGAAAATAAGGGCAGCATTGGGTCAGGAAACTAGGGATAAAGAGGGACTGAGGGACAGACCCTGAGAAGGGAATTAAATGTAGAGGCTAACATCTTCATGACTTCCCCAGGACTGGGTCTATGATGAAGTGATAATGTGATGTCACCTTTTGCTTGGACCCCCATACATACACCCTCTCTAGGTCTCTTGAATCTGAATCAGTTTTATACAGTTTTTAGGAACTATTTAAAATTATTAAAATTTTATTTTTAATAAAAGGTGGGAAACAATATAAACTATCATTTTTTTAAAAAGGAATGAAATTATAAGACCTACATCTGTAGTCCTCAACCCCTGGGCCACAGACCAGTACCGTTCAGTGGCCTATTAGGAACTGGGCCACACAGCAGGAAGTGAGTGGTGGATAAGCCAGTGAAGCTTCATCTCTATTTACAGTCGTTCTCCATTGCTCACCATGCTCCCCCTTCCCCAGTCCGTGGAAAAATTGTCTTCCATGAAACCAATCCCTGGTGCCAAAAAGGTTGGGGACCACTGGTCTACATGACCAAATATCTCAATGTTTCTAAATTTCCAGATATTAAGGCATTGTGAGTTCCCAACTACTTGATAATTGACCACTTGCCTATTTATACGAATGCTTTGGCCTAATTTTTTAAATGCTTTCTTCTGATCAAATCCTAAATTTTACAAAAAAATCATCTTCTTGGTATTTTAGTTTCTTTTGTAAGGATTTTGTGAGCTATTTATAATGTCTTTCATCTCTCCTTCAATACTTACTGAACCCACTTCTTTATTGTGGCTAACTTCCTAATTTGTCTTCTCTAGTACTTTTAGGATTGTCTTAAAATCATGGGCTTCCTTCTCAACAATTCTCAAAATTTCTAGAAGGATGCCTGATAATAGAGGCTACATATATATGAAATGTATATATATGTGTAAATGTGTACCTCCTGCTTCACTTCCTGCAAAAGCATCTTTATGCCAGGAAGAGATGGAGAGATCAGAAATTTCTAAGTAAGCTTAGCCTGTACTCATGTGGTTCCTTCATTCGTAGTTTGCATGCAACACTTTTGATGTGGCTAATTCATCGAAGAAAACATACAATGCTTTGTACGTGGTTGGTACAAGATGCTTCGTTAAAACTCAGTTTTAGTTATTGAAATAGAGCAGTTAAAATTAATTTACATGTTTGTACAAAATTTGTTTATACCTTTCAACTGGCCCTCATGGATTTTCTGGTCTATTCTTCATCAATTGAAGGTTTCAAGCAGTATTGTGCACTTGGTGCTATCCTTGTGGTTTTATCTATTTGCCTTCACTCATTCTGATTCATATGCTTCATGTCAAAATAAGAAGAGGAGAACAAAGAAGGGCTGGAGGCACCTAGAGAAGGAGAGACAATGACAGTGGTCATGGGCATGTAGGATGTCATGACATTAGCCAGGTAACTATCTCCTTCAAAATTATCTCCATTTATTATATTGTACTCATGGGGCATATCTTGTCAAAATCTAAAGAGTGAAGTTCCCCTGGGCCAACTAGCTGGAGTTATAGCTGCTTAGATCAGGAAGAGGCAGTAAAGAGCTATTATGGTGGGAAATCCCAGTAGGAGAAGGAGGCTGGAGAAGTTTATAGGCAGGCAGTAAGGCTGGAGGTAGGCCAGAGTTCTTCTAGGACCAGAACAAGACAACTGAAGGGAAAACTTGAAGAAATGACATGAAATTTCATTTCATGAAACCATGAAATGACAGTTAACACCAAGGCACATGACAGTTGTAAATCTTGAGGGGTCAGGACTAAAGACTATGGTAAAGAAAGGAAATTGTTCTTATCACACATAGGTGGAGGTGACAGGGAAGATGGACAGAACTATAGAGGTGTTTGCAAGGCCCTCTTCTCTTGCTTTGTGGATCTCTCTGGACCTGAGAACTCCACACTGACCTAAAGTCAGGAATATGTGTATGGATATAGGGGTCCATCAAAGAAAAGATTACTTCTTTACCTTCAGAGGGGGAACTTCTGTTTCTATTTCAATTGATGTGATTATTTAGAAAACTCTGTATAAGCAGGTACATCTTAAATATTTTTAAAGTTGGAATTTCAATGTCCTAAATTTGCTTTAAATATGTTTCTTTCAAGAGGGCTGTCACAGTGAAAGTGCCTGGCAACAAATCTAAAGTAAGACCATGAAGACAGTAAAAAGGAAACATGAGATAATATTATTTACAGTCCTGGTTTTGAAAAATTTGTGTTTGCATAAACATTTTGCACTGCAAGAGAAGCCACAGGATCTGAAATTTCCACAAAAGATTCTGTGTGGTATTAGTCTTGGATTACATTTTGAGAGTAATGATTCCATTTGAGGATGATTAGATATTGCCGATCTTCCAAGTTTTTAAAACCTTTCTTTGAATCCATATCACAATGACAGGAATTGTTGTAGATACCAAGCAGGGCTCATGGGAATGCTATTAGAGCACAAAGATTTGGCCTTAAGGTTTTCTGTTTTGATCCAATATTCTTTGTGAATGACTAATATCTGCTGCTTCTTACCAGTAGTTTAGTAATTGAGGTCTGCACAAAAACAAAGAAAAATTCATTGTGACAACAGCCAGCGTAAATATCAAAGATGCACATTAGATGGGGGTGGTAAAGGTAGATTAAAATAAACTTGTAAATATGAGTAAACTGAACTCCCATTTAGAAATCATGTTGAAACATGCTGTCTTTCAAAGGAAGTAGTTTTGGACTTAGCTCCCCAAATGCAAGTTGAAATGGAGAAGTCAAAGAAATATGTTTCTAGCATAACAAAAAGAAAGCCAATACATTTAATAAATAATAATAGACACTAAATATTAAACTGTCACTTAAAAAATATTTTTTTTTCAGAGACAGAGTCTTGCTCTGTCACCCAGGCTGAAGTACACTGGCATGATCATAGCTCACTGTAACCTTGAATTCCTGGGCTCAAGAGATCCTGTCTCAGCCTCCCTGGCTCAACCACACCTGGCTAATTTTTTATTTTATTTTATTTTTTGTAGAAACAGGGTCTCACTGTGTTGCCCAGGCTGGTCTTCAACTCCTGGACTCAAGCTGTCCTCCCACGCTGGCATCCTAAAGCGCTGGTGATTATGGGCCTGAGCTACCACACCCGGCCCTAAACTCTCACTTTTGCATGCATATATAAACAAATTTTCCCACACAATGATTTGACCACCAACCACAGTGTGAAAACACTGTGAAAAAAGACTCAGAAAAATACAAAATGAAGTTTCCCCTTTTGACTTTAGGTAAAAGAATGTTGTTAAATCAGAAGAAAAAATATCTTTCCCTAAATTTCACATAAAGAGAAAGCAGATTTGGACATTCAATGAAAAATTAAATTTTTCATTTGAATTTTAATAGATTTTAAAATGAAGCATGCTTAGAAATAACAGCAGGGATGTCTTCATTTTAAAAATAGAGGTGATAATAACACCCACTTCCTCAGATTATTCACCTAGATAAAGTCCTGATCTGATGAGGTTGCTCAGCACGTTTGTTTCCTTTCTTCAAAGAGAATCATCAAAATGTGACTATGAATATTCCTCTGGATCACTTAGCACAAAACAAATTGAGATGGGAATTTAATTATTATTTACTCTTAGATCAAAACAGTTATTTTAGAGGAAAGCAGTGAACTACAGTAGAGGTAGAGAAATCTTTAGAAAATTGCCCTGTCCCTGCACCCCAACTATCCTCACACAATGATACTATTGGACCTGGAAATAGTGACTAACACCCTATTCACTATTTTATAACTCTGGTGTCTGTAATTAATAGAGACAAATATTTAAATTCAGTTAAGGAAATGCTTACAAATTCTTTTTTTTTTAAATAGAAATATAGCACAATTGGAGTAAAAAACAACAACAACAGAAAGACAACTTAAAGGCCCCTCATGGGAGGCTGATGGTGTGATGGAAAAACACACGCTGTCTATAATCATATAATCTGGATTGAATTCCAACTACACACATAAACACTGTGTGACTTGAAGACTACATTTCCTTGACTGTGAAATGAAGATGATACCTGCTGTGAGATTAAAAATGGTGAGTATAGATAGCAGAGTGGCGCAGCGGAAGTGGGCTGGGCCCCTAAAAATGGTGAGTATAGTAGACTCAGGCCACTACTTGGCTCAGAGTACTCATTCATTCATTCAACAAATGTTTAATGAGTTTTTACACTATGTCTGGAAATGTGATGGACACTGGAAATACCACAGTGAAAAAACAGACATGATTTCTGCTTTCATGGAGTTTAACAATATGGCATATTGATGATGCAAATAATAGTTTAATAAATAAGTAAAAGTTAATTCTGACTAAAAGTTCCCTTTTTCTTCTCATTTGTAATAGAAAGAACACCTGTTCTTTCTACTTCCACTTGTGAAAATTAAGTGAAATAATGGATGTGAATCTACTTTGTAAAGTCTAAAGCTCTCTACAAATATCTATTGCTATATTTGTAACAAAAATTTGTCAAGCAACATGTTCTTTGTAAGGACCTAGTGAAAGTAGAAAGATTAAATAGAAGCAGGTTCTGCCTGCCCTCGTTGGAGGAAGGTAGGACAACTGGGCACTGTGAGCTATAATTCCAGGCAGAAAGAACTAATAGGTGTTTTGAGACAGGGATGGGGAAAGGGATTGAATATTTGCAGGAGACAGAAATTGACTCAGTTGGAAGGGCTCAGAGAAGATTTTATGGAGCAGATACATTTAAACTGGGTCTAAACAATTAGGGGGCATTTGAACTTGAGGAGATCAGGAAACAGAATAAGTAAAAGCACAGAAGTAGGTGAACAAGGGACAACAAAAATCCCCAGTATGTAGTGCATTTGGTTAGCTTGAAAGAGGCATTAATGGCAGTAGTCAGCAACAAGGGTTTGGACAAGTCATTTGAGATTAAGACATAAAGGGCCATTGCGCTAAAGAATATGACCTACATTTTCAACAGTTGCAAGCCATTGGAGGAAATTGGGCAAGATAATAACACAACTGAAGTTGTGAGTCAGGAAGAGTAATCCACAACTGCGTGTAGGATGGATTGTTATGACTATTGATATAACTTTGCTGAAGAGTTTGGAGAGAGCCTTTAACTTTGTATTTTGGCCTTCTTGAAATCCAGGACCCAGAAGCTCTCATAAATGTTTGTACTTGGTGATACTGAGACATGTAGCAAATAAACTTTGTCCTTTGAATAACATAGAACTCATAAAATGGGGCTGAAGAGCTTATTTCTTTGGAGAAAATAAATCACTCTCTGTCACTACATATGCCTTAGCACAGGTAACATTTTCTGTAATCTCATATCACAGAAATAGGGAAGAAAGACACGAGGAGATACAAACAGTTGCTCTAAAAACTAGGCTGCTATGACTCAACATCCCAAAAGGTAAATACTAGACCCTCTGCCTCCTTCACGCCCACTCAGGACTGTGACTTTAGCATTCAGTAACAGCTGACCAGAGCATCTTTGTGAAACATCCCTCCCTGCTCCTAGAACTCCCATGGGCTGCATGAACAGAACAAGCTGACCCTGACCTTCTCCCCTCCCATGAGCCCTCAGAGCCAAAACAGCTGTGGGAGATGAGTGGCAGCTGGTCAGCCAATCAACAAGCAGCTGGCAGATGACAGGCTCCATTTGTGACTTTACAGAGATGGCGGAGGAAGCCAAGTTACCCTGCCCAGCTGTGATCAGAGCCTTTCCACTGAAAGAGAATAACAGATGTTCATTTAACAAACAAACAAACTCCAAACCCAAAACATAATTTTACTATAAAAATACATGCCAGTGAATATTTGGAGGAAAAGAACAGTTTTTGCCAGCCCTCACATGGCATCTGGATGACAAACCGAGAGAAGGGTCTACATATTTCTAACATCCATCACATTTCTATGATGAACTCCAGAAAGCATGAGACTTTGTCTTGGTATTTCCCACAGAGCAGCTCTCAGGGCTTGTGCTGAGTTTGTTTAGAGTCAGGGGCAAACATGAGAATGGGCTACCTATTCCCAAGGCAAGGAGAGCTAATTAAGTAGGAGCAAGATGGGTAGCTGAAGACTTTGTCCTATGACCTCATGTAAAAGTCATTGCATTAAATAAACACATCTGGCATGAATTTACCAACACAGAGGAAAATGACACTAAGCCAACCAGATAAGCTTTTAAAGAATTTAAAATCCAGGATTTAAAATTCTCTTCATCCAAATAAGCAACGAGCTCCTGGGTTGGGCCCTCAGGGATGAACGGATTATGTAATAAAGAAAGGCAGCCAGAGGTTAAGCCCTTTCTCCCAATAATGACAAGTAAGTGAAGAACTCCCATGAAGGAGAATGGTAACTCAGGACCTTTTCTTCAAAATTGTCACCTTCCTACCTTATCCTAAAGGTCAGTATATTTATGGCCAAGATCTGAGATCATGAATTCTTTAAAGGGCAAGGAAGGTGCCAGAAAGCTCTTAAAACGCTCTCTGGCATCTTGGGCTGGTCTTTGGGTTCTAATCTACATTTGTGGCTCTGTCTTAACCTGAAACTGCCTCCAAAATCCTCCTAACTCAAATATGAGAAGACCTAAAGCTCTACCTCAATACCAAAATTTCCTAACCACCCAGCTCTCTCCTGGGGTATTACTCTCTGCATAGGGAAGGACCAAAATTGGCTTCCAGTAAACTAGACGTTGAGAGTGTCCAGGGAACATTTTTGGTAATTTACTGTTAAGGTATAGTGCTAGGGTAGGGTGAGATTTACTTTAAGAGTCATAAATCATGCCTCCAGGGATTGTGGGAGTAGAATTTGACTCAAATAGACCCTAAGACTGATGTGTTGCCCCCAAAATGCTGAAGTTGGTCAAGAGGCCGGGGCAGAGCTCATGGAGCAGAGGTCACAGGCAGAGCTGGGACAAATATCATTCAAGAGAAACTACCTCTATCTAGATATGTTGAATTCTCTAAAAATATGACCCATAGTCACTCATAATTGCATTCAATGACCAACATCCCAGGGGATGCTTCTCAATTTGCATAAACTGCTTCTGGTTTATCTTAGATTTCTAAAAAAGTTTTTGAAGAAAGAGGCTTGTACTTTTCCCTTTTGATTGACACATACCTGCTATTTCTGCTGTGAGTTTGTGTAGGGTGGAAAAGTTAAAGTAATTTCTTAAAAATCATTAATGTGTATCTCATTTTACATATTTGTTTTCAGATTATTTTAAAGAGCTCCCTTTGAAAGTACAAAAGAGTTTTATTATTCAACAAAAATTTAGTCCTGAAAGAAGGCCACTAAAATTAATACATCTCAACCGGTATTAAATGTCACAGAAAATAAAGTTTGTTTGAAATCTTATCTTGAAATCTAAGAGAAAAACATGAAAAGTTTATTTTCTTTTATATTTGACAAATTGAGTTGTAACTGCAGATGTGCACTAAACTCTTAGGGTAACGAAAGGGCCAGTTGTCAGTTGATTTGGGGGAGAGTAAAATTTTCCCAGCAGAACTGCATAACATGGCCTAGGACACACTGCTTCACAGTTGGAGTGTTATAGCACAATCTCACTGAGGATCACAATTTTAGGCCTATTCAATGGCTTTATCAATTTTTGGGAAGGCTTCTGTTGATATCCAAATAATCGTCTCTTGAAGAACCAATCATTTTTTCATTCCTGTTGATTTTCTCTTCTGCTAGGTCCATTTGTTAATGACTCTGCATGTGATTTTAGCAATTCTTGACCATTTCTTGTTTGATAAAGGTGCTGATTGATAGACAGAAGTTACATGGAGAATGAGAACTAATTTTGTATGTGGACAGTTCATTAGTAAATATTTTTGTGTTATGATGACACTTGCTTCCCCTATCTTGTGCCTTTAGATGACAATTCTGATAAAGGGTATTTCTGGCAATTTTTTTTCTCAAAAGGAAGTCAGGAGAATTTTTGCATCAATTCATATATAGTAAGTAGAGTAATCATGGACTCCTAGACTCTGCAAGGTTAAACATTCACCTAATTTAGCCACTCACCAAATGCTTAAGTACTCTGCTAAGGATTTCCTTTTTTAAAACCTTCTCCAAGAGGGAGCTTACTCACTCCCCAGGCATCTCTCACTCCATCTTTGAACAGCTCTGATATTGATAGCATTTCTCTTATAGTAAGCTGAAATGTTCTCTAGTATTTGGACATGTGAAAAAATAGCTGAAAGGATGCTATGTGAAGGAAAAGGAGGAAAAGAAAATCAATTGGGTTTTTTTTTTTCATTGAAGTAAGTTGAATTTGAATAGTTGGGTGAACACTTAACTGGCCCTATTGCAATTGAAAACACAGGAGAGAAACTGGTTCTTTAAACCATCAGATTGTCAAGCTCTGAATATTTACAGAAGAAATAGTTTCAAATATCTCCCCAAGTATTTGTGTCATGTCAATAAACTGGGTGGATATTATTCACTTGCATATAACACAATATTTTTTTTTCAAGAAAAACTCTTAAAAATAACTTCTGGATTTAATATATTATTTTATGCTATATTTCTATCTATAATCACTCACTCATACAGAAATCCATCTTGCTAATTCAGACATACTGGCTCGCCATGAATAGGTATACATTCTATTTTGAGATGCCATTAAATTAAAAGTAAAATTAAAGCCACACTTTTTAAACATAAAATAAATCATTTTGTTCTTAAAAATAAAATTAAAACCATAATCTTCATTCTGCCTTTTTTTTTAAAAGCTTTACGTATAGCCAGGTTAATTTAGGTCCGATGTGGTAAAAACAAATTCTTTCCATCTTATTTCAAGTTTGGACTAAAGCAAATTTTTTATAACTAAGTTGTTAAAACTCTTAATTAATGGAATCTCTGCTCGTCAATTTCCAAATCACGCTATTGAGCTGCTGTTTAATTGGAAGCAGAGGCTCTGTGGCTCTGCTTTCCCTTCATACATGGGAATGTTCCCTATTCAGTGTGCCCTGTGAGGTGTGTCTAGCATGCTTCATAATTCCAGTAAATTCTGTGCAGTCTATACTCAAACCAGCAAGTGGTTTTTTCCTAAATCACAGCCCTGTGGCCATACATTCCTCTTTGACTCCTCTAGGGCATCTTCTACCCATCACACTCGTCACAATTAGTTAGAATTCAAAAATTTTTTGTAAGAGGAAATCTCAGGGTACAGAGCTCCACTCAGAGATTACAGTGCAGGCATTTTGTTACTCCTTTCAGCTGGATCTAACTTCAGGTTTCTGTGGTTACTGCTAGGATCACTGCCTATTTCTCGCTCACTTTTAGGTCAAGAGAGCCTTGAGTTCTCTCTGAAGTTATCTGCTCACTTGAGGAAGCAAAGTTTTCTAACCTGATTCTCTAGATTTTATTCTTGAATTCACTCTGTGTTTTAGTCCAGAAAGTCCCCAGGTGTCTTCTCTGGGTCATGAGCTGCTTCTCAAAGCCTGAGCAAACTCTTCACTGGTTACAGCCACAGTTCTTTCTGGCTGACCGCTTTTTTAGGTCACATGACATGTAGGGTGACTATATGACCTGGTTTTCCTGGAACCACTTCAGTTTATACCTGGTATTTCCTTGAAATTATTAAAAGTGTTTGGCCCTTTTGTTACAACAGAGGGGTCCGTTCGCCATTATGTGGTGAACGTACCTTGCTCTTACTCTGTAAACCTATATCTTGCTCTTGCTCTGTAAACCTGTCTTGTCCTTCCTCAATAAACTTCATTTCAGGCTTGTAAAAAAAAAAAAGTGTTCCCCTTTCACTCTCAAAAGCATCCTAATTTGGATAATAATGTAAAGGTTACCCTAGTTGATGTCTTCCTTCCAACCCAGTAATGGAGTCAGTGTTATTAAATTTTTTGATTGCTTGTAATTGCTTTCTTTAATTCTTCCTTTATGATTTTTGAAAACCCATGGGCCTCCCCAATATATATGTCAAGGACTCTATACTAGTTATCTAACACTACATAAAAATTACACCAAAACTTTAAATGATAGACATGTATTGTCTCACACAGTTTCTGTAGGTTAGGTATTTGGGAGCAGCACACCTAAGGGGTTCAGGCTTTGGCGCTCTCATCAGGTTGCAGTCAAAATATTGACCAAGGTTCTAGTCACCTAAAGGCTGGACTGGAGCTGAGGAATGTGCTTTTCAGGTGGCCCATTCACAAGGAAGACAAGGTAGTGTTGGCCGTTGATAGGAAACCTCATTTCCTCAGCATGTGGCAGGATCCACAGGGCTGCTGCAGTGTTTCCACAAGATGGCAGCTGGTGTCTCTCAGAGCAAGTTATCCAAGAAAGGAAAAAGCATAAGTGGCAATGTCATTTATGACTACACTTGAAAATCACACTATGTCATTTCACAATATGTTATTGGATACATGGCACATGTTTGAAAAGTGTTAATGGAAAAAAAAAACAAACTGTAAAATAATTTAAAGAAGTTTATTCTGAGCCAAATATGAGTGACTACCAGCCTGAGGAACATATCTCAAGAGGTCCTGAGAAAATGCGCCTGGCAAGGCCAGGTTACAGTTTGGTTTTACATGTTAAGATATTTTAAATAAATATATTCTGGGATAAAATATTGTGATTTCTTTTAACCAGCTGATATCTCTAGAGGTCCAACTTGACTTTCTGCAGCTATGGAGAGTTTTAATTGATTTTAGAAGGCTTGTTTCCTATAATTTATCTTCTGTCAGTTTTGACCAAGAGTTGGTCAAATCTAATGTAAAACAGACCAAAATAAAAAGTAGAAAAAGCAATTACACAATTAATATACCATTGAGATCTCTAAGCATAAGGAGACATTATCACCGGCTGACAACAAACCGTAATCTTCAGCTATCAAATTCTTAATGAAACCCCGAACCAGCTCCTCACCTAGAGATGGAGCCCAAGGTGAAGACTGCTCTCTGTTGTCACAGAAGCAGAAAACTCATCTTCCTTACCAGAAGCAAGCAAAACACCTTAAAGGAGTTTCCTGGAAAAACCAACTTTGGATCTCAAACCAAAAATGTTCGGAAATTGAGGAACCTTGGAAGAGAGCCACTGTTACCCTTGTTGAGCCTTGTGATTGGTTAGAGTACAACTTTAGCTGGTACCTTAGCATGGATAGGAGAATCGCTTCAAGTCAAAAGGGCCTCTACTTCCAAGTATCTATTTATGTGGTTGCCATTAGGACAATCCAAAATAAGTTACTGAGGCAAAGATCTCAATCAATGAAGGCTTATTAAGCCAAAGTTTGAGGATGTGCCCAGGAAAAACACACACCACAGACAGATCTGTGACTATTTTTCTGCTGGTGAATTTGGGAACTTCAGGATTTAAAGGGGACAGGGTGCACAGAAAGAAAAAGGAGGGGGCAGATGGGCAGTGAGGCAAATGGTTACATTCTTGTGAGGCCCAGGAAATCTATATTTTACATAAGATAAGGTGGGTGTTTGAAGAGAAAAAGGAAGTGGGAAAGAATCATCTAGGTAGGTGTCCCTGGGTAGGTGGAAGAATGATCTTGTCTTATCTCTGTTCTGCACTTGGGAAGATAAATCTATAATCAACATTATTAGTGTGGAATCAAATGGACTTTAGTTTTAGGAGCTAGAGTTAGCCTGCAGACCCAAAGTTACAATTTGCATGTCCTTGCTCATGGGAGGTCAGTAAGAAATTTATAAATGATCTGTAGGAGCAGTCATTCTAGATGCTTGAGGCATTTCACCTTCCCTTGGAGATCTGGCTGATGCATAATGTTGGCATTAGCCATTCATTTAGAAATTTGGAAGGGGGTGTTGCATGACTCAGCCTCCAGAATTGGCCTTCCTTTTTGCATAAGGAGTTGGGGAGTGGTGGTCCTGAGATTTTTATTTTCCTTTACATAGGGAGATAGGAATTATAGGTAAAATCATAAATCAATATATAGAAGGTATACATTGGTTTGGCCTGAAAAGGCAGGACATCTTGAATCAGAGACTTACAGACTATAGATGGCTTCAGAGATTCTTTTATTTATAACTGGTTAAAGAAATAAAGCTTTATCTAAAGGCTTAGAATCAGTAGAAAGGAATGTTTTAAGATGAGACACTCTGTTAGTCATAGAACAAGCCACAATATACTGACTCAAAGTGTTCTGTTAACCAAATTGATGGCCTGCAGCTGTGGTCCCCAATCCCTGGGTCACAGCCTAATACCAGTCCATGGCCTGTTAGGAAACAGGTCGTGCATCACCATTACCTGAGCTCCATACCAGCTCCCCCAACTCACGAAGTCCCCCAGCCTGCCTTGGTCCATGGAAAAATTTTCTTCCATGAAACCGGTCCCTGGTGCCAAAAAGGTTGGGGATCTCTGGCCTACAGGCATGACTTAACCTTTGCCTTGCAAGGCCATAAGTCCCATTTGCAATAGTCTCAAGTCCAAAAGGGAAGGGTTATACAAAGGTGGATCTCACCTCCCTTCCCTTCATTTCTGGGATCTCAGTTTTAAGGTTTTTCTGGGGTCTCCTTGGCCAAGAGGGGGGGTTCATTCAGTCAGCAGGGGGCTTAGGATTTTATTTTTAGTTTATAAAAGACTGTGTAAAGAGCCACAGAGTAAAAAAATCTCATTGTATCCATTGAGAAAAAAAAAAAAACACCTGTTCCTTGCAAGTCTGATATAATATCAACACTAAGTATGAACCTTATAGGTTCAATAATTCATATATATACACATATGTATAGATAGATATACTTGTATAGATAGATATCTCACTTGTATAGATAGATATAAATATATTTAAATAATGCTAAACTTTGGGTGAATTTAAAGAAATAAAAATAGTACCTAGGCATAATCAGAGATTCTCATATTTATATTTAACAGTTATTGCTTAATCACTGATTTTCTTTTTCTGGCTAAAGTAGAAAACAATTCTCTCTTCATTTTGAAATACTACTTTGAGTAAAAAGCCGATGGGTTTCCATGTGTTTGTTATGTCATTCATTGACTCATTCAACAAATTTTGATTGAGAATTTACTATCTGCTTATTAAACTGTGCTAGATAGATCCTGAGGACACAGTCTTTGCCTTCACATTGTTTAGCGCTTAGGTTAGGGAAACAGACTGGAAGTAGTGTTAGGCTTGCTCAGGGTGGGAACCAAGAAAGTATGTATAGGATGGAAGGTGGTTAATGGAAAGCTTAGACAGTGATCATGAGGCCTGTGAAACAATAGCCATAGGAGTCTGGAGAGTCCAGAGGTTGTAAATCTAACTCTGACTCCAGATGGTTGTGGTGATGCTGGCAATCAGTTACTGTTCAGAGAAAATTCACCCTCCCCAAACTTCCATCCAAACCTCATATAAACCCACCTCTCTCCCCTTCCTAGGCGTGTATTGGGCACATAGCCTTTGCCAGACCCCTAGGGAGATAAAGGAATGGCATGCAAGAGGGGAACTTGCATCCCTGATCTCTCCTGATAAGGGCAAAGCTATCCCTCCCTATGTCTGCAGGATGTGACCAATGCAGGGGTCCCAGAAACTGGTTGTTTAAAAATAATTTATTACAAGCGGCTGTTCTGGCCCAGTTGCTCACTCCCCCTGGAAAAACCCTCTATAAAAACCAAGGCCTTCCCCTTCCTGGTGTGGACACTTTTTTTGGCCTCCACTCATCTTCACCCAGATGCTCAAATAAACAACATTTTGTTACACCTGAGGCTTCATGTGTCTCCCTCTTGGCTCCAGATCTGACAAGTGCTACTCATTAAAAAGTAGGACCCACAGCTTTTTATAGAAGTGTAGGAAGGGCACCAACTTCAGTCTGGTTGGGGAGTGGCCAGAAAATTCTTTTAAGTGTTAGGATATGACATTTAAGTAGAGCCTTGAAGGGTGAATAAAAATTAGGTAGGCAGATGCAAGGTGAAGGGGGAGGGGCTTTCCACATGGAGGGAATATCATAACCAGGGATGCCAAGACATGACAGTGGAAACAGTGCCCTAGGAATGGTGAGAGAGCTAGTTTGCAGTGTAAGCAGGCAAGGGAGTAGGGAAGCCAACATGATACATGTGGAATAGACCTTCAGAGGCCTGGTGAGCCTCATAAGATGCTGAAATATAGCTTGAGGGCAATGAGGAAAATGTTGAGGAATTTGCAACAGGAATAGAATATTTATATTTTAGAAAAATTACAGTGATGGCCGTTTGGGGGATGGATTGGAGAGGATGAGTCTGGTGCCCAGAAGACCAACTGGAAGACTACTGCAGTGACAGAAGGGAGAGCCAATAGGAGACACAAAGTGTATATGTCAACTTAGCAGTCTGAAAAGTAGGTTCATGGTGTACTCTTGCTGGAAGAATGACCAGACACACCAAAAGCAAGGTAAGCATGAAATGAGGTTTATTGAGGAGAGAAAGATAGGATTACAGAGCAAGAGTAAGATACAGGTTTACAGAATAAGAGCAAGATATGTTCACCACACAACGATGAACAGGCCTCTTGTTATAACAAAAAGGCCTTGGTTATGGTCTGGGTCTTGTTTTACAGTGTCTGATTGGGCCCTCCCTGTGGTTCAGATGTCACCATGAACCACTTTGATGGACAGTTGGGAGTTATATGACCTGAGTCTTATTGCGGATGCAGATCTCCCATGACCCTCTCTGAAAGCCAATTTAGGGGGGTGAACTGCAATGTAGATTTAAGCTAACGACATGATAATTAGCCTTAGGTTGTCCTAGGCTGCCTTCCAGACCGCATTGTACCTGTGCTGCTTGGCCCACAGGCTAGAGAATCCTCTGCATTCTTTTGCAGTTGGGCACTAAGTTCTGATCGGCAGATTCATAGGACATTCCCTTCTCCCCCAGATGTAGCAATTGCTCAGGGTGTGCACTTTTGTCCCCAGAAGGGCCAGAGTCCCTCACTAGTACCTAACATATACACTGCTCTGGCTTCTGATTTCATGACAAATTGGCATGGCGATACTTAATAGATGAATCTCCTTCTATTTTTTAATCATTTGTCTTTGTGCTGGGTGCTTAGCACCTCTGTCTGACCCTTGAATTCCTTCATATGTTGTTTTGGTAGCCTTTAGCCTTAGGCTGGAAGTTTGAATTTAGGATTTATCTTTCGTAAGTTTCATTTCCCCTACCATTAGCTGAGTATAGCATTGTGGTAGGCACACTTCATACATTAAAAGTAACTATTTACAGTCAACTCCAAAGAGACAGAAAGTCGAATAGTGGTCACCAGGGCCTAAGGAAAGTGGGGAGCAGGGAGTTATTGTTTAATGTGTACTGAGTTTCAGTTTGGGATGATAAAAAATTTCTACAGATGGACAGTGATGATGGTTGCATAACAATGCTACTTAACGATAAACTTTAAAATGGTCAATTTTATGTTTCTGGCGCAAATCAAACCAGAAGTTTGCCCTACTTCAGAATATTTTAGTTGTGTGAGCCAACAAATTCCCTGCCAAGAAGATGTGGATTTTTCTGTTATTTGGATTGGAAAGCACCCTAATAAATCATCCTAAAAAAATTTAACCCTATTGTTAATATAAAACAATAACCATTTGCATTTTTATTGATAAAGAAACAGGTTCAGGGAGGTTGACAACTCACCCCAATCACACAACTAAGTGAGCAACAAACCTGGGGTTCCAGTCTAAGGTCTGTTTGGCTGAAAACTTTGTGCTGCCTTCTCAGAAACAAAACAAATCTTATCCAATAAATGGAATATTCAAATATGGGGACTGTAATCCAATCGGGAGTTGTTTTTTTCAATCTAAGCTATTTCTCTTGTCTTTCATGCAATTACTTACTAACATTTATTTGTACTGACTCTGAATTTTCCCAATAGTTAATAAGAAGGTTTCCGTCCAAATCCACCATTACAAATTATTTATAAAGGAACCACATGCTTTTATTTTCTATACTCAACTTTTAAATAAAAATAACATTTGCAATTTTGGAGTGTTACCTGTTATATTCAGAACAAATTCTGCTTTAAACTTTTTAACTCATTTTGAAGACCACATATTGTATCTGATCTTTATTCTGGAATTTTTGCAACAGACTTTGGCTAAAAGTATCTAAGTTATAACTGAATATAGCTTTTAAGTAGAGCTGTATGAGATGTGATTACAAACTAATGGGACTATTTAAAAAAACAGCAGAGTTCAAATTATTATCATTGACTTCAAAGTAGTTATCTTGGGAAACTATAGATAGTGATGTTTAGATTATTCATTTATTGAAACACATAGAAGTTATTCTATACCAGACACTCAAAGCATTTTTGAAATTCCTTTTACATATTTTCTTCAAAGCCAGTTAATGAGCTATGAAGGAAGCTTATTACTTTATAGTCATCTATTAATATTATTTTGATCCCAGCCAGAATTAAACAATTTGATCATCTACCTCATTCAATAGAGTTGGCTTATAGAAATTTTTCAGATGAAGGAGCTCAGGAAATTTTACCCCAAAATATGACTCCTTGGTATAAAGAGTATTTTTAAATAAAGGCTGTTGAGATCTACAGGCATTGAAAGGGGCTTTCCCTCTATCTGCATAAACCAGACTGACCCATCAAAAAGAACAATTGACTTCCTTTCCCCTCCATGTTATCTCATTATATTTCAGGAAAGACGATCAAGAATGCAACTAGATCTGGCCCAAATCATTTTAAATATAACACCGAGGCCGGCCGGGCGTGGTGGCTCACGCCTGTAATCCTAGCACTCAGGGAGGCCGAGGTGGGCGGATAGCTTAAGGTCAGGAGTCTGAAACCAGCCTGAGCGAGACCTCGTCTCTACTAAAAATAGAAAGAAATTAATTGACCAACTAAAAATATATACAGAAAAAATTAGCCGGGCATGGTGGCGCATGCCTGTAGTCCCAGCTACTCGGGAGGCTGAGGTAGTAGGATGGCTTGAGCCCAGGAGATTGAGGTTGCTGTGAGCTAGGCTGACGCCATGGCACTCACTCTAGCCTGGGCAACAAAGCGAGACTCTGTCTCAAAAAAATAAATAAATAAATAAATAATAATAAATAAATAAATAAATAAATATAACACCTGTCTTTCAGGTTAATTTAATTTATAAAGAGAATCCTTTACAAGTCAATCTGTTTCCCCCATCCATTCATCCTCCCTAGCAACCATTTATTGCCCCTAAACAGAATTACCAATATTCTTCATATCACTCTTCCTGCTAAAAGAAGGGTATAAAAATATCTGGATCCCACTGAGACATTGGGTAATCACTCTGTGATTCTTCCTCTGCACACGGTATTTTCAGGGAAAAGGGGAAATTTCTCCCTCACTCTCACACAGACAATGCCTGAATCTCAACACCAACTCAAAAGGTTGAAAAATTGACAAAATTGAAGATATGCCAGATTCTTTTACATGTAGGATATGATGACTTTGACAAGACTAGCCTTTGATAATGTCTGATCATCTCACCTTAAATACCATCTTTCTTCTCTCACTTGCTATTACCATTCCCTGCATTGTTTTTCTTCCAAGTGCTTATCACAGCTTAGCATCTATTTGTCTCTCTCACTAATAGAATGTGAGTTCCACCCGAAAAGAGATTTGATCCATTTTGTCTGTTGCCATATTCCCAACACTGGAATAATGTCTAACATATAAGAGGTGCTCCATAGATCATTTTTGAATGAATGAATAAAATGAAGATTTATATTATTTACATAAAATGTTCTGCCTCAATTTCACAATTCCATAATTCAATGCAAGTACGAGGTTTACTTTTCATGATTTACAGTGAGATGTCTTCTGTTTCCACTATTAATATTTAATTTGTAGAGCTAAATAGGCCCTGTAATTCAATAGCAGTGTAGATTTTTTTCTCTTCTGTCCTTTTCTTATTTAAAGTGATAATTCATAGTTTGGTTGCCTTCTGGGGTTTTGCCATATCTGTTTTTAACTGTATTTGATTGCTATAGACTTATAATTTTGTACATTAACCAAATACCAGGGTGATAAGAAGAATGCAGAGCAGTGTAAGGCGATACTCCTTGTTCTCAGAAGCTAAAGATCTGCATAGAAGAACACGAACCCATACGTCAAGTACACAAAGATCGTACGCTCCACAGATCCTTTCTCAGAGAAGGGAGAGCAGTCTGGGTTGAAGCTTCTGGGAAAACCCTGTGGAAGAGATAATCCAAAGCCTGCCTGGACACTAAAGAATGAGCCGAATGTGCGCACGTGTAGCAAGGACCTGTGGAGAAAGGGCCGACAAGCTAACCTGGTCCCAGCTGAAAAACACCCACGCTCCTGACTTTTCCCCACTACATCGTATCATATACTCCTCTTCTTCTCATCTTCTTTTCATCTCCACCTCTACTCACTCCCTAAGTGGTTTCTCCTGGCCTTAGGTTTTAAATAGCCTCCCAAATTCATAACTCCAGCCCCAGTCCTTGAAGTCCAGACTCATGTATCTAACTGCCTGCTTGACAGTAATACCAGAGTGTCTAACAAGAATTTTAATCAAAACACTTGATTCTCTCTGCCCCAAACTGCTCCTGTCAGCTCTATCTTAAAAATATATACTGACTAGGATGAATCTTCTGCACTACCCTGCCACCAGCACCCTAGTTCAAGCTGCCACACCTTTTGCATGTACCCGTCTAGTATCTTCCTCACTGGTCCCCCTGCTGCCATTCTTGCCCCCACATTTTATTCTCCAGGTAGCATTCACAGCAATCCTTTTAAGTCATATATCAGGTTTTGTCACATCCTTGCTTAAAATCCATCAACATAGCTCTTTTGGCACACACTTGGCAAAACAGTCCCTACTTCAGTGCCTGTGCATTCTCTGTTCCCTCTACTTTGAGTGTTCTTCCCATCCCCAATACTTGAGTGACTTGCTCCCTGACTTTGTTTAGGACCATCCTTGCCCCCATCTAAAATGGTCTCTTCTCTTCATCACCTTTTACTTCCTTCTTTTTAAAATAATCTCTTTGAAGAAGATATCTAGGTAAAAATATATGTTTGTTTTTATTCTTATTGTTTGTTTCCTACCACTGTAATGTAAGTTCCCTGAGGTCAGAAAATGTTCATTGCTTGTGTAGTTATTATTGTAATGAGAAGAACAAAAAAAGATGGAGAATAAAATGTTCATTGCTATATCCTTAGTAACTAGAACAGTGCCTGACATTGAGTAAATATTTGTTGGATGAATGAATTGCCATTCTTTTGGTTCACACTTTCTGATGTAAGGTGATGTTCTGAATGACACGATTAAAACCTGGTTTGCAGGATCAGTACAGTGAGACAGGGCAATCCTAGCAGCACAGGTGCAGGAGACTGGAAGAATGAGCATGAAAGGACTATCGGGAGATCCAACACATCCTGTCAGACAGAATACCTGGGGCTTGTGGACTCTAGAGCCAATGGAACATCCCAAGCAAGATCTTCCAGGAGACATGCCGTTGCTGCCATGGGGAGCCTCTTTCTGTGTCAAGCTTGCTCCAGGAATAAAAAAAGCAAAGTCTCCAACAGGAATGGATTCTGTGCATATTGCCTGCAGCCATAGTCTGCATTGAATTTTGACATGCAGAGAAAGTTGGCAGTACTGCTACAGAGAGTATAATATTTGTTTATCTTCTCCAATGGGGTGTGAGCTTCTAGCTGGGGGAGGCTGCCTGGTTCTCTGTCATTCCTGGTGCAAAGTCTGCACTTTTGGCAAACATTTGAGAGAAAGCTTAAAAAAAAGGAAAAATAATTGGATCATCTCCATCTTCTCGGTTACACCTAAGGGCCTGGAGGGAGGCACAATCAGAATGTTCCCCTTCAAATTCAACTGAGATAAATCTTTTGTCTGTATTACATGGCCAACGATTAAGACTGAATCCACCCCTTCCAAACCCCAGCACTAATCCCCCAACTAGCAAATTCATATGCCCACAAGTTCACACTTTTCATACAGAAAAGCAACCAATTAAGATCTGAACTTTAAATCACTGACCTTAGAGTGTTAAAATGAGTCATTGGGTCATTCACACAGCTCCTTAATTTCTACTAGGGCAAGATCTTTTAATGCACATTTTTTTCATATTTTATTTTTTAATTTAGCTTCCTCATTTGTCAGAGGAGCAAGACATTTTCTTAAATAAAAACCTTCTGCCTGTCTGAGGCTCTGCCTCGAGGGGGGAGGGGGGCATGGGGAATATACATAACCGTAATATTTGTACCCCCATAATATGTTGAAATAAAAAAATTAAAAATTAAAAAAAAAAAAAAACCTTCTGCCTGGAAAAAAAGTGCCTTCAACATGCCTCTAACGAACTCTAATTAAAAATAAATAAATAAAAAAAGAAGATTAACAACTTGTTCTTCCCAAGAGTTTTGGTCATTATCTCACACAGTAGATTTTACTTTTTTTTCAAGTATGCATTTACTTCAACTTTGGATTAAACATGTGATTTTGTTAACATTTCCGGGACTATATCAATATCGAATGCTTCTTATTAGGTGTTACCCTTTCTCAGAACTCAGGATGCACCAGCATCCTGAGTTAATAATCATCCTGGCCTCCCATCCAAGTAAAATCAGAGGCATTCATATACGCCAATAACCGTCAAGCTGAAACTCAAGTCAAAAATGTAATACATTTTACTATAGCCTCAAAGAAAATTAGATATCTAGGAATATATTTATCAAAAGATATGAAAGGCTTATACAAGGAGAACTATGAAATGCTAAAAAAAGAAATTGTAGAAGATGTAAACAGATGGAAAAATCTACCTTGTTCATGGATTGGTAGAATCAATATCGTTAAAATGTCAATATTACCTAAAGTGATCTACAGAATAAATGCAATCCCCATCAAAGGTACCATCATCATTCTTTACAGATCTAGGAAAAATAATTCTTCACTTGGTATGGAACCAGAAAAAACCTCGTATAGCCAAAGCAATCTTAAGTAAAAAGAACAAATTGGAAGGCATCAGTCTTCCTGACTTCAAGCTGTACTATAAAGCAATAATAATTAAATTAGCCTGGGACTGGCATAAGAACAGAGGCATCTATCTTTGGAATAGGACTGAGATTCCAGAGATGAAACCATCTGCATATGGTAACCTAATCTTTGATAAAGTAAACAAAAATATACATTGGGAAAAAGAATCTCTATTCAATAAATGGTGCTGGGAAAACTGGCTAGCTACATGCAGAAGAATGAATCTGGATCTCTACCTCTCACCTCTCACAAAAATCCACTCGAGATGGATAACAGATTTAAACCCAAGGCATGAAACCTTAAGAATCCTAGGAGAAGATGTTGGGAAAACCCTTTTGGACATCGGCATGGGCAAAGAATTCTTGAAGAAGACCCCCAAAGCAATCACCGCAGCAACAAAAATAAACAAATGGGAACTGATCAAATTAAAAAGCTTCTGCACAGCCAAGGAAACTATCATTAGAGCAAATAGACAACCAACAGAATGGGAGAAAATATTTGCTGTCTACAATTCCAATAAAGGTCTGATAACAAGAATCTATCTAGAACTCAAAAGAATTAACAAGAAAAAAATCAAACAACCCTATCAAGAAATGGGCAACAGAAATGAACAGAAACTTTTCAAAAGAAGACAGAATAATGGCCAGCAAACATATAAAAAATGCTCAACATCTCTAATCATTAGAGAAATGCAAGTCAAAACCACAATGAGATATCACCTAACCCCAGTGAAATTGGCCTGTATCAAAAAATCCCAAAACAACAAATGCTGGAGAGGATGTGGAGAGACAGGAACACTCTTATACTGCTGGTGAGACAGCAAATTAGTGCAACCTTTGTGGAAAAGAATTTGGAGATACCTCAAACAGCTAAAAATAGAAATACCATTCGACTCAGCAATAGCATTATTAGGCATCTACCCAAAAGAGCATAAGACATGCTATTATAAAGACATCTGAACCCGAATGTTTATGGTGGCACAATTCACTATTGCAAGGACGTGGAAACAACCCAGTGCCTGTCAATTCATGAGTG
>VBSM01000272.1:59891048-59935774 GCA_008086735.1 Cheirogaleus medius
TAAGAAACGACAGTGAGCTAGCACTGCTTATATTATCCTGGATTAAGCTTAAGCTCATGATCCAAAGTGAGGTGACACAAGATCAGAAAAATGGGCTTCACATGTACTCGCCATCAAATTGGTACTGACTAACACTATGGTGCTCAAATAGTGGTGGTGTTCACCAGGGATTCGGAGGTTGAGGGGGTAGAGATCTGAGGGATGTGGTGAGCTCTGTGGAGGGGAAGGGCAAACCTTTAACCCTTGCTAGGGAGAGGCAAAGATATAAAATGCAACCAAAGTGTTTGTACTCTCATATTTTCTTGAAATAAAAAAAAAATAATCATCCTGGGTTTCCCCCTCGACTTTGAAGTTTATTTCTTTAGTTTGTCCTCCACTGTGAATACTTTTTTATTCTGAAGGACACATATGGGGCTTAAGAGTGAACATTTAGTTAAGGTCTGCAAATGGAAAGGAAAAGCACATAGCAATATCCTTACTGTGAATATTGTTTGTGTCTGCCATAAAGGTATGTGATAAAAGGTCATTAAATATGAAATGTCCAATTTTGAATCAAAAGCTTAGTTTATTATATCTCAAACAAGAAGCAGTACAATTAATCAAAGTATGCATCTAAACTATCAATACAGTTTTGCCATCCTAACGGTAGCTTGTTTATTCCAGCAGTGAGGAAGCCTGGAGAACAAGCGAGGATGAAATTGTGAAAGATGTTTTCCATGGTTTGTTGGGAATTGAATAGTTTTCCTTGTAAGAAGTGGTCCAAAGCCTGGAGGAAGTGGTGCAAGGTCTGGTGAATACAGTGGATGACAGAGTTTTCAAGTCCAGACTCTATAGTTTGAGCAGCGTTGTTTGTGAAACATGTGGTCAAGCGTTGTCTTGCAAGAGGATTGGCCTGTCTCTGGTGACCAATCACAGCTGCTTAATCTCAAATATCCTCATAATTTTATCCAATTGGTTGCACTAGATATCTGCTGTAATCTACTGACTAGGTTTCATGAAGCTGTAGTGGATAATACCAGTGCTAGACCACCAAACAGACACCATTAGCATTTTTGGATGAATATTCAGTTTTGGACTGTGTTTTGGCACTTCATTTTTACCCAACCATTGTGCCGAATGCTTGTGATTGTCAAAAAGAATCCATTTTCATCACACGTAACAATACAGTGTAGAAATGGTTAGCCTTTATGTCGTGACAGCAAAGAAAGGCAAGCTTTGAGACCATTTCTCTTCTGACACTCGTTTTATTCATGTGGCACCCATCTATTGAGTTTCTTTACCTTGCTGACTTGTTTCAAATGGTCCAATATTATTGGAATAGTAACTTCAAACCTGGCTGCTAATTCACATGTAGGTTGAGATGGATTCTCTTCCACTATAGCTTGCAGCTCTTCTTTATCCATCTTGGTTTCAGGTCACCCACTTGGCCCATTTTCAAGATTAAAATCACCAGAATGGAATTTCTCAAACCATCAATGTACTGTGCATTCATTAGCCACATCCTTCCCAAACACTTTGTTGATATTTCAACCTGTCTGCTCTGCATCGGTTCCATGATGGAATTCATATTTGAAAATAACACGAATTTTTTACTTATCCATGATTTCACAGAAATTGCTCTTAAAAAACTTTTAAAGATAATCATAAGCCAAACTGTGCATTTGAAAGAATGAAGATGTACCTTCACAATAAAGATAACATAAAATAAGAAATGTCAAAGTGAAATGTCAGAGATGTCAAAACTGTCAAACTTAGTACTTAAGGAAACTGGACATCCACACTTAATAACCTAATAAGATGACTCTGCTAATTTTCCTGCTGGAGATACCAATGATCACAGAGCAGGAGAAGTGGTTTCCCTCCAAGACTACACTGAAGAGCCTGTTATTTTTTTCCTTCTTTTCTTGTTTTGTTTTATGTTTATTTGTTTGTTTCCTCCCTCATAAGCATATGATTTTTTCAAGCAATAGAACAATGTTTTGAATTCGATTCACTATCCTCCACTGAGTATTAATTTGTGCAAGAGAATCAACTGCATGTGACAGGAACCCTGGTTTCTCTAGTGTGACAGAGGCAGTGTGTCCCTCTGAGCCTTGGTCCCAGGTTGCTGGACCCTTAGCTCAGTGTGGATCTGACCGGTTAGTGTGCCCCTTTCTGGATGCCTCCTTACATTCACTCCAACTTTTATCAAAGAGCTGACCCCCACCCTAGTTACTCTAAAGCAAGTCTGGTTTATTCATTCTTTCCTTTCCTCCCCCTAAATTACTATGCAACCAATGTCAGATAGTCTCCTGTTAGTGAATTCCTAATTTAGCATTTCTAAAATCTACTTTCAAATTTTATTCAACTTTTCTCTGACTCAACATCAATCTCTTGCCCTCAGTTATCTCCACCCCCACTACACTAATTAGTTTGGTTGTTCCTCTCTTAGATAGCAGAAAAATGGAAAGATCTACATGGAGAACATTTTAATACAGAGTTCTTAAATAATGGACTAGGAATTGAGAATCATTACAAGCCATAAGTCATTAAGGCTTCTCCAGAAATGGATGGATGTGAAGTTTTACTTGCTCTTATTAAGCATGTGCTCCCCAGACTTCCCCAGAGGGCTTTTCTGAGGTCCCAGGTAAGGATTCAGGCATTGAGATGGAAAAATCCTGAATAAGTATGAGAAGGCCCACTTTGCCAGTGTGTGTGTACATGTGCAAGGAGGAATAATAGGAGAGGCTTTGGTGGAGGGTAACAGAGGTGGCAGACAGAGTATTAGGTCCTCTTCAGAGTATGTGTTTAGCGCGCCATCTAGTGACTGAAGCTCACAGAGGGATGGAAGACAGGTCCCAGGAAAACAGCACTGGGGTAGCTTCCCTTCTGGGTCAACTCCAGGTCACTAATGTGGCTGTTTTTTAGCTTTACCAGTGCACAGGTGATGAACGTGGTACACATCATGGAGAGGTTGGTAGAAGCCATGATATATTCAAGAAAAAGAATAAAAGGATTTAAGGACCTGTTGCAAAGGCAAAAAGCACAGCTACACAATTATTCCAGAGAGTAGGACTCTGAACAAGTGAATGAGACTCTTCTATGGATGTGGGAAACACAAAAATGAATTGAAAGAAGAGAAAAAAAAAGATATGGGTAGAAAACGAAAGAGGGAGGCAGGATAATATGCTTTGGAGACAGTTTTAAACCTGGGTTCAAATTTCAGAGCTATTGCTTACGATTTGTGGTCCAGTAGGCAATTTATTTAAACTCACCAAGCCTCAGTTTGCTCATCTACAAAATGGGGATCATTCTACCTACCTCACAGGGATGCTGTAAGGGTTAATAAAAGAATAAATGAAAGTGCCAAGCCTAAAGCTTCACATGACAATGCTCAATAATAAATGGTAGTTGCTATAAAGTAGGGAGAAGAGAAAAAGAAGAGAAAAGATGTAAGGGAGAAAGACCAGTAAGGATAGTGAGGAACACATTAGGAAATCATGAGAAAGGAAATAACATCTAGGACCCTCCAACCTAGCTCAAGGCATTTGATCAACTTAACAGGTGAATCCCGTGGAAGCTGAAATTTTCTCTGACTCCAGTGGACAGAGGTCTCTGTCTGAAGCTCACCGTTACTGCTGTACTCACAAGTGTCTGACAGGGTGCCATAGCAGGGTCTTCCTTCTTGGCACTCCTTGGACTTCAAGCTGTTAGCTGAGAACTCTATACTTCACCACCACTGCAGGATTTCCTCAATTCCATGCTCTTAGCTTATGGGAAGGAAAGACAAGTATGACCAGGATGAGATGGGGCTGATCAATGAGTAGGAACTAGAGATGAGGTTCAATCCAGTGAGAGAAGCCATTAGCATGGCCTATGTTGCAAAAGGGCTTCTGGGAACTCTGCCTCACCACTGTCGGTGGCAGTTAATACCAACTCGGGGAGTCAGTATGCCCTTGAAGAGGCTGGAAGAAACATTTTATAATCTTCCCTCTCCACTAAAAGCTGAATCCTCATGGGAGACTCAAGAGGTAAAAGCCCAAATCTGCCTCAATCTCTCCTTTGAACCTGATAAGGCTATTTCTAAAGATTGCCTAAAGCTCTCCAGACACCTAGAGCCTCTGGAGAGCGAAATATCGTGCTACATGCTCCACACACACACATAAACACACACACACACACACACACTCATGACCTCCAAGGAAGTCCTTAGTCTACCATCTGTAGCCAGAGCCCTGAAGCTGGAGATCATATTGCCCATTCCCTGATGTAATAGGCAACTGCAATCTCAGGGGAAGGGCAGCCATTGCCTGCATTTCTAACCTTTTACCAGCTCCCTTCCATGCCAACGGGAAACTAGGACCAAGAACACAGTAATATGATCCCCAATTAGCATAAAATAAAAACAACCCAGTCATGTTTTCCATGGGCTTTTCCAACCTCAAACTAAAGCATGAAGCAGGGAGAAAGAGATAAAAATATACTCATGGGACAATGTGTGTGTATATATATATACACACACACACACATATATATATATATACACATACATACATTGTGTGTGTCTGCATAGCCAAGCACCCTGACCCAAATGAATATCTGTCTCTAAGAAAACCAAGGAGCCAAAATATAGAAATCTGAGAATTTTCTTCTTCCAAAGGTCCGTGTGAGAACAGACAGGAAGGGAAAAGTACCCTGATTGCTTGGTATGGAAGGGGTTAAGTCCTCAGTCATCCTATTCTAAAGTAATTTATGATGATGTGTAGCGTTTCAAAACTTTCCCCCACTCCAAAGAGCAGCCCTCTCCCTGCTCACTGAGTCCACTCTCAACGTGCTGAAATGGGAAGGAGGCGGTGTTTTGCTGATCTGTTAAATTCTTAGTGAAGTTTCCTTGATTTCCAGTGGCTGCTGTTGTTTAAGTTTGGTTTGGAGCAAAACTGAGGTAGTCCTGACATTTCTGGGACTGAATCCAGGCAAGAGGAAGAAGAAAAAGAAGAAGGAAAAGAGAAGAAAAAAGGTGGGGAGAAATAAAGGGAGGGGAGAAGCGTAGGAAAAGAAAAAAAAAGTCCTTTTTCAACATCACATTCCTGTGTTTTCCCTCAGCCTGGAAAACATATTAATCCTAGTGCTTTTACGCCCGGAAACAAAGGGACTAAGCCAGACTGTGGGGGAAAGGGAGATAAGAAGGATCCTGGAACTCTAAAGAGTGAAAGAGCGAGATTTAGAAATCGCCAGGACTCAACTTTAAGGGACGTCTGGTGTCAGCACAAGAGACTGGCTCACACAGACACACAAGACCAAGGAGAAACTACAGACAAATGGAGATACAAAGACTTAGAAGGACAGCTCCTTTCACCTCATCCTACTTGTCCAGAAGGTAAAAAGACACAGCCAGAGAGAAAAGGAGTCAGCTCAGCTCTCAGGACGCTGGTGCTGTGGATCCGTGGTGCTGCTTTGAAAGTTGGAGCCGCAGCACACCCCTTTTGTACTGCTCACCCTCGGCAAGGAGAGAGAGGGTTGGGAGAAAAAGTATTTCATCTAGGAAACTGTCCTGGGGACCAAACTTCAGATTTCTTTTGAAACCCTCTGCATTCCAGCTCTATGAGCCACAATGTAAGTGTGTAATCCTTTCTGTCTTTGCTATGTTTGTTTGTTTCTTTGTTGCTTATTTGGAGACATGAAATGTGAGTGTTGTCATAATTAATATGCTCAGTTTGCATTTTGTCTGGAGCATCCAGAGTGTTAGTTGAAACAGTGCAAGCACGCGGACTGGGGAACTGAGTTGGATTTCCTGCCTAATGTAACTGTCTCTGCTAAACACTGACGAATTA
The DNA here is from genome assembly GCA_008086735.1 of Cheirogaleus medius. Classification (NCBI taxonomy): domain Eukaryota; kingdom Metazoa; phylum Chordata; class Mammalia; order Primates; family Cheirogaleidae; genus Cheirogaleus; species Cheirogaleus medius. The sequence continues at coordinate 59,896,859 of VBSM01000272.1, forward strand.
CAGAGGCTTAAAAGCAACAAGATCTCATCCTATTTTCCATTCCCTGACCTCCCTCTTTCTTCTCTAATCACTCCCTCACCCTCCCCTTGGCCAAGATAGAGAAAGAGAAAATGACCAGCTCTGTTTTCAATTAAATAATTTTCTTTCTCCCCTCACCCCACCCCTTTCTGTTTTATGACCCTGCTGCATCCCAAAGTGGATTACACAATGACGTGGAGAATGGGTCCCCGTTTCATCATGCTGCTGGCAATGTGGCTGGTGTGTGGGTCAGAACCCCACCCCCATGCCACGAATAGAAGGAGCCCTGGAGGGCAGAAAGTGCCTTTGGTTTTCCCAGTGGGCAGCAGGCCAGCACGGTTCCTGAGGCACACCGGGAGGTCTCGTGGAATTGAGAGATCCACCGTGGAAGACCCAAACCTTCAGCCTCTCCAGAGAAGGAGGAGTGTGCCAGTATTGAGACTAGCTCACCCAACCGAGCTGCCAGCTGCCTCGGGCATCCGTGGAGCCTCTGTGAGACCTGAGCAGAGACCAGCAGCTAGGCGCTCTCCCCGTGAGATGGTCCGAGATGAGGGGTCCTCAGCTCGGTCAAGAATGTTGCGTTTCCCCTCTGGGTCCAGCTCTCCCAACATTCTTGCCAGTTTTGCAGGGAAGAACAGGGTCTGGGTCATCTCAGCCCCTCATGCCTCGGAAGGCTACTACCGCCTCATGATGAGCCTCCTGAAGGACGACGTGTACTGCGAGCTGGCGGAAAGGCACATCCAGCAGATCGTGCTGTTCCACCAGGCAGGCGAGGAAGGGGGCAAAGTGAGGAGGATCACCAGTGAGGGCCAGATCCTGGAGCAGCCCCTGGACCCCAGCCTCATCCCGAAGCTGATGAGCTTCCTGAAGCTGGAGAAGGGCAAGTTCGGCATGGTGCTGCTGAAGAAGACGCTGCAGGTGGAGGAGCGCTACCCGTACCCCGTCAGGCTGGAGGCCATGTACGAGGTCATCGACCAGGGCCCCATCCGCAGGATAGAGAAGATCAGGCAGAAGGGTTTCGTCCAGAAATGCAAGGCCTCTGGTGTAGAGGGCCAGGTGGTGGAGGAGGGGAATGATGGCGGAGGAGGAGCAGGAAGGCCGAGCCCGGGCAGTGAGAAGAGGAAAGAGGACCCAAGGAGACCACCAGTTCCACCGACCAGAGAGAGCCGGGTGAAGGTGCTGAGAAAACCGGCCACCACGACAGCGGCCTTTCCCCCACCGCCCCCAACCCCGAGGGCCACAACCCTTCCTCCTCTTCTACCCACAATAGCGACTCGGGCCACCGCCCGGGTGGTGACAATAGCCACAAGACCTACCACCACCACTGCCTTTCCAACCACCCAGAGGCCCTGGACCCCCTCAGCGTCCCACAGGCCCCCAGCAACAACTGAGGTGACCACTGCAAGGGGGCCCTCATTCTCAGAGAATCTTTACCCTCCAGCCCGGAAGGAGCCACACAGGGAGAGGCCACAGACCACCAGGAAGCCCAGCAAGGCCACCAGCTTTGAGAGCTTCACGGCCGCCCCTCCCACCACCATCTCGGAGCCCAGCACAAGGGCTGCTGGCCCAGGCCGTTTCCGGGACAACCGCACGGACAGGCGGGAACACGGCCACCGGGACCCAAATGTGGTGCCAGGTTCTCACAAGCCAGCCAAGGAGAAACTTCCCAAAAAGAAGGCCCAGGACAAAATTCTTAGCAACGAGTATGAGGATAAGTATGACCTCAGTCGGCCTACTGCCTCCCAGCTGGAGGAGGAGCTGCAGGTGGGGAATAATTCCCCCCCGAAAACTAAGGAGTCTAAAAAGCATGAAAAGCTTGAGAAACCAGAGAAGGAGAAGAAAAAAAAGGTGAAGAATGAGAAACCAGACAAGTTACTCAAGAGTGAAAAGCAAATGAAGAAGGCTGAGAAAAAAAGCAAGCAGGAGAAAGAGAAGAGCAAGAAGAAGAAAGCAGGTAAAACAGAGCAGGACGGCTATCAGAAAGCCACCACCAAGCATTTCACCGAGAGTGCCAAGAAGTCGGTGGCCGACCTGCTAGGGTCCTTTGAAGGCAAGCGGAGGCTCCTTGTAAGTAAACTCCTCCTTGGCGTTGTTGTGTGGGCTGAGGCAGGGCGTGTTAATGTCTGTCTTGTTGTTTGTGTAAAACCACGCTGCTAGATGCCAGACTGTGGCTGAACCTGCACCAGGTCACGAAGATCAGGAAGGCTGGCGAGAAAGGGCAGCGGGCCAGTAGCTCCTTTTGGTTTATATGCTCTGTGAGTGCTTTGCACGCCACTCATGGCCCTACTAGGGCAGGGACCGAGTCAGTGGCTGGGGGCCCTAGGCACAAACTCAGCCCTGTGGTCAGCTTCTTGCAGGACTGTCAGGACCCCTCCCCCATCTTTCCTGCTCTCTTCCAAGGGATATTTCTAGCCACAGCTCTATTTTACCAAGTTCAAAGGGTAAAAAAAAGAATGGAAGATTGCCTAAAACGGAATGTATGGACTGTAGTTACAACTTAAGGAAAGGGTTTTTCTCTGTGTGAACTTAGGAATTAGAAACGTGTGTCTGGGAAAAGGGCACAGTTTCCCTCTTTCTAATTAGGTCTGTATCAACACTGTAGGCCTCAAAGGGGAAAGTAAGACAGCCTCGGAGGGGGAGGGGGCATGACTGGGAGCAGGGAAGGGTCTCGTTGGTGTGACCCTCAAGAATCCTTTTAAAACCCCTTTGACAGAAATCTTCTCCCCTTAAAGTTTGCCTCCCCCATCACTGCCCAAGTATCAGTAAGAGCCAAAGGGATGGAGCGTGGGGGACTGAGATAATTGCTCTGATTTCCAGTACCCTAGCCATACATCTGAATTTGGAGTCCAAACGTCAGTTTCTCCTGCGGCTCTGTAAAATGAGTGTGTGCGTGTGTGTGCACACCTGTGTGTGAAAAAGGAGACAAGCAGCCCCTACTTTCCTTTTGCCTGTGGTTCTGAGTGCAACTAGCATTCAACAAGTCACAGATTCATCTTGGTAACCCTCTCGTTTAGCCATTTGCTTGCACCATCCAAAGAGTGATAATAGATTCTAGGTCAACTGAACGAGGGCTTTGGGCAGGAATAAGCCCACCCTAAATGTAAGGGCAGTTTTATCAGAGACATGGGAATGGCTCCTTCTCCTTGTCGTGTCCCCTATCCCTCTCTTTAATAGTACCCCTCTAAGATTTCTATCCTTGGCTTCTTCAAACTATCATTCTACTCCAGGATGTCAGGGAAGTAAAGGATGTGTTACACTTAACTTAAAGTAAAAGATCAGTAAATTAATGTTGGGTAATGAGAGTCAGGAATGATTTTCCCAGTTACCTGGCTGAGAGAGCCCACTCATGCCATTGAGGACAGCACCCATCCTACTGAAGGCAGAAGGTGACTCCATGCCCTGCAGTCTCCCACCAAAAGAAATCGGCACTCTTGTCTCAAGGCATTGCTCAGAGTATCTTTTAGTTTTTCCAATCTGGCCTAAATTTGGATTGATGATCTGGGCAGAGGGACTCTGGTGCCCATTTATCTTTAGTAGTTTCAAAAAGTTTAAATGCGCATTTGAAATATTACTCAGAGCAAAGTTTTTTGTGATACTTAACCATGGGTCGGGCATGTCTCAAATTCTTTTAGCTGTTTCCATCAATAGTGGATCCATGTATTAGAACAAAATCTAGCTCTGGTTGATTCTAAGAGTGTGTGTGTGTATGTGTGTGTGTGTGTGTGTGTGTTATTATGTATTTTTTGTATGTTGCTGCAATTTCTAATCAGAGGGTTAAAGTGACTATGTAAACGTAGGTTATCAGATGATAGGCTATCTGTTAAAGTAGTTTAACAGCTGCTTGGATATTCCCGGAGTGCATAAACTTAAATGGGAATGTTCTAGTTAGAACCAAAAAAATCACTGATTTCAGAGAACTCTACTTGGTACTTGAAAGTCTATTAGGGGGCCGTTGGGGCAAACTGCTCCTTTGAGGCAGGGAAAAGCATTAGTGGTTTGCCTCATTGCTCTCCTCCTGAGTACCTGGGACTTTGTCCGGCCCACTAAAGCACATAGCCCAACTCTGTCCATTTAGCTGACAGGGCAGGCAAAGTGTTCCTCAGGTCAGGTTTTAAGCAGAGAAAAAATAATCACAGGTAAAATGTCAGGATTGTAATTGTGCACCCGTCTAGCAAATACTTGCATTGCCCCTAGTTTTTGAGTCAAAAGAAAGGAGTTTTCATACTGTATCACTGCTATTAGTCATGCTTTTCATTTCTCCCTCCTTCACTCCCTTAGTCAGGGATCTGAAAGCCCAGCTGGGTCTTTTCAGCTTTTAACAGTATCCCTGGTCATAAATTTCTAGCAAATGAAACTCAAAGGACAGCTTCTGCTGATGTCATGTGAGGCAAAACAGAAACCAGCTGGAATTGCTCTTGGCAACGTTGGCTCTTTGGGCTAGTGAGAGAACCAGGTTTGTTATTAGAAAGAAAATACCAACAGGAGGCATTTCGGTTTTTCGATCCTACATGTGCCCAGTGGATGAGCATATCAGAAATGTGTTTTCTGAAGAGCTAACGATGTCTAACGTAAGAATGGATTAGGGAAGATCTGATGAAATAAATGTGATACAAAAGCAGAAGATAAAGAGAAAAGGGTTTTTCATCAAACAGAGAGGAGACTAGTGGGTGAAAAACATTGTTGGTGCCATTTATCCTTTTTCCACTCACTTTTCCCCATCAAACTCAGCTGATGTTATTCAGGAAGCTCGGTGATTCAATTAATATTCATTAGGGCTTAGCACTCTCAAGCTGTTCAAGTATGGTTGAGAACATTTAATTGCAACTGCCCTCAACTTAACCCAGGATGCTCAAACTGAAAGCAGGTTTGCATTCCAAGAAATTATGCAAGCCTTTTAGCTCATCTTTCCAGCTTTTCAGTAACCTGGTACCTAACTACAATTTATTGTAAACCACTAGTGCTTTACATTTATTTATACCATTCTTTAGAAGTGAACACATCACATAGCTGCTATTTAACCGATTACTTAGAGAAACGCTGGCAACAGTGGTATGGGGTGTGGTTGAGTATATGGCATCCCAGAGGCCTTCACAGGAGCTGCAGGTAGAGCCAGGTGTCCTATTCTTAGGCCAGAGTTCAGTCCTGCAAGTTCACCCCCCTCAGCCTGTCAACAGAGAAGGGTACCTCCTGCAAAGTTCCTTACTGGGACTGTGTGGTTTGATTCTTGCAACAACCCTTCGAGGAATGATTAACCCCACTTTACAGATGAGAAAACAGAAGCTTAGAGAGGTGGAGAAGTTACCCAAGATGTATAGCTAATATGTGGTGAAGCCAGAATTAGAACTTAGGTCTGTTTTACTTGAAAGCTGGAGTTAGGGCCACTCCCCCATTCTGTCTTCCTGTGGGTATGAGCTTCTCATGGGATATGCCATAAAATCAAGGGGAAACTGAGGAACTATATTGTTAGTTAATAAATATGAAAAGTTTAAAATCATTTTCAACCTTGAGTTACCCAAATAAATATTAAGAGTTAGCAACTGTCAACGTTTTGTGCTAAGTGCAAATGTGAAGTTTCTGCCTTTAACACCCAGCTAGTTCTCTGTATCTCAGTTTTCTGGCTTTCCAGACAGTCAGTCAAGAACAATAGATTGAATCCCAGTTAACCTAATCCTTCAGACTGCTTGGTGTCAGTTTGGGGCTGACTATAGTGTGTATAGGTAAGCTGTTTACCAGTGACACATTGAACTATGGGGCATAAAGCCGACAAGCCATCATTTTGTACTCTGAGATCTACTCACTTGTCAGTTAAGAAGGGGACTCAAGTGTTGAATTGCATAAATTCAAGTACAGGTTTAAGCATTCTTTGACAACTGAATCTCCTGTAATTTAAGTGGTTTAATATTTTCAACCTTACTTAAGAAATCTGGATATTGGGACAAAAATCTACTTATTTGGTTTAATTTTAGAAAAGAATTTAAAGCTCTGCTTTACTAAGGCAGACTACTAACTTGGAAGTTATTTTTTAGAATCCTGTAAAAATCTAGTCTCTTGAGCCTAACACAGTATTTAGAATAATCTGAGACTTAAAATGTCTTCCCCGCCTCTTCCCATTCTTCTTTGCTCCCTTTCCTTGTGAAACAGGGTTCCTTATCCTCTGAGGCTTGTTGAGCCAACACATCAGTTGGAACAGAAACGTGAAGAAGAACCACAACATGATTTCAAATTCATAAAAGATGCTCTGATTTATTGCCACCAAACTGGAAAGAGACCAAGTGATAGATAATAATGTTTACTGAGGAGTTCTAGAATGTTCTTTTTAGGAAGAGGGATCTGGAAATGGTTTCTATTTTAAACACTGTTTGAAATATTGCCAAACTAGAAAGTGAATGGGATGGAGATGACAAAACATAGGGAAAGAGTCCCTGAAATGTGTTCAGATGGTCAACCACCTCTATTTTCTCTTCTGCCAACTCGAGCAGCAGATTAATTGTACCAGAGAGTGTCTTGACCAACTGATTTGTGTGCTGCATCTAGACATTCACTACCAGGGGGCCCCTTTGTTGCCGAATCCCTCCCCTGCTTCTGGCTGGAGCCATCCGTGTAACCCAAAGAACCTGGGCCAGCATTTGTGCTCCTACCGTCTGCAGGACAGTAATAGAGGCTGGGTCTTCAGTGCCTTGAGGAACTTACACTCTGCTTGGGGATATGTGGCATTTATAATAGTAAATAAAGAAAAAACTTGAATTCCAAGTGAGCAGTGCAGATAATAAGAACAGTAATTCAAAGGAGAAGGTGATCATTGCCAGCTAGAAAAGACTTTTAAAGGAGGATGATGCATTGGAAGAGAGACGAACATTCAGAGAGAGGGGGGTGGGGTACCCTAGGTGGGAGGAGTGACCTGGGCAAAGAGAGATGAAGGAATGTGGGTGAACTATTCAGAGGCATCAGACCTGTATGTGCTTGGAGGAAACAGCCTGGACAGATGTATTGCTTTTTGCTCAATTCTCACAACTTTATGAGATTGGCAGGGAAGTTGTTCCATTGTAATGATGACAAAGCTGAGGTTCATAAGATTAAATGACCTTGTTAAAACCACAACTAGCCCAGGGTTGAACTAGGACTACAATGCCAGCCCCGACTTTGACTCTGATTACCTCCTCTCTGAACCACTCATCTGATTCCTTTCCTTTCCTAATTTAGATGGGTCTGACTATGGGAGGTGAAGAGGGGGGAATAGGAGGACCTTTGCAAGAGAGTGCCTGGGGCCAAACCAGGGAGGCCAGAAGCTAGGAAATGAGTCATGCAAAATGAATGTCACCTTACTGGTGGGTAAAGTCATCCCTGGGCAAAGGCTCTGAGGTGAAAATAAATGTCAGAGATTTTTATTTATGTAAGTGAGATTCATACTGGCCATACACGGCCTCATGTTACCATATGTAGAGTTATGGGAGAATCTACCACACAGAGAGGATAAGGTTCTGTATGATTATATATTGTCTGAAATTCTTAATTATACGCAAAAGGGAAAAGAAGACTAGAGGGGCTTTGAGGACTCTTAAAATCCTATCATATTATGGTCTGTCCATGGATTGTAAGAGTTCATGGCAAAGTATGAGGTGAATGAAATGGAGTCTGTATATGAATTTGGTAGCTGTTTGTAGAATATATGTAGAATATATCCTCTAAATATATTCTAATATGGGCTTACCCTTAATTTAGAAAGGGAGTCCAAAATCATTAACAGTAAATCTCTTTCTCTTACCTTTGTTTATTACTGTTTTGTATATTCACTTAAACATTCATTTTATTTCAAAATAGTGTTATGAGCAAAGAATAGTCAGAAAGACAGACCTAAAATATACTAACTTAAAATAAAACTCTGAGGTCTCAGCGACCATCAAAACCTGAAGAAATGTTTTCAGATGCTATAAAGCTAATTAAGAATAAATAAATAAACCAAAAATATCATCACCATAGCTTTTTATAGTCACCTTTAAATCTTTTTTTAAGGCTAAGTGTCAATCAATGAATAAATTTGGGAGAATTTTATTATTTTTCCCATTAAGAAATTATATTTCTAAAACAAACATTTCCTACACACTCTGTCTATTTGGCATATAAACACAAAATCAAAAATAAACTCGAGCACATCTATTTAAAATAAATAATAATCTGAAAAAGAAAATAAAAAAAAAACTTTATCCCAGAAAATCTTTGTTAATGTTCCACTCAAATGCTATTGAATGCATTTAATATGATTGAGGGAGAGTATTTTGTAATGCATAGAGAATTTATAGAAGAGAAAGCCCACAGGCAGCAATAAACACATCTCTGATAGAGAAAAATAAGTAGCTGATACCACATTTATTAACCATTTTTCATAAAATAGTTGGAAGAGGCTAACAACATGGTGACTTCTCTGAAAAATGCCAAGCTAATAGCCACAAACTTCAGAAATAGTTTATACGTTTCGGTGGATAAATAGGAAAGTGACTGATCAATTTTAATGTGGTCATATGCAAATATTATTTATAGAAAAATAGCTTACAGAGGCTTGCCTCTGAGCTTAATGCTGAGTCAACAAAGGGTGAACAGGCAGTGTTCATTGCAGACATCAGCCTGGTGAGCTATTTAGGATTAAAGATGTCAACAGAGACCTGGTCATCGTCAGAATAAAATTTCACATCCTCCCACCTCCAGGGTGAACAGCACTACTCCCACCCACTCATAGAGTGTGGTACACAGCTCTGTGTCAGCTCAGGAAAACCTCTGGTGCAATCGCAGAACGCTCAGAAAAGGGCAACTAAAACAATTGAAGCAGTAGAGTTTACTTTAAGTAGAGTAGGTTAGATAAAAACATTGAGACATTCTTAGAGAGAGGACCTCTAAACAAGAGGGATATCCTCATTTTACCCAAAATAATTAAGTATGTTTTCTCAGATGGTTGGTGAGTAAAATATTCCTTTCGATTGCTCTGTATTTCCCCAGAAGAGGTTAGCGGTCACAATGTGAGGATGAAAGTCAGGGGGTTAGGTGAAAAATACCAGGTCTGAACTAGAGAGAAGACTAAACTGAAATTAAAAGCCATCATGTTGGAGGATGCAATGTCAACAGACATCCATCACCGGCTCTGTGCGGCCCTAAAGTGACGATGAGTATTTTCTATGTGACAAAACATAGGCTGAAAAGCTATCATAAAAAACTTTCTGCAAGGTTGCCTAATAAAAATTCTAAATCATAGAATGTTTCATAGCACCCAGGGCCTGGCTGTGAAACTCTCAGCTCTGTAGAATGTGAATAATAGTAGTAATCACTGAATTAACCATTGTCTGATCAGCCAATTAGGATAATGAAGATCAAATGAAGGAAGAGAGATAACGTTTATTGAACAATTATTGCATGCCAAGTATTCACGTACTGTTCACAGCAGCCTTGCAAAATAAGTATTCCGTGCAGAGAACTCACAAATGAGAAAAACAGAGACACAAGGAAACTAGTCATGAAGGTAAATAATGAAAGTGAGTAGAAAACTCTAAGCTTCCTGGAGGCATTAAAAGAAAAAAGAGTCCTTTCCAAATAGCCTATTTTGGTGCTAATTATGCTCACTGTTCAACAGAATAGTGTGCAGTTTAGGTGTTAGTCACTACCAGTCCATTATTCCAAATCATCTCTTTGGTTTTTGCCCCCATCTGAGACTATCACTGTAAATTAATATTTGCCTTTACCCACTTCCAGCTGATCACGGCTCCCAAGGCTGAGAACAACATGTACGTGCAACAACGCGATGAGTATCTGGAAAGTTTCTGCAAGATGGCCACCAGGAAACTCTCTGTGATCACTATCTTCGGCCCTGTCAACAACAGCACCATGAAAATCGACCATTTTCAGCTAGGTTCTCTTAAATATTTTAATTATATCATTGTTTTTTTCATATTTAAGGTGGGACGATTTTATGGGAGTGGTGGGGTGGGGGGATGCCAAGGAAAATGCAAATGTCCAGAGGGCTCTGCGTGGTGGTGACACAGGTCAGTTTGCCTGTCTGTTTATGTAGGTAGCCGTTCCAGGATGGCTCTGGTTTATTTTCTGCGCTCTAAAATGAAAAATACACAAGCACTCTATTGTCTGAAAGTCAGTAAGTTGGAGGAAAATGAGAAAAGTAATACAGGGTGGGGGAGAAGGAGAGAGGTATTCAGACACTTTCTCCTGGATCTGGAGTCTTCCTGCCTGTGAGCAATACCATCTGATCTTCCTGCAGACTCCATGCTGCAGGTGACTCATCACGGAGGGGCCTGCCAGGCTCCTGGAAGTGCTTGACTCTGGCAAGCCTGAGGAGGGAATCAACCAGAGCTGAGAGAAGCTGTTACGCTAAATGAAAAGTCACTGAAAATATGGACTGAACTGTACCCAAGTCCTTTTGGAGAGCAAAAGAATTTGGCTGAAGTTAAGGTTTTCACAATTTTACATATTAATGATGTATGTGAGACTCAGGAGGCGTACAGCTCAGTGCTGGGCAGCTGAGCTCTAACTCATTGCAGTTCTCCTGGGAATGTGGCAAGACTCACTGTAATTAGTTAAGCCTCATAGTCAGAAGCCCCAAATCTGACCCACCCAGTTTCTTTTATAATTATTACATCTCTTGGGCTTTATTTAAAAAAAAAAAAAAAAAAAACGCTTTTTTCCTATATGCATTTTCTATTGTTTTACTGTTGTTCTTGTTTTAATGATAATGAAAATCCTTTAGAATAATCCTTCTATTCAACATTATTGAATAATGTGCATATGATAATGTGCATAATCCACATATGATGCACAGTTTTCTTCATAAAATATATTTAATGTAAAAGCATCTGAAAGAATATAAAACGTATTTTCCCTATTAGTTAACATTTAACTTCGATATGTACAACACATAATCTCACAAATTTTTCTGGCATGTGATGTTCATGTAATTAAACACATACCAGTCACAATTATGTCATGTTAATGTCAACTTGATCTGAATGTGGTCTAGATTTCTAAATCGTATTTTTTCCCTTGGTGTAAGTACATTTGACATGAAGTCTTCCTTCTTAATAAATTAGGTGCACAATACAATATTGTTAACTGTACATGCTAACAATGTTGTACAGCAGATCCCTAGGACATATTTGGGGTAAAATTTCAGTTATGCATTCTCTACTTTAATTAGCTCACCTTCCCCTATGATGGCTATAAAGGAAAAATAAATAGCATCTTTTCCAATGTCCCATGATAAATTATTGTGCATCAGCGATTGGTTCATGGACATTTTTCCTGTCTGGGGGGAGAACAACAGCAATGAAAAAGAAATGTCCTTTACCAAAACTACAAAATCAATAATAATCACACAAACAAAAGACAAAACAGGAAATTCTGAAGGCAAACAGACAGATTTAACTCCAGAGTCACAATGTATTTGTTATGTGAGCTTGGGAAAGTTATCCCCTATGTCTTAGCTTAGAAGATAATCATAGCTATTTCATAGGCTAGGGTGAGGATTAAATAAGGTAATGTATACAAATACCTGTTGGGTAAAAGGCACTATTATTGTGGTCACTGTCATCACCACCATGGAATATGGCAGTCATCTGGAGATCAATGAGCTGTCATAGTTGTTACTAAGGAACCTATAATTGCAAAATACTTAAAATTGCTTTCAGCTAATTATGGAATGTTGACATGGAAACTCTCACAACTGCTCTTCCCGGTCAGGCTGCATCCCTACTCCTGGTGATAAAACTGAAGCCCAAGAGACTACTACTACAAAGCCACATATTTATTGGTTAACTGGGAATTCAGCCATTTCTTTCCTGGATTTTCAAATAGGAACATGAGGCCAGAGAGCTTAATTATACTCCAGATGTCTAGAGAGGAAGTAGGTATTCAATCCAGTACAGAGACTGGTGCTGGCTGGTGATGAAAGCCCTTCTCAGCCAGGTGTTCCTGGTGTCAAATGTGTTACCCACCGACTCTTCCACAAAGTATTCTCATTTCTTATTTCAGAGTTTGGAAAAATAATTATATCTCCCACCTCAACCTCTATATGGTCTTATTATGACCATCTGGTACTACATTGGCAAATTTTTAGCAGTCCTGCTGTTTTCTAGACATCTGGATTGAATATGAACTGTAGAGGGGCTGAGGTTTTCTTTTCTGCCTTATTGGAAATCAGGTATTATGACTTGAGTATTTGCCTCATTGAACATAGCCTGGACTTGAAGGGGGAAGGGGCTTTTATTTTGTTTTTCATCTAATTCCTGGAAGGCCTTTTCCTCCTTGTGTCTTGTCCCAGGTTACCCTTATGGGAAAGGCTGTAGCACTTTCAGCCAAGACTGGGAGTCAGCCATGGGAAAATAAGAATTGGCATGAGCCATGGTCTCAGTGAACCAAACCCCAGCCTTGACCAATTTTCAGCTGGAAATCTATCAGAATGGCCTTACTTTTCCTTAAAAATAAATCAAGCACTCCTTACTATTCCAGACTTTTACTGGGCCTTGAAAATAGAGGCCCACATCCAACTATACTGTGGGCTGTACTCACCAGCTGGTCCATCTAGCTGAATGTATTTGGACATCAATGATGGACCTACAAACACTAAGAAACTTACCTTAAGATTTCAGGCTTTTGTCTGAAGAAAGTTATTTATGCCTGAGCAAATTCCAATGCCTTTCTGGTTTTGCCAGCACAGAGTATATTATACATGCGGTTTAAAATGGACTAACACGTAAAGGCATTCCTCATTGTTAATGGTATTTAAAATGTCAATCGAGGATAGAAATATTGGCGGTGTGTGTTAAGTAGGTGGATTATAGATAAAGTTTGCCAGATGGGAAGAAGTTGCTGACTAATAGCACTTTGTTGCAGAATGAACAGAGGGGGGAAACATGCAGCAAACATGTTTCTTAGGAAAATATAGAAGTGAAAAATATTTTGATACTGGTATTTCATTACCAAGCTTTAAGGGCCAGAACACGCTGGACATTTTATCAGGCAAAGGAAGTTCTTTGATAACTTCTTTTGAAGGAAGGAGAGTTTGAGAGTAATAAATAAAAAGAGAGGTGAAAGAGTTGACGGAGGTGGACTATGGCAACAAGGAGAAAGTTTCAATCCCTCATTTAGCTGAGTAAGGACTTCATAGGTGAATTTTTAAAATAACATCTATAAATGAGAATAGTACAATACATAGCAGCCTAAAATGCTCTGTCTTTGATCCTGTTGAAGAGAATCATTCTTTATGGAGAAGCTTACAATTATCAGGATCCATAAAAATCCCAAAATGCTGCTTTTCCTCAGGGGCAGTTCTGGGAAATTGACCCTTTGCCCCCAACTCCTTTTTTCATCAGTGGTGACAGTGCCTGGCAGCTGCCTTCTCTAGCCCCTGTCTCCCTGAGCTGGGAGGAGAGGCTAAATGAGGGCTCAGATTTCCATACCGGCCAGGTGTCCCCTTCTGCTTATTCAGTCTTTACTTGTCAATCATGTGTGCCCTAGGGGTTAGGAAGCCTGTCTCCTAGCTTGCTCAGCCCTCCTAGTCCACTGCCCGTGCTGCCGCCAACATCAAGCGTATCAGTGTCAAGATCAATCTCTGATGATCCAAAGGTGAAAAATGCTTACCAAGTCAAAGGTACAAAACAAGTGTTTGAAGGATATAGTGGAAGGATTAGCTCTTCCAAATTGTAATCATCAGAGAAAGTATTGTAAATATCAGAGAATTTTGAAAAGTGGGCTTATTTAATGGAGGAGCCTTGAAAAATGAGTACCTTTTTTGATAGTTTTTTTTCTATCAAGGTTTTTTTGTTTTTAGTTAATTTTTCAAAGAAATGATACATATTCTGGGTTCCAAAGTCAAGGTTATATATAAAGGTACACACAGAGAAGTGTTGGACTCCTCCTGACCCCTTCACCCTGACACTCCCTGCCCCCATAGGTAATCGTTTTTATAATTCCTTGTTTATACATTAGGTGCTTCTTTATGCAAATACAAATAAATATAAGTACCTATTTTCCTCTGGTTTTATACAAAATGTAGCATATTACATACACACACACACACACACACACTGTTCCATACCTTGCTTTTTTAAATTAAATGATTTCCTGGAGATCTTTCTTTATGAGTATGTAGAGATCTTCCCCATTCTTTATTAAGCCATTGTGAGATTCTACCATAGTTTATTTAACCATTTTGTTGATTGGATTGTTTTCAATATTTTGTTATTATACATAATCACACATACATAGAGTGATAGATGTACAAGTGTATTAGTAGTGAAATTGTTCGTACATCTTTACAATAAAGTCTAAGAAGTAGGATTGTTGAACCAAACAGAAAGTATATCTAGTTTTGACGGATATTGCCAGATTTCTCTCCGTATAAGTTATATCATTTTGCAATTCCACCAGCAATGTTTAAGTGTCTATTTCCCCAAACCTCTCCAATTAGAGTATGTAATCAAACATTTGAATATTTTTGATAAATGTGATATATAAAAAATGGTATCAGTGTAGGGTAGCATTGGTTTGTATTTCTCTTCTTATGAGTATGGTTGAACAACTTTTTATGTTTAAGGAGCATCTGTATTTCATTTTTTGTGATCTTTGCCCATTTTTCTAATGGGTTCATGGTCTTTTTCATCTCAATACATAGGCACTTTATATAAATTAGGAATAAAAATTCAGACTCCTAACTCCCTTCCTACTCCAAGACAATGACTCATTAATTTAGGGGTAAGGTCCAGGAATCTATAGTTTTAAAATGTTGCTCAGGTGATTCTGATTTGCAGTTAGGTTTGATTTAGAGCAGAAGGTTGGGTGTAGAATAGGAGGGGAAGAAAGGGCTAGAAATGTAGTTTGGCACCTGATTTTAGATTTCAAAAACCAGGACAAAGAATTCAAACTTTATTTGGTAAACCATGTAAAGACACTAAAGATTTCTGAATATATTTTTCAAAGAAATTTTAAATAGCTTTTAAGGTCTGGTGGAGTTAGTCTGTAGGGCAGAACATCACCTGGGCAGGACACATTCTTCACTGATGCTACCAGGTGCTTTTTCTAGAGAACAAGTGAGAGTAGCAGCTTTGTGATCGGGAATGGCCAGGTTAGTCCCACCTATTAATTCAACCTAGTTGCTCATCCCACAGTGGGTTGTTAAGTGGGAAAATGACTTACTCATAGAGTAAAAGAGAAATAAGCAGATCAACTGCAACATCCTTTAAATTGGTCTATTTCTAATCAAAAGGAAGTAAGTCTTCAGCTGGAGGCCACGGTTATCCTAACTGAAATAATCTACCATAGACTGCTCAGCAGTCCTGAGAATATTCTTGAAATAAAAGCAATTCAGCTTTTGCTAGAGTCTGCATCCAAATTTATCTAAAGCACAGCCAAGAGACTTTTGGCTTGTACTGACCTCTTGAAAAGAATAGTTATATTTTAAATACCTTACAAATAAATATGTTTCATGCAAACCCAAATTTAGAAAATATATATGAATGTCTTTTTTCAAATTACATTAGACTGACTGTTTGTGGCTCACCAGCTCCAAGGAAAGTGGGAGGATTTGATAGTAGGTTTTCTACACAGTTCCAGAATCACTGACCTTATTTACTCTGTTCCTCACTACCCTCCTTTTTCATATGATATCCTTCCTAGGGGAGAGTTTTAATGATTATGAAATCTTTACTGAGTGCCTGTTGTGTGCCAGGAACTGTACCAGGCTGAAAGGATATAAAAGATGACCAAGACTCAGTCCTTGTTGTTGAGTTGTTCATAGTCAGGGGGAAGATGGACATGTAATTGGTTGTGATGCAAGGTGATAAGTGCTATTTCAAAAGAATGCAAAGAATGTTATCAGTGCACAAGTGAGGCAAAGACAGGTTGCACAGGTAATTAAGAATACCCATGTGGACAAGGGCCTGGATAGCATTCCAAGAAGAGGGGGCATGTTTCTAGAAACTAAAAATAAAGGACTAGAGCATAATGTATGGAGGAAGAATTAATAGATAAGTGAATTAAGATAGGCTAAGTCCGTGTCATAAATGGCCTTATATGCTATGATAAAGATTTGGATTTTGTACTGTGGGACAGTAGCTCTCTGTCTTTAGAGTGCATAGCAATCACCCATAAAACTTGTTAAAATGCAGATCCCTGGGCCTCACTACCTGTGATTCTGATTCAATTGGCCTGGATTCAAGGAGTGTAATTTTAACAAGTGATCCAGGTGATTGTGATGAAGGTAGACAGTGGGTCATACTTTGAAAAACTGCTAGAGGAAACTGGGAACTTCTGAAGCAATGAGAGAGGCTGAAATAGTCTAGCTATTGGTGGAATGGCCTCAACTTAGGGAAGAAGGGATTGGAGGAGGAGAATCTATGGATGTCACAGAGAAGAAGCAGTTACAGATGGAAGCTTTAAACATAATGTCTGGCACACAGTTGATGTTTAACATGTAATAATTGAAGCTGAACTTTCTGCAGTGTCATTGCTGTCTATAGTCAGTCATGGAGGGACAAATACGTGAAGCGATTTACCACCATCTGAATTGACCACTGATGTTTGGGATTGGGGTCTTTTAATGATGAGGACTTGGGAAAATGTCCTACTTCTAGGGCCAGTTCTTACCAGCAAGCAACAGAGTTGACCCTCCCTGGTCATCCTTCTCCTCAGTAATCTAAGGTCCAAATCTCACCAAATGGGCTTGGATCTGTGAAGCACTTTAGTTGGATGAGTACCATGTGGACAGTTTAGAGGGTGTTTCCTAAAGAATTTTTGCCTCTAAGCCTTGCAACCCTTGACAAGGACTCGAGAGCTTAGACAGCACTTGGATATATTTAACAAAAAACTGCCAACTCTATGTTGCTTTTCCAGACTGAGGAGAACTTCTTGTTTACTTAGCCCTGCTTTAGGCAGAATGCAGAGTGCAACAAAGATCTGTGACAGGAGCAGGAGAAAAGAGCTGGCCTGACGTGTACCTTCCTCGGAATTTGGCCTGGAGTGGAATCTGTCCCAGTGCAGAGTTGCCCCTCCCCCCAGTTGGATCCAGCATCAATTAGGGATGTCATTTTTTTTTTTGCAGATTCTCCACTTAGCACAAACATGAAGATATTCCCACAGTTTGGGAGTGCAAAATGTTTCATTTCTAATGTTTTGTTGAAATATTTCAGAAAACGTTTTGGCTGAAAGGAGAACATAGACTATGAAATTGGTTTCTTGCCATATACTAGTAGAACAAAGTTTGCCTTAAATCTTGGTTCTGAGTTCTCTCTACCCTTGAGGGGGAGGCATTTCGGTATAGTAGAGAGAGTACTGGGTGGGAGTTACCTGAGTCCTAACCCTCTACCACTCCATTATTAACTGGCAATGTGAACTTGAGCAAGTCATTCCTCTTCTCAGGGTCCATGGCAGACTGGGTTCTCTGAGAAATAGACTCTGAAGCTCTGAGTTTTGCATGCAGGAGGTTAATGGGGTATATGCTCAGCAACAATTCAGACCAGGGGTGAGGGATGCAAGATTGGACGAAGGAAGAATTTAAGCTGCAATGCAGTCAGTCCCTTATGGTTGTCCACTTTGAGACAAAGGGGACAGCTTTTATATCTACCCCCTTCCTCACTGCATCAACCATTAAATGTGAGCTGTCCCCTGGTAGGGGTGTGACTTGGGGAAAGGCAGCTCTCCTCTAAGGAAAGCAATTCTCAGACAGAGATCCAGTTGCTAATATTCACAGAAACCTTAGTTCTGAAGCTAGAATTGGGACAGCACACCACAGCATCCACTACAGTTCCTTAGTTTCATCCTCAATAATTGGTTGGGTTGGGCCAGATAATATCTGTATCAGTTATCTATGGGCACAATAAGGCTATGTAGCAAAAATCCACAAACTTCTGTGGCACATAACAATAAACATTCATTTAGTGACAAGTCTGCAGGGTTCAGCTGATGTGGGCTGGGCCTGGTTAGATTTGCTCATGCATCTGTAGTCAGCTGCAGGTTGGGTAGGAGGTTCTGCTGATCTTGGCTGGGCTTGCACACATGTTGGGGGTCAACAGGCTGTCAGCTGATCTGGGATAGTCTTGGCTTGGATGCAAACAGGGTAACTTGGCTTGACTGAAGCTCCAGCAGGTTAGTGTGACCTGTTTGGGAAGGAAGAAGTGAATAAAGCTGCCCTGTCCTTGGAAACAAAATGCTTTTTAGACTTACAAGTTGCCACATAAAGCCATAGTAATCTTGATTTTCATGCTTCCCATTAACACAGTGATACCTTTGGGAATCATCCTGAATGATAAGGATTTATTTTGAGGGTTTGGTAATTTAAAAAATACATGATTAAAAATTTTCATAAATTGTCACATTTGCTTGAAATTACGTTTACTTACGAAATTTGTATTATGAATAGTTTGACTTCTTTTAGACCTCAAATGAGCCTGTTACTAGTCTTGAACATAGACTTTCTATTTTTCTCTATAGATATGACATGTTTATTGAGTTCCAAAGTTAATTCTATACTAAAAGGAAGAATAGACACAGGGTTCAGACCCAAAATTATGTTTAATGGAAATAAAACAACAAAAGCATCTGGGCTTGGTTCCCTGGTGAGTTAGGGTGGAGACTCATTCTCTGGGTGAGTTGGCAGTCAGTCTTCTTCCAGGGATGACATAGCAGCTTTCACTCTCACTTGCTCCTTCTGATTCACCGTGAACAGGGTGGCCAGAGGCAAGGTCTTGGTCATCTTCAGAAAATTGGCTTTCAAAACTCATTTATTTATTGGTTTGTTTCTATATTTATTAATTTACTCTGAACTTTTGTTCAAATCCAATGTAAGTCGAACATACCAAACTAATGAAGGCTGGTGTGATTAGATGAGGATGGAGGCCCAGAGCTTCCACTCATTTACTTCCCAATGATAGCTGTCTTGCCACACCCATATTTATTCACATTTTCTTTGCCTCAAGATAATGAGAAACCTATGCGAGTGGTGGATGATGAAGACTTGGTAGACCAGCATCTCATCAGCGAACTGAGGAAAGAGTATGGAATGACCTACAATGACTTCTTCATGGTGCTGACAGATGTGGATCTGAGAGTCAAGGTAAAGGTTCTTGTTTTGGATGATGTAGTGTCACTCCTTTGAATAGCAAATCAGATTATTTTTGGCAAATGAGTCCATTAGAAGTAGGAGTAAGCATAAGTTATTTAATAAATGGGAAGGTTTTGAAATGGCTCAAATATTCCATGTTGTCCTATGAATTTGCACCTAGAAATGTGGTCTCTGGAAAATACTGAGTTGGAGCGACCTCCTATGAAATAGCTACTTAGACTAAATTTTTGTCTAACATCAATGTTGTGCATTCATAAGACACACATTAAATAGCTATGATGTGCCAGGTCCTGGGGATAAAAGGTGAAGAGCAGTCTCTGCCTTCAGAAAAAACCCCACACTTAACATAGGCCTATTTTGGAAGGGTCTGGAAGTTTACCTTCTGATTAAATATGGACAAGACTGTAGGGTTTTATACCTACTTTCTTCCTGTATTTAGGCACAAAGGTTCTGAACCATGAAAAACTGTGCCATGTAGTCATATATTAATAATAACAAAATTAGTGACTTTATTGAGTGCCTTCCTTATGCCAGGCACTCTGCTTAACCCTTTGCAATCCTTATCTCAAACTCTTAAGATAAATCCTAGTATTATTTTTGTTTCACAGAGGAAAAAATAGAGGCCCAGAATGGTTAAGTAACTAGCCCAAGTTCACCCAGTTAGTGGTGGACTTCATTCCCACGCAGGCTGGATCTGGACAGAGATCGCTTCATTAAGTCATTCTGCACACGTATCACCCCATCTTTAACAGGAGAGGTGGTACTAGATAATGTCCAAGCTCCCTACCAGCTCCCTGAATTTCCATTGTGGGCAGAGCTCCAGGCTGCTCTCTAGCTTAGGCTGGTTATGCTCATCCAGCTCATCCAGCACCCACATCCATCTCAGGTTGCTTTCCTAAGTCCAGATAGCTATGATTCAGGAATTTCATTTGTCTTTAAGTTGGATCCCAACTTGTTTCTGAGAATTAAGCAAATGTGAGTTAATTTTAAAGGATGCCTACTCATCAAAACAATCCCTGGGACCACAGAATAGCCCTTGGTGGAACAGGCCTTATTGCTCAGGTCACATACTGTAACATGTCATTCCATTTGTTTCTTGTGTTAGGTACAGTGTTTCTCACTTCTTCTCCAGGTGTGTAGTGAACAGGAAACAGCTTAGTCCCAAGGGTAGGGAAATGAACCTATGGCTTGTATGGTAAGGAAGGCATGGACCGTTTCTAAAAAAAGGAGTGCAATTAAGAAGAATTGCTTGTAAAAATGGCAATTGTTTCATGGATTCTGAACCTTAAAATATCAGCAGAGGGTAATATTGCAGGAGAGCATTTATAAATCAATGAGCTCCCCCACCCAGGGGGAATCTGACTTGAATATGACTTCAAAGATTTCCCCAGAGATCCCCTGGATTTTCTCTATCTTCTGAACAGAGGGAGGAAATACAGTTATACATTATGCACATTCTCTTCTTTCTTAAACAGCAATACTACGAGGTGCCTATAGCAATGAAGTCTGTGTTCGATCTGATCGATACTTTCCAGTCCCGAATCAAAGACATGGAAAAGCAGAAGAAGGAGGGCATTGTTTGCAAGGAGGACAAGAAGCAGTCCCTGGAGAACTTCCTATCCAGGTACATTACCTTTGGAGTTCCTAAAGAGGCAGGCACGAATTTATTCTGAGTGAGCTAAGGAAAATGCCAAAGAAACACAGAGCCGTGTATGTGTTTATAGAGAGTAACCTTCCCTGGAGAGAGGTCTTGCCCATCTCACAGCACTCTGGCCACTGTGCTGAGCCTTGTCCTGTGGGAGCTGGCTCTGGTCACAAGGCTTGCTGGGTTCAGCTCCAAGTCTGAATGTTGATTTGGTTGCTTTGGATAAGTCTTTTCTCTCTTTTCTGCTCCTTTTTTTGATATAGGAAACAGACTTCTGACCTTCCAAGAAGGTTAATTTATTCAGTCAGTGAATTTGGAGAGCTTCGTATGTAGCATTTTGATTTTACATATTTCTTTATTAGGTCCCTTCTGGTTCCAAACAGGATTTGGCACACTGTGCTGGATTTTCTGCTGTGCTGGATTTTCCACCTTTGCAGAAAACAACAAAAGCCTCACTAAGACCTCAAAAGGAGGAAGCCTCTTGATCCAGCTTCCTAGTTCTCTGGGGAGTGTCATTTATTGCAAGCCACCCTACAGCAACCCCAGTGCCGGGAGGGGCGGGAGAGAAGCATACCCAGAGAAGAGTGTAAAAAAAAATGAATCAATTTACATTCCTGCCTTCTCCATCCCTCCGCCAATATTGGAAGAAAATTCTACAGGGACTTTGGGGCCCTACGAGGTGTAAGCCGCAGAAATCCATACACAACAAATTCCCAGAGGCCTCAGTATAAACACCACCCCAACTGTACCACGTGGCAGAGGCCTCCAGAAATGGAGGATCAGCCTTAAATGTGTATCACTTAGGCAGAATCTTTACTCATGTCTCTAAAAGCACATTCTCCATATGTGTGTCAGAGCATCAAGAATTATATTAATATGATTAGTAAGTGGATAATCTGAATTCTTATAGATTCAGGAAGCTTGAGTCTTCTAGGATATAACATCATGATATATAAAGAGTATAGGACTTATCATTCATGCCAGTTTGGGGTCTGCAGCTTACTAGCTATGTTGATTCTATGCTTCTCAATTAACCTGCCTTAAAAATCTCTCACCCATAAAATGAAAATAATGATTGCAAGTAACCCTAACTTCCATCCTAAAGTTGCTGTGATCACTTTTTATGTGCTCATCTCTATACCAAGCACGTCACTGTCATTCCCTAGTTTAATCCTTACGACAATCCCATAATCTAAAAACTGTGACTATTGTCGTGCTGCAGGAGAGACAACTGAGGCAAGTGAAGATTAAGTAACTTTCTCTCATCACTGAGCTAATGTCAGTTCCAGGAGTCAGTGCCCCAGGACAATTTGACTCCCAAAGTCTACCTTCTTATCTTATGTTCCTTTTGAAAATATAATGTGAATTATTTTTAGTTCTGAACCTAGAGACGGAGAGTTTGAAGCAAAGGAAGATACTCCTAAAACCACAGGATTTCAGAACTGAAGGGAACCCAAGACTCTCCTTTTATTCAAATTCTCAGTGCAGTGCAAGTATCCAAAATGGAAATGGAAGGTCCGTGCCTTTGTAAGGACTTAAAACTCAACTCAGCCCTCCTCTGGGAAAGGGCTCTGAATTTCACAGGGCAGATGGCTCTTTGTCTTCAAGTAGCTTTTTTGCTGCTCTTGAGGTGTTTTTCTGTTTTCTTTTTAAGGTGGAAAAGATTCTTTAGAAGTTTACTTTTGATTTTAATAATTAGTGTTAAATATATTCAAATTACAAATTCAAGCCCTCAGTTCTTCCTTAAACTTTAAATTTAGGCTTATCACTTTTATTTTTCTATATAACCTACCAAATTTTGGCCATCACTTTTAAGAGGGCTTTGAATAATGTTAGATCTTGTTTATAAACCAAGTAATTAAACAACTTCATCATTTCACATAGCCATGATACATTTAATATATTTCTTTCAATTATTTGACATAAAAAAAACCTTTATAAGTACTTAAATGATCTGTAAGTTTAATAAGTCAATCTTACAAATACAGTGAATCTGATGTTCTCTTAGATGTTCCGAAAACTGCATACACTTAGATTCTAACTTAAACCACATGTCTAAACCAATTCCTCAATTTCACATTCTAATTTGGAGTTTCCAAGTTGTCATTTTATTAGGCCAAATTATCTTAAGTTTCACAATAACATAAATTATGTATATAAAATCCAGAATGCTTATTATATATATTATTACTATGATTTTAATTCTTTGGAAACTTTTTCTTCTTAATTCTAAATCTTCAAGGACTAAAAGATGCATACCTACTGATCCATCTCAGTAAACTCAAGTTGCCCATCCTATCAAGCAAATAGTTATCATCTAGTGCATCGATGTTACTTAAAACCAGAGATTTGGGCCAGTTGTGAGACCTGCAGTTATAGACATCTGAATTCTTCTCACCATCCCCAGGCAGAATTTTTTTATAATCACTATGTCATGGGTTTCAAAATTTAAAAGGGAAAGCTGGTATTTTCTCAATCTTGTTCACTCACGAAGGCTTGTGATACTTATACAAGTGATCAGTGGTTTAAATTTGTCATTTCTTTGATGCTTAAGAAATGTACAAGTGTTTTTGCATCTAAAGTCTTTTGAACTAGATATAATCCTAAGATAGGTAATGTATTTTGCATCTAATATAAGAGTTTTAGGAGCTCTTATATTCATTACTATTTCAAGAGCATTTGAAGTGTTATATGATTACAATTTGCATGTCCTACTGCTGTCCCTGACTTTTGGTCACAACTCATGAAATCATTCTGCTGATAATTATTGCTCTTAAAAAGTAAAGTGGAATAGTATATTACTTAAAGACATGAGCAAGACAGCCCTGAGTTTGATTCCAGATTTCTCCACTTACTAACTGTGTGATTTTGGGCTAATTACTTAACCACTCTGAGCTTCAGTTTGCTCATTTGCAAAATGGGAATAAGAAGCGTATCTATTTTTAAGGTTGTTGTGAAGGGTATATTCAATACTAAATGTAATGATGGCCCAGGACCTAGAAGAAAGTAAGTAATCAACAAATGCTAGCTGTTAATAGAATTAGCATCAGTTATTCAGGTCTATTCAGGTCCTATTATAGAACTTTGACATCAAGGGAGAGAGGAGAGAAAAAGTTTTAGTACACATTCCAGAATTGAAACCCAAGCAAAGAAAAATGGAAAAAAACAAAAACAAAATAACAAAAAGCAAAAGCAGTTCTATGAATAAACCAGTATTCAATTGGGAATTTTCCTTCAAATTTTCTGAGCTGTTGGTGGGTCTGTACAGCCTGGTTTCAGCTGACCAGACCCTGAAGCCAGTCTGGTCTTCAGTAACACTCATTTGGTTCAGGATATAATTACCTTTCCCTGAGAGAAGCACCGAAGAGTGGGAAAATGCCTACTAATTTGGGAATGCCAGTTAAGAGAAGCAAGCACATGTATAGCTTATAGGGTTTTTATTTACTAAGAAGCTAAAATGACAGAAAAGCAATTTGTCCAAAATAAGGATCTGGGTCAGTTTCACAACTCTTGTTACATCCTTTGGAAGTTATTTTCCTCCAGTGTGGTGAGCTGAGGCCTTGTCTCTTAATGTGAAGGTCTGTGGGAAGATGAATCATTACTTAGGGGAAATGACTTTCTCTCAGTTGTGTCTGGGACAGGGAGTCTCAGATCCCATCTTTCTCCAATCACGACTGCATTCAGTGGTACACACAGGTAAACAAGCCAAAATACACCTCACCCAAAATAACTCCCTCCAGGGCACCCTCCATCTCCACATGAGGCCAGGAGGGCTGGCCTGGTTTGGCTCTGGGCTGGGGGGCCAGCGCTGGTCTGGCATGCCTCCTAAGGAAGCAGGAAAAGTACAGGAGACCGTGTTTGTGACCCAACAGCAGTCACTGTTCCCTTTCCCAAGAAACCTCTGACAGTCTCAGACACTCCTCTCTCCTCTGCGCCAAACACATTCATCCCTGTATCCTCAGTGGAGATTTTAGTTTTTCTTTCCCTTTAAAGAAAAACAAGCAGAGGAAGCGAATGTAATGTCACAGCAAGCAATTCTTGGCGAGCCCTGCGACAGGCATCCATTCAGAGGTTGTATTTCATCAGACTATCATTTTCTCTCATTCACCCAAACCACTATTCCCCCAAGAGGCCATTTTCTTGAGGGTTGAAAACTCTCATGTTCACTCTTGAGGCTAGAAAGGGCACAGGGAGAGAAGCTATGAATAAAATCAACTGGCTGCCAGCTCAGTGAGTGTGCTCACACCCTGTGGTTGCCTGCTCCGAAGGCAGAAATCAAAACTCCAGTGAAGATGGAACTTGAGACAACTCCGGACAGATGCTGTTTGGTTGCATACCCTTTCTCATTCATACCCTCTTCAGGACCCTGACAGCACTGTCCAAGTATCAGCATTTCTGAAGGTCGTAGCTTAGAGAAACCACTAGATTAGGAGTCAGAGAAGTCTGTATTTTGGTACCACCTATAAGATTTACTAGTCGAGCAAATTATTCACTTCTCTAAGCCTCATTTTGTTATCTGTAAAATGGGGAAATAAACTGTGCTTTCACGTAGCTCTAATGAGGAATAGTATTGTGCAGGTGAAAGTGAGCCACAAAGTGATACACACATATAAGGATAAATAGGTTATCATGTGGCACTGTGACAGATACTGTCCCCAAGTTCTGTTAATGGACAGAGTCCTATGTCTAGGAGCCTGCAGATTAAGACACAATTTTCTATATCCATGTCATCACATGGATAACTTACATTGATAGGTTTTAAGGTTTAATTCTTGTAACATCCCTTTGAAGAACATACTGCTATTTTTGGTTCTAGAAATAAAGAAAAACTACCACTTTGTTTAATTGAGTTACATGCTCAAAGACACCCAAAAAGTAGCAGTGATGAAACTTGAGCTCAAGTTTCCCAGCTACAAGACAAAAGCTCTTTCTACTACCCTACTGCATTGGACCTGTAAGAGCAGAAACCAAGTTTACTACATATCGTGAAGTCCTATGGTTCTAGTTTTAGCACCATTCCACTTATTGTTGGTTCTTATTAATAATAGGGTAAATTTTAGAACTTGCATTTGCCTCTAGAAGAACCACTGGCTACTGAGGAAGGTCATAGGGTTTTATTTTTCTAGGAACCTTTTGTTATTCCTTGATCCTTTGAGCTATTCTCCCACATTCTTTCTTCTTGTCACTGTTACCTACTTAAAATTCAGTCCTTTTTTTCTACTCATTTCCTGTGCATATATTCATTTCTTAACCCCCTCCAAACCATAGCAAGAACTTTACTAGGCCCAGTTCTCTTCAGTTCTTGTCTGAGTTCCCTATTTCTATTGCCACAGTTTAATGTACAATTTTGGCCAGCCTTCGTTATATCTGAGAGCTTTGCCTCTCCCCAAGTGACCTCATTAGGCCTGTTGACCACAGACTCATGCCTGTCACACTATGCAAATGCCTAAGTCGAAAGATGGTGAAGACACAACAGAAATGGTACAAGAATGTGGTAATGCAGTTTAATGGCTTTGAGGAGCTATGGGACAATAAGGGTCAGTGTTTTTTATTCTGGGCACAGAAAAACTGACAGCCAAAGTTACTCTGCCTTCTTACACTGGCCTCTATTGTTTAAAGCAGTAATGGCGGCCTTCTGCTTCTCTTCCAGGTTCCGGTGGAGGAGGCGGTTGCTGGTGATCTCTGCTCCTAACGACGAAGACTGGGCCTATTCACAGCAGCTCTCTGCCCTCAGTGGTCAGGCATGCAATTTTGGTGAGTGGGAAGCCACCTCATTACTGCTTTCCCATACCACTCTCCTCCTGGTCAATTCTAAAATAGAACATAGAGCTTAGATCATCCAAATACTCCCCATAGGTTCCCAGACACATACTCTATTATACTGAGTATAAAGTTGCTTTCATACTAGAGCTTCAGGCAACTGTGGAAATTTTTTCCCCCTAATATTCTTCCCTCTCTGATTCTTCATTCAAGTGTTTGATAATATCTTCTGCTTTACTTTTAATGATCTTTATTATTTTTCCAGTTCATTTTTTAAAATTTTGTCTCAACATCATAACACTTAGGTATCATCATTTACTTAGGTATCATCATTTACTTAGGTAATACTTGTGTATCTATTTAGGTACCATGATTGGGTACTTCTCCATAGATTAAGTACCTTTTATAAAATAGGAATGGCTTTGGGAATTAAAGTATTAATTGAAGCAAAGTATGTCATATTGCCCTTCCCTTAAAAAAGATTTTGATCTGTAACTGAACACTAGGAAGATGCAAGATGTGTTAAATAGAACTTTATTTTTAAGACAAGCATGTCAAGGAGAAACAGGGTTTACTTTCTATTTTTTGTAGTGAATTTCAGAGTATTTTGAAAAGTAACATATGCTTTATTTACCAAACATTATTATTCTAGTGGCCTGAAAGAACTAATATTTTGAATATGGATATATAGACAATAAATTAAATAGTGCATAGAATTTATTACTAAGCACAATGGAGATGATGACAATTGTAGAATTTATTACTAAGCACAATGGAGATGATGACAATTTCATATTTCAAAAGAAGTCACAAGTGAAATCTTATTTGAGATATGCCTCTGCAGAGGGAGAATTTTGAGAGATTCACAGGGTTGGGGTGGGGAGAAGTAGTTAAGGGCTACAGGTTAAAAGATTTATAATTAGAACATATATGAATCAGCATTATTTTGATACTTCTATTAGGAAGAAGAATAATCTATTAGTTATGAAAGTATATTTGATTTTTAAAATGGGGGGCATGTAAGTTTTATAAAGCACTAATAGAGCCTAGGTCCTTTTTAGGATCCAGTACATGTAAATTTTAAGTATATTTCAATTTTAAGAAATGAAATAACTAAAAAGAAGGCAGAAAACAAGCTCATAATGGCCAGAATGATGGAAAATTCATGAATTTTTATTTATGCCCCTATTATCAAGGTTAATAATTTAAGACTTTATATCAACATAATAGATTTGATTGTGCCAACATCAAATTAGCCTATTTTAAATTATCTTAAATTATATATAGCCACCTATGGTGCTAGTTAAGACAGAAGTTCCTAGAGATGTTAAGGATCCTTCACAATAAGAATATAAATAAGATCCTGGTTTGTTAATTTTCTAAAGATGCATTTGCAGCAGCTATTAGGTGTTGCTTTATGTTTAATCTCTACACACAGAGTCTGTGTCCCATCAGTGAAAGCAAGGCCTTTTGTAATATACAAAAAATGTGAACAAGTCCTGTTTTCCAGGAATAAACTCATGATCCTCCCTTTTGAAAACATGACTCACCAATATTTAGAACAGAGTGCTTCACTTCTCTGGGAAAAGAGTAAAGGTGACAAAAATGTTTTGGAATAGCATTTTGTCTTGATTTTAGCTTCTCCTTAAAAGAACCCTCCCATGGCAATATTCAGTTTTCTCCCCTAAACAATCAACAGCATCAATAATTTTATTATTTGTTCCAAGATATTACAATGACTAGGCTGGGATTTTATCTAAAACCATGAAATCTTGATATGATGACTTGACAGGCCCTTTGGCCTCCTTTTTCTTCTCCTGAATCCCTTCATGTGTTCTTCATCTTCAAAAGCATTCCAACAAGCTACCAAGGCGTGACCTTCCCTCCTCTCCTGAAACTTTAGCCTTTAGCCGAGGATATGAAGGCAAAGTGAAGTGTTTCCCCTCAGAATCCTCTAAATAAGTGATAAGAACCTGCCCTTCAAGCCAACAAACTTTTGTGTGAGGAAGCAAAACTATTCCTTTAACCATCACAGTGGATGGAGTCTGCAGTATTTTCTCTGAAAGTCAAGTTATCCATAACAGCTGTTATTAATTCAGGCTTGACTTTTTTCAGAGCATGAATCAGCTTAGATTATCTCAGATATTTTAAGGTTCTCAGGGCTTTTTTGTTGTTGTTGTTGTTTGTTATTTAGTACAGTGAGAATCACAGTGTAAGAGCAAAATGATTCTATTTCCATTTACAAGAAAAAATTTTTATTACTAAAATCTACAATCTGTCTTTTTCAAGGTTTTAAAAGTGTTTACTTTCTTATGGAAAATTTTAAAAATAGATTATTCTACTTAATCAGGTTATGTTCTATACTCTTTTTAAATTTAAAAGATTTTTAACTGTTAGATATTAGGCCTTCGAAGTAAAAGGTGACCTAAAATCCTTTCCTCTAATTCTATGTTTTGTTTTTTTTTCCTCTCAGGTCTGCGCCATATAACCATTCTGAAGCTTTTAGGCCTCGGAGATGAAGTCGGGGGAGTATTAGAACTGTTCCCTATTAATGGTAATGTGTTGTCATCTTCAAACAGTATACACGAGTGTGTAGTTCAGTTAAATTATGTTAAGCTATATGCAAGCAGTAGGTGTACCTTTAAGATGAATACAGTTCATTGAATCCTCCTCCCACCTTGTGTGTGTGTGTGTGTGTGTGTGTGTGTGTGTAGGTGTAGGAAGGGGAGTGCAGTGCAAGGACTAATTGTTTTTTATATAAAATCATTCAAAGTAACAGTAAAAGGCTCAGAGATGCTAAAAGAAAATGACTCTTGACTGAAGGTTTCAGAGAGCAAACCCAGTCCTTCCTTCCAAGATCAGTCTCTTTAAATGAGATAATGTGTGTAAAATACCTGGCAGAGTGCTGGATAGAGCAGGTCCCCAGAAAGTATCAGCTCCCTTTCTCCTTCCTCTTTCTTCTTTTCACTAATCACAATAGTTCAAATACATTTATCCAGATCTTAACATAATTGGTATTTTTCACTTTTGATAAATAAGCTTTTTGTTATAAAGATAAGTGTCAAAAGGAAAACTATAATTACAAAGATGTAACTAAACTAATTGGAAATAAACTTTAAAATATTAACAATATAATCTTTGTTAGTGACAACTTTTAAAGAAGTTGGTCTTGCCAGGATTGAATTAAGGGACTGGCTTTATATTTTATAACATTCCTGCAAAAGATATATCATGTGCCCCAAAGGTTGATATGAATAATGTTATAGAACAGCAGGGACACTTAGTTTCTAGTAGAAAAAACCCCCAGCAAACTTCTTTAATGGGATTTTGAGCTAAAGAAAACTGTATCATGGGTCCTCTCTATTCTCACAGTCATTTCCTCTTACTTTGATCAGTTTTCATGAACTCTGACACTTTAATCTGCTAACCACAACTATTCTAATGTTATTCTAGGGAGCTCCGTTGTTGAGCGAGAAGACATACCAGCCCATTTGGTGAAAGACATACGTAACTATTTTCAAGTGAGCCCGGAGTACTTCTCCATGCTTCTAGTTGGAAAAGACGGAAATGTCAAGTCCTGGTATCCTTCCCCAATGTGGTCCATGGTGATTGTGTACGATTTAATTGATTCAATGCAACTTCGGAGACAGGAAATGGCCATTCAGCAGTCACTGGGGATGCGCTGCCCGGAAGATGAGTATGCAGGCTACGGTTACCATAGTTACCACCAAGGATACCAGGATGGTTACCAGGATGATTACCGTCATCATGAGAGTTATCACCATGGATACCCTTACTGAACAGAAATATGTAACTTTAGCCTCAGCCAGTTTTCCCTGCAGCTGCTAAAGCCACATGTGGCCAGCTCTATTCTTCTACACTGCCTACATTCCCTGCCTTTTTCTTCCAGTGTTCTTCCAAGATTAAATAAATAGCAAACTTTCACCTATTCATGAGTTGTTATTGAAGCCTTAAGTTATAAAAACATTTAAAAGAATGATTTGTTTCTCCAACTGGAAGGTATCTAGTGCTAAATAATGGTACTGAAAATTGGTATTATTTTCCTTTTCTTATACAAAGGACATTATTTGGTATGCAAAATTCTATAAAGTATATCTCTTTTCCTTATTTTTGTATTAACTACTGTGTTTCCCCAAAAATAAGACCTACCCATATAATAAGCCATAGCAGGATTTCTAAGCATTTGCGCAATATAAGCCCTACCCCGAAAATAAGACCTAGTGATGGGCGTGGCTACGCAGAGTATTGGCACAATCCATGCATTTCGTCGCGAGTGGTAAAGAAGACGAGCAGCCCTTCTCATCTGCCCCATGAGAGCTCTACTGCTTGACATGAGAGATTGGGGCCAATGGTTCTAAGGAAATAGAGTCGCAAGAAATTCAGGATGGAATTCTGGGTTTGGAGAGTTATGATGATGTTCCAGAAGAAGACGACTTAACTATATTTGAATAAATGTAGATTGTTGTTGTACCGTACTTAAAAAAAATAACACATCTCCTGAAAATAAGCCCTAGGGTGTCTTCCTGAGGAAAAATAAATATAAGACTCTGTCTTATTTTCGGGGAAACACGGCAGTAAGTGAACACTCAGACTGTTAAAGAATATTAAAAATCACAGTGCAAACATTTTCCAGAAACATCTGAACAGATAGAACATAGAACAGATAGCTTCTTAACACTTTGAAATGTCAGCCTGAAGATAATTAAAACATCTCTGCTTTGTATGAGTTTCTTTTATGAAGCTCAATAACACAGGAGTCCAGCAATATTGGCCACAAAGGCCAGGGAAAGTACCAAGCCCAGCTTTGTTATCACACCCACTTCTGGCCCTGTTTCTGTTATCTTTAGTGTCTTTTCAGACATACATAGATCAGGGGGTCAGGAATCCTCGCCAGAATCTGGCACCACAGCCAGTGGTGATACTTCCAGAGTTCTAGTAGGTTGCCATGGAATTCTGACACAGAAAATCTTGACCTGTCATTTTTTACTCCCTGAACAGCACAGGCATACCTTGGAGATATTCTAAGTTCAGTTCCAGACCACCACAATAAAGTAAATATTGCAACAAAGTAAGTCACAAAAATGTTTTTATTTCCTAGTGCATATAAATGTTACTTTTACACTATATTAAGTGTATACTAGCATTATGTCTAAAAAATGTACATATCTTAATAAAAAATACTTTATTAGGCCAGGCATGGTGGCTCATGCCTATAATCCCAGCACTTTGGGAGGCTGAGGCAGGAAAATCACCAGAGCTCAGGAGTTCAAGACCAGCCTGGCAATATAACAAGAGCCCACCTCTACAAAAATACACAAACTTACTGCTAAAAAATGCTAACATTCATCTGAGCCTGAGCTTTCAGCAAGTCATAATTTTCTTGCTGGTGGCTCTTGCCTTGATGTTGATGGCTACTGACTGATCAGGGTGGTCATTGCGGAAGGTTGGGGTGGCTGGGGCAATTTCTTAAAATAAAACAACAATGAAGTTTGCTGCTTCAATTGACTCTTCCTTTCATGAAAGATTTCTCTGTAGCATGCAATGCTGTTTGATAGCATTTTACTCACAGAACTTTCAAATTTGGAGCCAATCCTCTCACATTCTGCTGCTGCTTTATCAACTAAGTTTATGTAATATTCTAAATCCTCTATTGTCATTTCAACAATGTTCACAGTATCTTCACCAGGACATTTCATCTCAAGAAATCATTTTCTTTTCTCAACTTTGCATGTCTTCATCTATTGAAGTTTTATCATGAGATTGCAGCAATTCAGTTACATCTTCAGGCTCCACTTCTAATTCTGGTTCTCTTACTATTTCCACCACAACTGCAGTTACTTCTTCCACTGAGGTCTTGAACCCCTTAAAGTTATCCAATGAGGGTTGGAATTACCTTCTTCCAAACTCCTGTTAATGTAGATATTTTAACCTCTTCCCATGAATCATAAATGTTCTTAAAGGTATCTTGAATATGGAATCCTTTCCAGAAAGTTTTTAATTTACTTTGCCCAGATCCATCAAAGGAATCACTATCTGTGGCAGCTATAACATTACGAAATGTATTTCTTAAATAGTGGGACTTGAAAGTCAAAATTACTCATTGATTTACAGGTTGCAGAATGGATGTTGTATTAGAAGATATGAAAACAACATTAATGTCCTTGTACATCTCTTTAACAGCTCTTGGGTGAATAGGTGCATTGTCAATGAACAGTAATATTTTCAAAGCAATCTTTTCTTCTGGGCAGTAAGTCTCAACAGTGGGCTTAAAATATTCAGCAAATAACACTGTAAACAGATGTGCTGACACACAGGTTTTGTTGTTCTATTTACAGAGCACAGGTGGAGCAGATTTAGCATAATTCTTAAGGGACCTAGGATTTTCAAAATGGTAAATGAGAATTGACTTCAACTTAAACTCACCAACTGTATTAACCCCTAACAAGAGAGTCAGTCTGTCCTCTGAAGCTTTGAAGCCAGGCATTGACTTCTCCTCTCTAGCTATAGAAGTCCAAGATGGCTTCTTCTTCCATAGAAGGCTATTTCTTCTGCATTGAAAATCTGTTGTTTAGTGTTGCCACATTCATCAATTATCTTAGCTAGATCTTGTTGGTAACTTGTTGCAGCTTCTACATCAACATTTGATGCTTCACCTTGTACTTTTATGGTATGGAGATGGCTTCTTTCCTTAAACCTCATTAAACCAATCTCTGCTACCATCAAACTGTTCTGCAACTTCCTCACCTCTCTCAGCCTTCATAGAATTGAAGGGGCCTAGATAGTCTCAATTTCAGGAAGTAGAATGAGGGAGTTTTATCTCCTAAGGAAATGAATTAGGAATAATAAAAAATTTACTTATAGAATAATATTAGTGAAGTCTCCTGCAACCAAAGAAAGATAACACTTTTTCATAACCTTAGATTACTGTTTCAAGCTGTCCTCTGATTTCTCTGGTACTGGGATAATAATTAACAATGCATCTGAACTTTCCTTCTTCTAATGATTGGGCTGAGAAGTCATGGATTATCATTTGGAGGGCTGTAAAACAAGCCATGGCTTAGCAAAGGAACTGGAACACATACAGAGGAAGATGCTATTGGTAAATGTACTCAAATCCTATAATCTGGAAAAGATACAAAGAATATTTCAGAAAATGGGAGGATAAGAGAACTGGATAAACTGAATCTCTGTTTTTTGGTGGTAGTTTGAAATCTGGGTATTGCTTTTCTATAATATAAAAGCATTTCTTTCCAAACATTCCCTAACAAATACAAAAAAAAATAAAAAGTACGGACAAAAGCAAATATAGTGATATGGTTGGATGTTTGGCCCCTCCAAATCTCATGTTGAAATTTGATCCCGAGTGTTGAATGTGGGGCCTGGTGGAAGGTGTTGGGGTCATGAGGGCTAATCCCTCATGAATGGCTTGGTGCCCTCCCTGAGATAATGAGTGAGTTTTCACTTTATTAGTTCACATGAGAGCTGGTTGTTTTGAAAAGAGTCTAACACCTCCTCTTCCCTCTCTTGCTCCTTCTCACACCATGTGACACACCTGCTCCCCCTTGGCCTTCTGCTTTGACTGGAAGCTTGCTGAAGCCCTCACCAAACGCATATGCTGGCATGATGCTTCTTGCACAGCCTGCAGAACCGTAAGCCAAATAAAACCTCTTTTCTTTATAAAATACCCAGCATCAGGCATTCCTTTACAGCAGTGCAAAACAGACTTAACACGTATAGTTTTACAGTTTTTGAGAAAGATTATGGAATGATAGTATTTGGAAAGACAAGCATTTAGTAGGATTGGGGAAATCTGGAATATTCTGAGAAGGACACAGCCTTGTAAAAGTTGCTGGTTATTATCGGGGGTTCGCGACGCCCCTGATATAACTGCGTCCCTGGGCAGCATGTACTGCAAGAGATCAGAGAGGCAAAGACACAGACACAAAAAGTAAGGTGAAAGGGTGTGGGGAAGTCAGGGGACCACTAGCATTCCCGTGAGCCAGGTGGTACTGACTGAAATCTAGCACCCGGTTTTTATTCTCTTTTTCATGCTATAGATTATAATGATTTCATGTGAAAAGCTCATGGGTTACAATGTGTAGAAGTTTTAAGTCTTCCCTAAAAGTCACAAGATGCCTTAGCTAATTAATCTTTTATCTATAGAAGCAGGAATACATAACTCATTACTAAGCACAACTACGCCTTAAGGTATATATGGATAGTATATCTGAACTCAGCAGCTCTGGCCTATTCAATTGAGGAACAAAGAAATTAGTACTTCTTATTGGGAGGTTACCTCCCCATTAACTGAGGTGTTCTGAGAAAGGGGAAGGAAGGAGCTCAACCTGGTGTTTTTAAGAATTGGAGCCTGGTGTCCCTTCTCCCAGCGGACATTTTGCAATCTTCCTCTACAGCCATGGGTGGCTTTTTAGGCTTTAAGGTGGGAGTCTGCTTTGCTGTACTTCCAGGTCACTGGAATGTCCCCCAACTAGGCAGTTAACTTCTGCCCTTATCTCCAGCTCCTGCTCAGGCAGCATTCCTTCACCTCCTCTCCTCTCATGGCCTCAGAAATGAGGTCTCTAAGCCCTGGTGGTCTTATCCCCATCAGGTTATCACAATTCCCTTCCAAGAATCTTTAAGAATTTCTTTTTACCAGAGATCTCCCAGGGTTCTGAGGAGAATATTAATTCAGCATAGAGATCCTTCCCTTGCTAGAGCACCCCTCATCATCTTCTTATAGCCAGACTGGAGCTTCCAAGGACATTCAGGTCAACAAGGACTGTGAGCAACCGAACATTTAAAGAATCCCTCTAATAAGGTCTTATGTTTGTTCTTCCACACAACTTCCTAATTTGGTGACTGCATGTGCATCACCTCTTGGATATCCTGAATTTGGACAAACTGGGCAGCCCCTGGCCAGATTGCAGAGACCTGAAATATCAGTACTTTCCTTCTAGAAAGCAAAAGAATGGTTCTACTTCCCCCAATCCGTGGGTTGATACATGTGCCAAAGGAGCCAGGTGAAGAAGTGGGGTGATTTTAAATAGCTAAGATTGACCCTGGGCAAAATGTTCTTTGGCTTTTTTCCTCCCCCATAAGCATCCTTTTCCTCTCCTGGTGTTTTTCTCCTTTCCCAGGCCCCTCTACCAATGATTCATTCTGGCTCTCAGATGGCTACAACTGATTAGGTGTAACTGATAGACTAAAGGTGCCACCCTTTCCAAGCGTATCTACAATGCAAAAGAAGATCCTTAAAGGAGGGAAGTAGGGAACACTTCAGCAAACCATTTCTGGAAGATTGCCAGTCCTGGTTGTAAGCAAGCCTCGCTTTCCTTCCTGAAAATGTTACAGAAAGAATAAAGTATTCCTCTAGTCTTCACCATCATTCACATTGTCTCCTTTAGCCCTTTTTTCTATCTTGGTCTTGCTTCTTGTCATGAATTATCTTTAGAGAGCCAAATTAGAACAGGGTAGGCAGAGGCAGGAATATGCCCAAATTTGGCAGGACTTGGTTGGGAATAGTTGAAAGCCTTGAAGTGTGCAAAGACCATTTTGTCAATCCAGTTCTTAATCCAAGATACTAACTGTAGTTTACACTCATTATATGATGATTCAAACATTTATTATATTTATATTATTTTCTATGTACTCTGCTAGAAACTAGAAATACAGAACTGACAAAAAGACATTTCCCTGTACAGAGGCTCAGGTTAGTAGAGAACAGTCATGTACACAGTTAATTGTTAATATAAGATAGTATGTATCATCAATGATGAGGGGGAAGGGTAGGAGGAAGCACCAGGGAGAGATGATGAGTGACAACAACTCTGCAGTCTTTTGGAGGCTACAATTATCACGTTACTTTTCCCTTCAGGCTCCAGTGATTTCTATAAGTATCTCATATTGGCTCCACAATCACCATGATCAATGGCTTTTGGATACTCACAGTTCGGGCACAGCTTCTCCTGGAAGTTTCTTACTTCTACTACCTTTAAGAAGTTGTCTAGATGTCCACGAAAGATGGTAGCACTAGTATTAATTTATTCATAAACACCACCCCCTCCCTGAAATAAACAAAAATGAACAAAAAGTAGTGAATTCATAGAAGGAAATTTCATCAAGATTGAAACTAGAGAGTAGCCTTAGGCTTATAGCTTGAGCTTTGAGAAGTATGTGCCTATTCACCATCCTCAACATGGGGAAACCTTGCAGGAGGAAAAATAATTAACACATCTATAGTCTATTGCCCACGCAAGGATCAGCTGTGGCTGAGAGGCCTTAGACAGCCAACATGGCTTGTCCTGCCTTTATTTTTTCCTTCTGACCTGCCTAGCTTCCTAATTGGAGGAAGGAGGTATGGTAAGGGTATATGGAGAATATGGTTTAGCTAGCCTGGAAAAGTGCTATCTTTATCTCAGGGATATAAGGAAGTCTGGTTTTGATTCCTGGCCAAAACCAGGAGTGAGATTTAGTATGTGTTGTCTAAAATCTGAATCTACTCTATGGATCAATAGGGTTAGCTTCTTTAATGATGGTTTTCTACTGGCCTAACATTAAGTAAGCCTTGCTGATTACATGGCCAGAGAGGCATAAAACCCCTGCTGGGAAATTTTACTTTGAGCTCTCCCAAAGTCAAGATTCCTTATAAGATCTTGGTGTAAACTGGAGACAATGAAGACACTGTGGTCTGTGTGTGTGCAAATAAGGACCCTGGGGAGCTTCTGTATGAAATGTCTCTTGAATCCCCAATGTCTGCACTCTTTTCCTTGCTGCACTATATTCTTTGTCTTTAAATAAAAGTCTAATGTGAGTATGCTCTGTGGAGTCTGGTGAGTCCTTTCCAATACACAAACTTTTGAAATATTGTCAGGGTGGAATATATACATATATCCCTCTCTCTATATATATATATACACATACACATGCACACACATATATTAATATATATAATTTTATATATAAAATATTAAATATAAAATATTTTATATAGTATATTAAATAATATAAAAACAAAATATTATATAGTATTTATACATATATAAAAAATTCTAATAGCCAATTTCACAGCTTTAGAGAAAACTTGTGTGCTGTTTTCAAGGCACTTTACTTAACCTAACTTCTCACCAAAGCAGGGGGTTTAATCTAAAACAAAGGAACAAACTAAAATTCAAATGATAACCCCCTCCTCATAAGCAGGAGATGGTATTACCCTTCTCTGTGTGGAACTGGCCTTCACCGCAGGAGTTTCAAGCAATGTAGAGGAAAAACACATACCCTCATTGCAATTTTCTATGGTTCCTGCTTCTCTTTAAGAAGCTCCTTGAAGCAGCTTCTAGCCCTTTAGCATGAAGATCAAAGATGGCATTCAAATAGTGTCTAGGTTAAGAGGGATTGGTTAAGGGAGATTTTGCCTATACTATTTTGTGGTACACATTAAGCCCAACTGGAAAGTTAAACTATTCAGAGATATACAGATGAGTATACAGAAACTTTAAAGAAAAGACCTATATGGAAGGCATTCAAGTACTCAGGCTTACAAAATAGCTTATCTACAAAGAAAAAAAAAATATATATATATACACACACACACATATATATATACACATTTCTAATACAGCAGGGAAACCTTTAACTTCTTAGCAACACTAAATGACACACAAAAGGATAGATTTCTGATGGGAAAAAAGCATAACTTAAGAAACGTTTTCCAGACAAGCTGTTATTTGTATTAAATGGCTATAGAAAGTAATAAAAAATGCAGAACCTCTCTGAGCAGTAAGATGATTATACAAAATTTAGAATGAGTAAATATTTATTAGATGCTGAAAATATGTAAAATATATTTAAAAAATACCAAACTTCAGAAAGTATATCAGCCAAAGCTCTTTCAAAAAGGAAAAATCTGTTTTAAGACAGCGTCCAATGGAGAGATAAATTAGCGTTAAAAAGTTATGAATGAGGAACTTATGTCATGAACAAATTAATTTTAATTAGTTGTGTTAAATGAGATTACAAACTAAAAGGCAAACTATTAATAATTGAAAGAAAAAGTGTGCAAAAAATTTTTAAAATTTTTAAAATTTCACCAAATCTATGACAGCATCAATTCTAAGAGACATCACTATTTTACATCTCACTAAGAAAGTACACCGTTAATTAAATACAATACCTTTTTATCTCTTAGAATTTTTATTTTATATTTGTTTAAAGAGCTTTTAAAGACTTATTTATTCCTCATTAAAAAGGGAAACAATAAGCAAAATAAATTAAGCAATTCCTAAACAACTTCCCATTTTGAGCCAGAATCTTTTTATTTTTATTTTTATTTTTTCTTTTATTTCATCATATAATGGGGGTACAAATATTG
>VBSM01000272.1:59935874-59981616 GCA_008086735.1 Cheirogaleus medius
CTTTTGGGTAGATGCCCAACAATGCTATTGCTAGGTCGAATGGTATTTCTATTGTTGAGCCAGAATCTTTTGAATCACTTTTGACGCAAAGCTGTAGATGTTTGAGGTTTTCCACACAGAACAGTTCTCTGCACCACTGAGAGAAATGATGATGATACATAATTTCTTAAGGAAGTATCTCTGCTGTCTACAGGATTTTATTCTAAGCTATTAATAATACCCATTCTGTAAAATTTGAGAGTGACATGTTCTTGCTCTTACCAGGAGGTATCAGTGGAAGATTTTCAGACAACAACCAGGACTCGTATTCTTTCCTTAAACAGTCCTTAAGTGCTTTGTTCACTAAAATGTCAAGAAATTGTATTTATCCAGTCATGCCAAATACCTGGTCACATAGGCAAGACAACTTCATCATTACTACCCTGAGGCTGCAGCTATTTTAATAAGCCATTGTTTAAAACATCCCAATTTCAGAGGTGGTAACACACAAAAAATATGAGTCTTAAGACAGATGTAATACAGTTTATTAGATCTGGATAAGATTCCCAGAGTTTATTAAGAAAAACCAAGAGTTGGGAGGAAACATATCTTAAGCTCCTCATCTTTCAGTGAAAGGAGTCAATTACTACTTTTTAATTTTTGAAGTTGGTAAAATTATAAAGTTCTAAGTTTGCTTTTAAAAATGTAAAGGTAATCAATGGTAATAAAACAGACTAGAAGTATAAGTGGAATACATTTCAAATCCTATATAAAAAGTTTTTAGACTAGTTCAAAATATCAAACCAATACTTTCTCAAAAATCTTTCTCAAAAAAGTTATTGTATACTAAAGAACAGTCCAAACTACGCCTAATAATTCAATCAAATATGAAAATAATACATAATATAACATTAATATTAATATTGATGATATCAATATTATCAACATTAATAATATATTAACATTAGTAATATATATTTGTATCAAATATTACAAAATATGCAAACAATATTATTAGTAACAATATTGGACAAGTAAATTTTAATATTAAACAGCATTAAATAAGAAAAAGTAGTAATTCCTTAATGATTAAGGGCATATATAAATCAGTTTAGATAAAACTGGCATGAAGCTTTCTGTACAATGAAACATAAGAGTGAATAATACAAAATATTATCAAAAGTGAAATACAAGGGGAAAGTGACAGAAACTCTGTAATAAATTATGTGCTAAGAAAACAGAGAGCATGCCTTCTGTTTAAATGCTCATGAAACATGCATACAAACTGTCATATAGGAAATATCCATAAATTTCAAAAAACAGAAAGAGTACAGATTTCATTTTCTAACCAAATGAAAACTAGGAATTAACAAAAGTATGAATAAAAACCTCAATCATATTACCCTTGACTCAAAATAGGATAGTTAGAAAATAATGATAATACTGTATTTCAAAGTCTTTTACAACTATTATGTACTCATAATAATTAAAAATAAAAATTTAAAAATATATATTTTAAAAAGTCTTTGGGATTGGCCTAAGGCACACATATGTCAAAAAAATGTTCCTACTAGCTATAAACATATTCATTAATAAACAAAGAAAATAAGTGTATTTCAACTAGATATGACAAAAAAGAACATAAACCCTCGCAAAACAGAATTTAAAATAAACTTTATTAAAGTAAAAATTAATTAAATGAGAAGATTCTGGGAAGATGACAGAGTAGCAAGCTCTAGAAATCTGTCTCCCCACCTAGACAACAATACTGTACTGGCAGAATCTGTCTGATGTAAGTATTTTGGAACTCTGGAGTTTATTGACAGTATTGCAGGAAATGGGTGGGGGAGCTTTGAGACATATAGAAAATAAATAGTAAAATCACAAAAGTCTCTCCTTACCAGCAATTACTTTAA
This sequence comes from Cheirogaleus medius, assembly GCA_008086735.1. Classification (NCBI taxonomy): domain Eukaryota; kingdom Metazoa; phylum Chordata; class Mammalia; order Primates; family Cheirogaleidae; genus Cheirogaleus; species Cheirogaleus medius. Next base: position 59,937,770 of record VBSM01000272.1, read on the forward strand.
ATGTTAGTGGATTAAACTCTCCAATCAACCAACATAGGCAGAATATATTTTAAAAAACCATGATCCAACTACATGCATTCTATGAGAGACTCACTTCAGTTCCAAAGACATAAATAGGCTGAAAGAATGGAAAAGGATATTCCATACAAATAATAATCAAAAGAGAGCAGGGGTGGCTATACTATACTAATATCAGGCAACATAGACTTTAAATCAAAAAAGTTATGAGAGACAAAGATGGACATTATATATTAATATTAACAAATTGTTCAGTATGGCAAGAAGATATAATAAGTATAAACATTTCTGTACCTAGTAACAGACCATCAAAATATATGAAGCAAAAATGGACAGAATCAAAGGGAGAAATAGAAAGATATGTAATAACAGTTGGGGACTTAATACCCCATACTCAGAAATGGATGGAACAACTCAACAGAAGATAAGTAAAAAAATAGAGGGCTTGAACAGTACAATAAATTAACTAGATTTAACAGACATATGTAGAACACTCTGCATAACAACAACAGAATACACATTCCTCTGAAATGCACATGGGGCGTTTTCCAGAATAGACCATATGTAGACCACAAATTACGCCTCACAGATTTAAAAAAAACAGATATTATACAAAGTATCTTCTCTGGCCAACAGGATGAAGTTGGAAATAAGAATAAAAGGAAAACTAGAAAATTCACAAATTTGTGGAAATTAAACAATATACTCTTAGACAACCAATGGATCAAAGAAGAAATAACAAGGGAAATTAGAAAATATTTAGAAATGAATGAAAATGAAAATACATACCAAACTTACCGGATACAGTAAAAGCAGTGATAAGGATAAATTATACATCTATAGACACATTCAAAAACAAGAAAGATTTGAAATCAACAACCTAACTTTACAACTTAAGGAATTAGAAAAAGAAGAACAAAATAACCCAATACTAGCAGAAAGAAGAAAATAGTAAAGAGTTGAACAGAGATAAATGAAATAGATAATAGAAAAATAATACAGAAAAACAACAAAATCAAAAGTTGATTCTTTGAAAGATCAACAAAATTGACAAAATTTTAAGTAGATGGAGTAAGAAAAAAAAAGAGAGAAGCCTCAAATTACTAAAATCACAAATGAAAGTGAGGCCATTATACTGATTTTATAGAATTAAAAATTATAAGAGAGTACTATGAGTAATTGTACACCAACAAAATGGATAACCTAGATGAAATAGACAAATACCTAGAAACACAAAACCTACCTAAACTAAGTCACAAATACATAGAAAATCTGAGTAGACTTATAACTAGTAAGGAGATTGAATCAGTAATCAAAAACCTCCCAACAAAGAAAAGCCCTGGACTGGATGTCTTCACTGGTAAGTTCTACAAACATTTGAAGAACGAACACCAATTATTCTCAAACTTTTCCAAAAATTGAAAGGGGGGGTACACTCTGTAACTAATTCTATAAGACCAGCATTACCCTGATACCAAAGTCAGACAAAGATACTATAAGAAAAGAAAACTACAGATCACTCTATTGTATGAATATTGACATAAAAATCCTCAACATCTACCAAAAGAGAGTGTAGATAAACTCAGAACATGCTTGAGACCTGGTTGATCAGAGCACTGGCTTCATGGGAATTGAAAGGAAGGGGCTTCATGGTACAGAGGATCAAAGGTGCCAATACTGGGAAGGCAGAATTGCTGGGTAGAAGAGTGAGATCTGGACAAAGATAGCATCCTCTGGAGACTTGTGATGAAGGAAAGAATGAAGCAACCAGTACAAATTAGAGATCCTACTAGAACAAAATAGAATCTTAGAAGACATACTATGCCTATGCCCCAAACCATTTACTTCTATTAGAGTAATTGCAAATACACACACAAAGCCTTTAACAAAATACTAGCAAACTGAATTCAGTAGCATATTAAAAGATTATACTCTTTGTCCAAGAGAGATGTATTCCTGGAATGCAAGGATCATTCAATATACAAAAATTGATCAATCAATGCAATATGTCACATTAACAGAACCACATGATCATCTCAATTCAAGCAGAAAAAGCATTTACTACCCTTTCATGATAAAAACACTCAAAAAGGTAGACAAAAACTACCTCAACGTGATAAAATCCATATATGAAAAACCCACAGCAAACATCATACTCAATGGTGAAAGACTGAAAGCTTTTTCTCTGAGATCAAGAACAAGGCAAGGATGCCCACTTTTGCCATTTCTATTCAAAACACTATTGGAAGTCCTAGCTAGAGCAATTAGTCAAGAAAAAGGAAAAAAAGGCATCCAAATTGTAAAGAAATAAGTAAAATCACCTCTGTTTGCATATGATATGATCTTATATGTAGAAAACCCTAAAGATTACACAAAAACCCATTAGAACTAATAAATTAATTCAGCAAAGTAGTAGGATACAAAGTCAACACACAAAATTCAGCTGCATTTCAATACATTCTACTAACAATGAACAATCCAAAACATAAATTCAGAAAACAATTTTTAATTTACAAAACAGCAAAAAGAATAAAATACTTAAGAATTAACTGAGGTAAAACTCTTCATTCTTGTACAATGAAAACTATAAAACATTTCTGAAAGAAATTAAAGATATAAATAAATGGAAAGATATCCTATGTACATGAATTAGAATACTTAACCTTATTAAGAGGTCAATGCTACCAAAATGATCTACAGATTTCATGCAATCCCTATCAAAATCCCAATGACTTTTTTACAAAAATAGAAAAATCCATCCTAAAATTCACATGGAATCTCAAAGGACCCTGAATAGCCAAAACAATCCTGACAAAGAACAAAGCTGAGGACTTAACACTTCTAGATTTCAAAGTTTACTACAAAGTGACCATAATCAAAATAGTGCAGTACTTACATAAAGACAGACATTTAGACTAAGGTAATAGAATCAAAGTCTAAAAATAAACCCTGACTTACATAGTCAAATGATTTTTGACAAGGGTGTCAAGACCATTCAATGGGTTACTAACAGTCTTTTCAACAAATGGTGCTAAGAAAACTGGACATCCACATGGAAAAGAATGGCGTTGGACCCTTACCTAACACCATGCACAAAAAATTCATTTGAAAATGTACCCAAGACCTAAATGTAAGACCTAAAAGTATAAAACTCAAAAGAAAATATAAGGCAACATTTTAATGACATTAGATTTGGCATGGATTTCTTGGATATGACACCAAGGCACAGGAAACAAAAGAAACAAATAGTTTGGAATTAGTGAAAATTAAAAAAATTTCTACATTACAACACAGATGAACCTTGAAGACAGTGAAATAAGCCAATCACAAAAAGACAAATACTGATGATTCCATTTATATCAGGTACTTAGAATAGTAAAAATCATAGAGACAGGAAGTAGAATGGTGGTTGCCACAGGCTGGGGAGAGGGAGGACTGGGGAGTTACTGTTTAATGGGTACAGAGTTTGTTTTGTAAGATGAAAAGAGTTCTAGAGATGGGTGGTGGGGATGGTTGCACAACAATATGAATGTGCTTAACAACCACTGAATTGTACACTTACAAATGGTTAAGATAGGAAATTTTATGCTATGTGTATTTTACCACAATAAAAAATGGAGAATAAAAATACGGAAAAACAGCAGTGGGGCATGGTGGCTCACACCTGTAATCCTAGCACTCTGGGAGGCAAAGGCAGGAAGATCACTTCAGCTCAGGAGTTCGAGTTTTAGCTTGAGCAAAAGCAAGACCCCATCTCTACAAAAACCAGAAAAATTAGCCAGGCATGGTGGCACATGCCTATAGTCCCAGCTGCTCAGGAGGCTGAGGCAGAAGGATTACTGGAGCCCAGGAGTTTCAGGTTGCAGTGAGCTATAATGATGCCACTGCACTCTAGCTGGGGCAACAAGAGTGAGACAGTCTCAAAAAAAAAAAAAAAAAAGGAAAACCATTCAGATATAAAATTAATGGGAAAGAAAATAGAACTACAGAACTACAGCAACAGAGGAAATTCAAAGAATTGTCAGAATGATTCATAAATTCCTATGCAAATAATTTGAAAATCTGGAGGAATGGCTAATTTTTAAGCAAAATATAAATGATCAAGAATGAACCAAGAAAAGGAAGATAGAAAATGTTGTTAGGGGACTAAAAGGCACCCTAAAAATGCCAAGCTTAGGCAGTTTTACTGAGTTATTTCAAAACTTTAGGGAATACATAAAACTGGTATTTTAAAAATCTTTCCAGAACACCAATGCTAATGGAAATTAGCAGTTTGACCCATACCCCACATCCACATGGGATTATAGCAACATGAGTTGATAAATCCCCAGCAGGATTAAATGCATTACTAGCATATCAGCAGTTTTAGTTATCTTGGCAGGCATATGGTGGTACTTGAAGTAACTAAAACAGCACATGAGGGCAGAAGTGCTGCAGGGCTGTTGGGGGGTCTATTGTGATTCTATTTGAGCAGAACATCAATTTCCCATTAAATTTGTGTTTGAATTTAAAATTTATTGGGATTTATAGCTTTATGTTTTAATTTATAAATTTGTTTTGGTTATCATATAAAAGGTATAAGCAAAGAAGTTTATACTTCCTATTATAGTTGTATGTTATTTACATAACAGTAAAGTAGAAAAAAGGTCCATGCTGAGATTTGTGAGAATTTTTTCCTTTAAAGAGAAATTTCAGAAATTCTGCTCTAGGCTTTAGGGAGAGAAAAATCACTCTCTTTCTGTTGAGTTGGACTTTCTCTGCCTCTTCTGCCCACTGGAATGGTAGAAGTTGATGGGGAAAATGAGGACACAGGTAAAGAGGGAAGGAGTCAAGGCTATGTTTCATCAAGCCTGTTGGGCCAATACAGAAGAGCAAAAGGATTCCCTGCAGCTCCACAAATTTTAGTCCAGCTCACAAGCAACAGGGCTTTCATGTGGGGATTCAGAGGCAAAAAAGCCTTAGAGTTATAAACACAGTAATTCTGCCCTGAGTATCACTTCTGCAGGTAGCTTTTGAAAACCTATGGAAGCAGAATGCAACTGGCCAAGGATTTGGGATCTTGGGTTTAAGCCACCTTTCCCTCTATAACAAACAGCCATGTTTCTGCTTTCCTTCAGGATTAGGCACATTCCTGGGCTAGAAAAATGACATAGCTATACCAGATCATTCACTGCAGGCCATACTTGTGGTCCAAGCAAAGTCTATTCAGAAACTATGAAGAATATGAAGAAACAATGAATAGAGTCAGTGCATAAGCTGTAGGTCAGAGCTGCTTAGAAGAGAATCTAAATATAGGAACATAGAAATCACTTAGTCCAACTTCTATACCAACAAAGAAATCTCTCCTAAAATATCCTGATGATACCATCTCTCCCTAAAAACTTTAGTGATAGAGAATTTACTACTACTCTTCATGAAGGCCTTTTCTACTGTTGAAAAGCATCATCTGTTGGGAGTCTTCTTTATGATGAAAGAGTAACCATCACCCTATCACTCTCACTGTAATTTGGTTCTCCAGAGTAGGAAAAGCATCTTATTTTTCCACATGACAATTGTTCTTTTCTCCAGGTTATATAATTGCTTAATTCCAAGAGCACCTAAGATATGGTTTCTATACCTATCTACTTCAGATTATCCTCCTTCTTAAAACAGTGGTACCCAGGAAGTACTCCAATGCAACTACGTTAGAATTTCACATTTTAAATCCAGCTCTCTCTCTCTCATTAGGTGGTAATTTAACACAAGTAAACCTTACTTTGGGCAAAAAATGCTTTCTGAAGAAGAGAGTGGGGAAAAAAAGTAATTGTAAATAAGAAAATCAATCTCTGTGCACTACAGAAATCTACTATTTAATATATTTTGTAGGTGATACCTTTGTAAGAATATTTTTGTAATTTTTACCTGTTCTGTAAAGATAAAAATGTTTTGTATGCTCTATTTCCTAAAAGTGAGGTCCTCCTACACCTTATTTTCCTTACCTTTAAAATGAATTGCCATAATAGATACAATCTTCCTGTTTCACATAACTGATGGGAATGCCTATGATAAGGTGAACAGTTTTGCTATTCTTAGAAGTCAAGATCTACTCAAAAAGAAAGTTTTAAAAGTTGTTTGGGTTTTTGCTTCACTCTATTTTTAAAAATTAAAAGTACTCCACATCCCATCTCATATGACAGAGTGGCAACACAAGATGTAGTTTTAATAATTGTTTTAATTACAAATTTCCACCAACTCTTGCCAGTCATTTTTCTGGATTTCACAAATGTATTATTAACAGCATTATTTTATATTCATTTTCATGAAAATTAGAAGAAAGAAGAGAAGAAATGTACAGACTATATGAGAATGATAACTTAAAGCTCACATTTACAGTATGGTAGTCTATAAATATACAGGCCTATCGGCTAAAGCCTACTTTTCTATCACTATCCAGCTGCGTGACCTTGGGCAAGTCACTTCTGTTTTCTCATGTTTTAATTATCTATCGCCTGATTTCTACACCTAAGAGTCAATCAGCTTCATGTAAAAATACCTTGAAAAATACTATATACTTCTAAGTGTGAAACAGTACTACTGTAAAGTGCTTTATTACTGATCTTCCTACTTTAGAGTAATACCATTCATATTTCAGTAAAAGTCAACATTTGTTTGCAAAGTGATCCTGTTAAAATCTCTTAGGAATTAGCCTATGGACAATCTGGTATGATTGTCATACCACTAAAGCTAGTGTCTCAACTTTTAGGAATAAGATATGATATAAAGACACATAATAGTCACAAGCTTTAATTAATAAAATAAAATGCCTTCTTATTAATTCTCCAAAATGTAGTCATTCAAGAGTAATGTCAAGATTTTGTGATATGCAAACTGAGAAGGAAAAAACCCCCACCACGGATTATTTAAGTGATTTAAAATATAATTGGTAGCTGTGGTGACAGGTAACCAACTTTCACCTAACTTGAAACCTATCTTATACTTATTAGTATAAGATAATTACAAAAGATAATTACTAAAAATCAAATTTCCCATGAATTCCAAACAATTAAAATTCTGAGATTTTGTTTCTGAAAAATTGCTTCTTTGGCAAAACATTTAGCATAGACTATGTTATCCCAAATCTATGGTACAGCCAGATATTTAGGCCCTTAAACAAAAATTTTTATAAAGAATCTCACTGCTTTTAATTTGCAAAATGACTATTTCTACAGCCTCAAAGTTCGAGGGACAATTCTAGATGATATTTATAATGAAAAAAAAAAAAAAAGGGAAGACTTTGGCATGCAGACTATAATTACATAATTACAAATATCTGGTAAACTCTATTTGTATATTTATAAGGTATAGCTAATATGATTATTACAAGTTTTTTTTTTTTTTGGAAATTTAGAGGGCAAAGAAAATAATCTACAAATTTATCTTGTTGATTTATCAAGTACTGAGCCATTAATGTAGTCTTTATACTAATATTCCTGTATCAGTTCTTAAGAATTGTTTAGTCTTTGGGTATACTCTAAGCCTTGGATGGAGTTATTTAGGGAGTGATTAGATACATGCAGAGTATTATGTTTTAGAAACAGTCCTGGCTTATCAAAGTGAAAAGATAAATATTACAAATGTTGAAAATGTGAAAGGTTTGTGAGAGCTGCCAACTATGTGGGTACCAACTAGAAAGTATCTTCATCTGACTCATCACTCTTGGGTTTGGTAAGTCTTTCCAGTTCTTCTCCATCCTAAAAGGAAACACATGAAATCAGCAATTAAAACAAAACTAAAAATGTAGCATTTTAAATGATTACAAGGGGAAACCTAACTAACAAATCATAGGTCTTCATTCATTACCCTGTCAATATAATCTGGTCAAATTAAATTAAATAAATACTTAAGTCCTTGTAAGTTAATTTTAGAAGTATATTGAGATGAAAAAGTGAAATGCACTTAATACTTGAACTTCAAAGTTAATAACATGAGCATAGTAAGGAGCACCATCTGCTGGTCTTGAAGGGGAACAATTAAAGGTTGGAGAAACAGTTATAATCTAGGCCTTGTTACCTAAATTGATTTTCATTTACTTAAAAATTAGGATAAACAGCATTATTAGCCCATTGGAAAAGAATACAGAATTTCTGAATGTACATGCTGACAGAGATCAGGGCATCTGGGACTCCAGTTTCTAATTTTTTTATGTTAAGAACCTGTTGTATCACTGCTCCAGAAGCATTACACCTAGAGAAGCTCTGCCATGAACTCTAATAAGCAATAGATTAACTTTCCCAAACAGTGAAATGTCCATTGTGTGAAATAGTTCATATTTTGTGTGTTCATGAAAAAATTGTATATCTAAAGTTAGATGTCTATTTCATTTATTTAAACATATATTTAACTCCTTAATTCAATCTCCAAAAGATCATTAATTCATTAATTTGTTAATAACATGACTGATAGACTCTTCCAAAATAATTATAAGCAACTGGAAGATATTCAGAATAACTGTATAAGCACTCTTCTAGAAAATATTTTACTCTTACTTGCAGAGATCCTTTTGAAAACTATCTTTTTAGTGAAATAAACCCTGCCCTTCTGGCACACTGTGGTTTAATAATAACTACAGGTAAGACCAAGGAGCTAGGCTTTCTATTTCACAAGACTTACTAATGTAAAAATCTTTCATGAATGAGCTTATTTTTCCAACTATGGTAGAGCAGAAAGAGCAAGGGGCTAGAGTCAGACCTCAGGGGTTGTACTTATTACCTACAAACCATTTAGCCTGTTTCTTTGCTTGTTAAACTAGAGAGACAAGATAACCTGTGAGACATCATTTAGGTCTGTAATTCTGTAATATTCTATGACACAATTAAGGCATAAGGTTCTTGATACTGGGATTTATGCTTTTTCTCTATCCCTGACAGCATTTATCAGGAGCCCTTGCAAACATTAGGAGTCTGATGAATATTTGTTGATTGATTTTTAAAAGTCACAGAGATCCAATATATTATTTGATAAATCAGTACTGATCTTTTTTTTCCTTTAATAACCATGCTTTGAATTTGGGAGGAACAAGCAAAAATCAGTATCCTCACAAACTTACCCCACTGGAACGCTCCCAAAGAATGCCACTTAGATCTCGGATCCTTTCTTGCCTAGGTGCATATTCCAGACCTTGAGGCTTGCTGGCATTATAAATAAATATAGAGAGGAGGACTGATGGAGCTTCCAAGAAAAATTCCAAGGAGGGCCTGAAGTCAAAGACCAGGACAGACACTGTTGTGATGATGACAGTGGTGATCTGGGCCATCAAGACATGGAACATGTTATCTAGGAACTTTAGAATGAAAGCCACTGAAAGGCCCTGGAATGCAGTTATAAAAATAAGGGCTACTGAAAATGCATTGTGGCCATAAAAAAATCCGCAGTTCTTAATCTGATCACGGTTACTCCTCTGAAGGCCCAGGGTCAGCCCATTAAAAAGAATGCCAAAGAAATAGAGTTTGCTGTTCTGTATGAAGATGCTTTCAGTGAGCTGGTTCCCTTCCTTCAATATCTTTTCATTATAGATATTGGCCATTGAAGAAATAAAACACTGGACTATAATAAGAACATGGCCCAAGCCAAGGCGAATATGACTGAAAACCCTGGCTGTGGTGTTCCACTTAGCTTCAGGAAAAGTCCACTCCTTTGCCGTGCAATTGTCTTTTCTGGGACACTCATTTCTGAAAAGAAGGCAGGAATTGGATGGGCTGAAGAAGGCATCATGATGAAATCCATGTCCTACCAGGTTATGTTGTGAAGTTTTAGTCCCGGCAGTCAAGGACACAATAGACAAAAATAGAATCAGGAGGCTAGCCCACTGTATCCAGTTTAGATGCCGCCTGTTCAAAGATGAAAAACAAGATTTTACTACTGTTCCCCCCACCCCCATATCAAACATTTCTACAGAAAACTCTAGACAGACACTTGAGTACTTGGTTGGATAAATGCACCCAGTTTTTGCTAGCATTTCCTACAATTCAATTTCAAAGGAAACCTGTTGGTGCCTCTGCTTCTCAAACTTAATGTTTTTATACACTTTTATAATTCCTGTCCCTTAAGGCCATTCAGTCATTTCTCCTCTTTGTGGGTTTCTTTTTAACCTACAGGTTTAATTAAACTTCCTTTCTACCTCTAGAGCTGATCTCAGACCTTTGGCACAGTAAAATTTCTTTTACTATAGAGTAAATTATATTAAAGATTCTCAGCCTAGTTTCCCCAAACCAGAAAGTATGTAGATGAGCTTCAGAAATCTTCTATATAGGTGAATCTCACTCTATGCAAGAGATCATTCAAAGCTTTGCCAAATCTTCCAAGGTGTTCATAACCCAAAGGAGATTTAAGGAGAAAGCTAGCTCCTGGATCCATGGCCTAATCATAAAGCATTTTACAGCAAACTACTGGCTGATAAGGCAAGGAAAAGATGCTATTTTAGGTAGTATTTCAGTTTACAAATTTATTTTGCTGAACAAACTTGTGAGATATAAAAGACATGTATTATTATTATTCCATTTTGCTGATTCATTCAGTTTAACACATACTTAGTAAGCAGCTACTATGTGCCAGGCAACCTGGGGAGAAAAAGAAGACTTGATATTCATGCTCAAGGAATTTGCACTCTAACAGTGAGACAGCTATGAAACTAAATGACATGAATATATTGTGTGACAAGTGATTCATGGTACAACTGGTGTATACTGAAGAAGAAACACTTGAATTTGTATAATGAACGAAGTCATGTATTGCTTCAAAGAGAAAATGATGTTTGAGCTAAAAGATAAAAAATAAATTGAAGTTTGCCACATGGAAAATTAATCAGTAATTACCAGGCAGAGGGAAGAGTTTATGCAAAGGCAACAAGAATACCCAATGCTGACATAGAGGAATATCTGACTTAGGTTGGAGTAGTCAGTAGAGGGGACAAAATTTTGATGTTCATCATTCAGGTGAAGAAAGGGGACACCAAAGAAAAGAGAATAACATACGGAAAAGCAAATGTATAAAGCAACAATGAGAACCAGAAGTTTTAAGACTCTTGGTACCACTGGAGCATTTACTGAGCACCTACTGTGGGTCAGACATTTCTGTTCTAAGGGAAGAAACAGTTCTGAGAGGCTGATTTCCCTAAGGTCATGTATTTATGAAAGAGTAAGGAAGGGATCTGATTCATGGTTTTGTGTCTTTCTTCTGCATCAACATACCTCTTAAGTGTATTCTGAGCTCCCATGATGCATATATAGAAAGATGTGTCTGATTTCACCAATGCTACTACAGAGCTTCATGCTCTGAGACTGCTAAATGCAAACAAGCCCAGATAGCAGCATACTTGTGCACACTACCACATATTTTCTCATGTATAGCACAATTTTCAATAACTTTCAACTAAGATCTAGAACTTAGTGATGAGGTTAGTGTAGCCCTATGCCATGAGGTAAGAAACTGTGAACTAGTCACTTAAATTTTTGAAAGTGCAGCTGGTACACATTATGTAGTAGAAAGCAAACAGATTGGAAACAGAAAAGATAGAGATGAAAAATGGGTGTCTATTTTACTAAAATCATTATATAATCAATTATTGTAAATCACACACAAATGAAGCAATGACATGATCTACAGTTCCTTTAGAAGTTTTCAATTCTGACAGCTATAGATTTTCCATTAACATGGACATTGAGAAAAAGGAATCAAAGAAAATAAACCCTTAAATGAGCTAAAAAGCACCTATTGCAAACAATTACTCTTTCAAGGTAATGTTCTTGGGAAGGCAAAATTTATTAAGCATTAGACTAAAAATTAAAAATGGTAGATTTTTAGCAAAGAAAATAAAGCTTGTTACTCTGTAACATCAGTTGATGATGTGTACTTTTACAAATGATGGCTGATTCTGCAAGGCAGAGTCTGTTCTTCAGTTTAATTGCTGTAACACAAAAGAAGCTCACTTCACTGATCGCTCCACTGACCCAGTGAAACACAATGATGGATGCTCAGAGCTGAATGCTTGTGGCTAGTAGGCTGCTGCTCTTCCTGAGGGCTTGCACTCCCAAGTGAATTGTTTGCTCACAGTCTCTGCTCCTAAATATATTTTTGCCAGGTGACCTCACTGTTGTCATTGTATATATTAAACAATTACATAAATGATAAATTGTGAGTAAAAGAAAAGGACTGCTGTTTTTATGAAAACTAAGTTGAACATTTTGGGAAGACAGTTGAAGGAAAATCATTCAGAAGATAAAAAGCTGCCTTCAAATTACATATAGGTTACCTAATTGTAAAAGATTAGGGAATGAATAACAGAAATCTAGAAGAGGTCTATCCTAAAAATTTTTTCAAAGACTTGATGCATTTTAGGGTAAATGAAACAAGAAATCATTTACCCTACAGTGACTGACTGTACAGTGACTGTAGCGTCACATAGGAAAGAAGCCAAAGAACTCCAATCGGTAAACCCCATACATACTCAAAATAAAGGTCTTAGTTCAGCATTAAAAGAATGATGAATGTATATTTATATATTTTTATATATAAATTTATATATATATTTTAACATTTATATATTTTAATCTAAAATAAATTGTTTAGATATTATATATATATGCATTATGATTTCCCACTGCAAGTTTTCCTAGTAAATAAACAGTTAGGTTCAAATAGCTAGGTAAGAGCACTTCTACCATATTTGGTGGTAGTAAACCATGGCAGAACATGAAAATAATTAAGTGGAAATACATTAATTATTTTCTCAAGAAACTGTACAAAATACATTTCTTAGTAGCAGAGAGTGACCAGAAGCAGATTTATAATGAGAGATCATAAAGATTTATCAAGTGAATGAATGATTTTAGTGACATGCTTATACTACTTAGTGGCACTTTTCTTTATTCTTCTGCTGGTTTTGACAGTAACTAAACTTTACCATAACTTCCAGGACATCTATCATGTATGTTTCAAAATGTGTTTAATGATTTTTTCAACAGCTTCTCTTTGAAGAGACCAGAGAAATTTATACACATTTTTTATGTATAAATAAGTGTTGGTCTTGGTTACCTTTTGCCCCAAAACTTCAATGTTGAGGTTAATATTATTTCCCAAAGCCAAAATAAGCAAGACTATATAACTTTGCTAAGGCTTAGGAGTAAACCAGTGAAGCAGGTTTTGAGGCATAATTCCTTCCATCAGTTTCCACTCTGAAACAGTGGCTATATGTCTTTTTTTTTGAGACAGAGTCTCACTTTGTTGCCCAGGCTAGAGTGAGTGCCGTGGCATCAGCCCAGCTCACAGCAACCTCAATCTCCTGGGCTCAAGCGATCCTACTGCCTCAGCCTCCCGAGTGGCTGGGACTACAGGCATGTGCCACCATGCCCGGCTAATTTTTTTTGTATATATATTTTTAGTTGGTCAATTAATTTCTTTCTATTTTTAGTAGAGACGGGGTCTCACTCTTGCTCAGGCTGGTTTCGAACTCCTGACTTCGAGCGATCTGCCAGCACCGGCCTCCCAGAGTGCTAGGAATACAGGCACAAGCCACCATGCCCGGCACAGTAGCTATATTTCAAATGACAAATCTATTAAATATATTGACAGAGGGTTTCTTTAGAAAAGACAATAGGATATTTAGACGGTAATATTTTTCTTTTTCCCACTTTTAGATTTTTCCAAGTAATCCTTATGTTAGTCGCTGGACTTATTTTTCCTACTTTTATAGCCTTGCATTCTTTACCTGTATCAGAAAGGTATTTGATGGCTCTGCTAGAATCAAGTATAAGACAAAAGTTTTAATATTCTAAATGAAAAATTAGTTATTTATGACAAAGGATATAGAACTCTTACACTGCTACTTCTAGGTCAAAATTTCATAATCAAGGGCAAAAAGATATTCAAATAATTCACAAAGAGTAAATTAAATAGGGACAAACAAACAAACAACATACACCACCAACAATAAAAAGATCAAAATAGAACAAGATTGGTTTTAAAATGTAATAATGGAGATATATACATTAATGGAATATTACTCAGCTTTAAAAAGGAAGGAAATCTTGTCATATGCTTAGAACATGGATGACCCTTGAGGACAATATGCTAAGTAAAATAAACCAGTCACAAAAAGATAAATTGTATGATTCCATTCATATGAGGTATCTAAAGTAGTCAAATTCATAGAAATAGAAATCATTATAGTATGGGGGTTATAAGAGGTTGGGGAGAGAGAGGAAAGAAGAGTTATTTAATGGGCTTAGAGTTTCAAATTTACAAGATGAAAAAGTTCAACAACATGAATATAACACTACTAAACTGTATACTTAAAAATGGTTAAGATGGTAAATGTTATGTTATGTGTTTTCTACCACAACCAGAAAAAATGAGTTAAAAATGTTAATAAAATATAATACTTAAAAGGTATTATCATAAAAGACAGCATTAGATTTATTAGCACGTTATTTAGAGAAGTGTCAATGCTGATTTTTGAATCAGTTAAATTAAGACCCACTCAGGCAGCTATGTTAGCACTTGTGGAAATAAAAATGGAAGGGTTATGGTTTTATTGTTCTTTAAAGTAAACACTTCCAAGGATTCAAAATAGAGACAAGTTAATAAAGCAAACACATAGGTCTAAGAATCAGTATTACTGTTCTAAAAGAAGGTAAAGTATGAATAAAAATTTTTTGAACTTTATTTCATACCAATGTTAATTATTATTAAAATTAGCAAAATATAATTATTATAATTAGTGGTATTAAAAGAAGCATTTAAAATTCACAGTATGAATAAATTTGGATTTGGTTATACTATGAATTAACTTTCTCTATACAAACACTTAAAAATTTAGCAGGGATTATTTACTTTAGGATAAAACTAGAGCTAGTAGCCAATTTCAAGTTAGGCAATATATACTTTTTTACCTTCTCTTTGGTATTAATAAATTCAGTTTTAAACTGATATAATTTTGGCATAATACTGTATACTATGTAACAGGTATAATATCGTGTATACTCATGTACTGTCATTTTATAGGAAAAACATTTTTTACTTTAAAAACCATATTTTTAAGACCTTTACTACCTTATTAAATAGTGAATCTTTTATTATGTGTTGAAATCAATTTCTTTTTTTCTTCATGGAAGTGCATCTCTAATTTTATCCCAGGAATCAATATAAAAATATTATTGTTTACATACATTTTCTCAAAAACCAACTTTTTAATCCTACATAGTGAGTTTCATGTTGATTTGAAAGACTTACAAAATGCTTTTGGAATAGCATTCTTTAACTTGCTAGTTAAAGAATTGTTTTCACAATTCACAAATAAAATGAACATGATGCATAAAGCAAACTTCAATGTAGTCTAACATTTAAACTAGACTAAATGTAATGTTCATGCTTTTCCATCTCTCACATTAAATAACAAATTCAATGTTTCTGTAGGGTAAAAGAAATGTTTCAGGAATTTCATATAAATAATGTATACATTAAGTACATTATGGTTTCAACAAATATTTAGAGTGTCAGCCAGTCATTTTTTTTTACACATAAATTATGAAAGAATACACTATCACATAGCACATTGAGAATCAAAAAATCAAAGACAGAAACAGAATGTAAAATTAAAAAAAACAACCACAACAAATATAACAAGAAATAAATTTTATTTTTTATCATCATCAAGGAACAAATTAAACTGGAGTTAAATACCCAGATCCTGTATCATCCTCCTGTCTTAGGACAATCTGGTCTTTGCTTTGCAGCAGAGCCTAGTTAATTAAAAATGTTTACACTATTCAATGGTCCTCCTGGAGATAGTAAAAATTGGTGATTGCATTTTTTAAAGTTTAAAAACATATTATTCTTATTAACTGTAATTTTGACTAGATTCCTCATGCAAATCCTCTGTCAGTTAGAGCTTAAATCATATACTCAAGTAGTTTAATAAAGACCTTGCCACTCTATCACTTCCAAATTCCAAATTCCAAATGTATTAATAATCTTAGGAACCTCTTGGTTCTCTATTAGTGTAGAAAGATTTTATATAAAAAACTCATGAATTCTTTTTTGAAAATCTGGCACCAAAATTGAAAATACTAACTATAATACAGTCAATTATCTTATTTTTGAGATGCTCAAAATATATCATATATCTGATCACAGAGGATTTAGACAGGCTATTACTATAGCTGCTTTCTAGATGGGTTAAACAACATGCCCAATACACAAAGCCAATTAGGAACAAAATCCTGGCCTTGGAATTCTGAGGGGTTAGTGCTCTGGGTATATCATCTGAAACCAGGCTGTGCCATTTTAAAGTATGATATATGCTTTCACAGCAAGTTACTTACTTCAGCACTATCCTGAATAGAAGAGCTGTTGTTATAATGCTAAAATTTGAGAAGATAACAGCCATGGCCTAGAAAGAAAGAGAAGATAGAGTTACAATCAAAACAAAGTACTGACCTCAGAAATCTCCCAGCTTGTGGTTTACCTGACAAAAAAGCATTCTGGTCAAAACCCAGAGGGTTTGTAGGGCAGCTATTTCATTAGAGGATTAAATTCCATTTTTATTGCTTGTTAAATTTATACAGATATGATCAAATTATTGCCCAGGCTTTGAAAATATGTGTTTAAATTAAGCAAATGCCTATGTAAATAACCTTTACATGCAGATCTGGAAACACTTATAAATTCTAAAGGTTTAGGTCTAGAAATGACAGTTATCATGTTTGTGAAGCATATTTGTCAAAGCTCTCAAAATGCTTTATAGACTTCTAATACTGTTTTTATGGGTGCATAGAAGGTAGGTACTATTAGGCCCATTTGTATGGCAAGAAAATTGAAATACAGATTTTTAAGCATCTTTACTATTCTAGGAATTGTAACAATATTCCTGGTTGAACTGCAATGACTGACAGTATTAATCATTTTTTTTATTTTTTATTTTTTATTTTTATTTTTATTTTTTTTTGAGACAGAGTCTCACTCTGTTGCCCTGGCTAGAGTGCCATGGCGTCAGCCTTGCTCACAGCAACCTCAAACTCCTGGGCTCGAGCAATCCTTCTGCCTCAGCCTCCCAAGTAGCTGGGACTACAGACATGCGCCACCATGCCCGGCTAATTTTTTCTATGTATTTATTAGTTGGCCAATTAATTGCTTTCTATTTATAGTAGAGACGGGGGTCTCACTCTTGCTTAGGCTGGTTTCGAACTCCTGAGCTCGAGTGATCCGCCCGCCTCGGCCTCCCAGAGAGCTAGGATTACAGGCGTGAGCCACCGCGCCCGGCCAGTATTAATCATTTTTAACACAAATCTTACGATTTAGTTCACCCTGCCTTCCTGGTTGTTATCACTTTAACTTGATTAAACCCCAAATAATATGAACAGTCACATATACCTAATAACAGCAAACATGGCTAATATACAGCTAAACTAAAAATATAAGAGTAAGTCCAATAAAAACTAGCAACAATTCCAAAAATATAAATTTGTTTTTCATTGAACTTGTATGGGAATCACTGTTTTAAAGTTTTCTCTTGCCTGTAGACAAATGCTTGTGAACCCCTAGTTAGGAGAAAGGTAAAAGATGAGGCAAGTGTCTGGTAAGAATAGGGAAGCGGTGGCCCTGATCAATCACATTAAGGGCAGTGCAAAGCACCTAACCAAGCAGGCTAGTTTGATGAATTCTGAAAATTCTCTCCAAGCGATAGTATAGAATAAATAAAACATCAGAGCTCTTTGCCCCAAACCTTCCATGTATCTCTATTTAATTCCCTAAAGAGATTCAGGCACAGCAATACACAGAGTATGCCATGTGATTTATTTTGAAAGATCTGAGGTTGTACACAATCAGGAAGGAAGAGCAAAGCAATAAACTGAAAGAATAAGGAAGTTGCAATCTTGCTTTAGTACTGGAGACAAAGGAAAAGGATACATATTTAGAGCTAATCTATTAAATACTTAATAAAGTACAACACATTCATTTATTGAATGTTGTTGGGTATAGGAATCCTCAGATCTAAAAAACAAAGTAGAAATGAGAATGTAGGAGAGGGCACATTCTAGATGGAGTAGGCACTTACTAACATCACAGATCACAGAGCTGAAAGGAACTTCAGGTGATCAACTTGCCTAGGTCTCTGCCTTTGGGCTGGTATCTTATTACTATCATATTTTACAGATGAGACAACTGAAACTTAGAGCAGTTGGAGCTTGCCTAGTTACACTGCTTCTTAATTGTGGAAAAGAGTCAAACTATTTTCTAATATAGTTTTATATTAAGTCATTCTTTTTATCCCACTCAATCTGATTTGGTTCTATTTAAGAGGCTTCACATATAGGAGTGGTGCCAATAAAAATTCTATTTGTAATCATATGCCTGAATTTACTTTTTAAAGAAATTTAAGACACATTTCAGCAATACAGGCAATAGAAATTTTCCTTTTATAAAATATTAGGAGGAAATATACATGTGACCCAAAATGAATAATAGGTAAAAACAGAAACTCCAAATCTGATTACTAATGGCTTTCCAAATTGAAACAAAGGATGCTGACAGAGGTAAGAAGTAGTCCTAGGATTATCAGGTATAGATAGCATTTATAGTTGGGAGGACACGATCCCTCAAAGAATTTGTTGGTTAAATGATGAGACTAACAACAACAACAAAACCCCATACAAAGAGAATACACATTAAAACAGTTGTAAAAAATAAAGGTACACTGAGTGTATAATCGTGGACGTCTGCTTGGAGGTCCTGATACTAAGATTAGTATTAGAGACTGGTGGCCATAGGATGGCTCAGAAAACAGGCAGACTGATTAAGGTTACATAAAGAGGGGTGGCTTCGGATTCCTTGGACCAGGAAGCAACTCCTCCATAGTTGGTGCAGTTTAATACAGTAATCTTTACCAGTGAGAGAATCTGACAAGCAGATCAACAATTCAGTGTTCAGATGATTCTGGGAAAATCTCAGGAAGGCCAGTGAGGGCAATGAGAAACTAACAATGCCAAAGAAAGTGATAAAAGAAAAAAAAAGACAGATTAGTTCTGGGATTTATTTCTCTGTATCTTTTCAATGGTATTTTGTTTGTCATATATACTTACAGGCTGAAGATAGGATAGGACATAGAAGACAATCAAGTTATCCAGGAAATAAAGGAAGGCGGGAATGGACCACTTCATGAAATTACAAAATTCCTTCCAGGAAGCACATTTCAAATCTCTACTTTGATCATCTTAGAAAGAAAGAAAGACAGTAGTAAATAAATGATCTTGACAAGAATGTCCATATTTTTAGAGAATTTACATTGCATTTGGTTACTGACACAATTCTTTAAAATGGGCTTTATATATGTACTTCCATAAGTGATTAGCCTAAAGGAATCAAAGATAATGTGGAATTTCATTAGTGTCTCTCTTTAACCCACCGCTGTATTTTATCACTGACAATCAGCAGCACCCTTAGGAATACTGAATATCCTAATTACTGTTAACTTGAGATAGTAGAAGTATCACTTAAGGCAATTCAGGATACATATGTAGTTTCTCTTACTGCTCTAAGAGCACAAGGTCAACAGGGAGATCAAGAATTTAGAATAAGTAGAAAAAAATATCAAGCCTTCATACTGGGATTTTCCTTCCCAGGGCAGATCAGGAAGGGGAGATACTAAGTGGTAGTTTTTATATATATATATATATACACACACACACATACACACATATATAATATATATGTATATATATATGCAACTAGAAAACACTAATTTTTATTAATTCCAGTAAGAATTATTATCCCTTGTCCAGGTTTCTAATTACTTAGGAAGGGACTATAGCAGAGAGAATGTAAAATAAAAACAAAGGCAGTTTTAAGTTTAAGCCCTGTAAATAATGCATGAATTTTATGAGATTAAGAAATTTATTCCACTAATTAGAAACTGCACAGGTTGAAATCCTTGAGTATGAAAATACATCGTGCTGGGCAAGAACTTTAATGCTCTAAATTCTATGTTTACCTCATATGAAAAGGCAGATCAAAGAGGTAGAGAGAGCTAAAGCTCAATAATTAGGGAACTAAGGTAGGGGAATTGATACATATTAAGAATCTATACATTCAACAAAAGGCTAGATACTTTACACTGGAAGAAGAGATTACTATCCTTATTTGATAGTTGAGGAAACTGGAGCTCAGAGAAGTTAAAATAATGTGCCCCAAAACACAGTCTTGTCTCTTTGACTACAGTGCACTATGCTGCCTTCTCTATAGGAAATGGGAACTGTTTTTGAAATATGATCTATTTCAAGTCAATAGCACAGTAATTTAGAAAATCCTGAATTGCAATAAAAACTAACTTGCTGTGTGAAATCATCACAGGAAGAAGTCATGATGCAGAGTAATGGGTTGGACACTGGGAAGCATGGGTTGGTGTCCCAGCTCTGCCCCTTCCTACCCAGCTCTGTATAACACTTTCTCTTTGGGCCTGCTTCTCCACCTATAAAATATGCTTATGCTTATATCTTAGCTTCCTCATAAATAAAATGAATGGATTATACTAAATGATATAAAATGTTCCTTTCAGTTCTAACATTTTTTGATTCTGTGATTTTTAACAAGTATATAGTACTATTTCAAGACTCACCTTTCTTTATAACACAGAATGACACAAGCACACAGAAAACAAGCTTCACCAGTTCTGAGCACACATTCACAGTAGTTGGAAGATAATCATACTTGCTCTCTGAAATGTAACACAAATATTTTTTAATTGTAAATTTTATTCTATGTTTATATACAGATAATTTATAATTATTTTTAAGCTTAACAAATGGATTTAATACTGGTTATATTAAATTTCTTCTAGTTGGCTTTGGTCTTCTGGATTTTTTAAATCAATTCACTCCAGCTATCCTTAGCCCATTGAGCTTTTTGTTACCCTTAAATTTGACACAGGTGCCTCTTCTAAGTTGCTAATATTCATAAATATGTTAAGGAGATTAGGGCCAAGGGCAAAGAAAGCTCTGGGGCATGGCACTAGAGACTGTCTTATAATTGACCATTAATCAAGTTTGACTCATCAGATAGTTATGAATTTACCTGCTGAATTATTACCCAGCTCATGATTCTTCTTGTGTCTTGTTTGCATTGCTAAAATCAAGGTACACTCTATGATGTTCCCTTAACTCAGAGTGCTCCAATCTGTTTCATATCATGGTACACATTAATATTAATATTAACATTAATTTTTTTTGGTGCTCTGGGATAAATGGTACATCGGGGTAAAAGTAGGAAACCTCCTGAGGCAAGAAGCAACTGGCCTAGGGCTCTGCTACCTCTAGGGCTGAGAGAAAACACTCTGACACATCCAGACCCACTGACGATTTGGGAAACTACATCCTAACTTACAAGTCAGTAGATTTAGAAAATGAAGTTTGGTTGGTATGCCTTAGTCTTACCTGTTACCTCTGTCTTTTCTAAATGCTTACAAACAGCTTGCTTTACAATTTTGCCAAAGACAAACATAAACTTTATTAAGTACTATTTTCAGGAATGTTATTTCCTCCCTTTTCAAAATATCTGCTTATTTCTCTACGTCATATTAAAACCAAAACTGGCCAACTATAGGGGAAAAAAGCCAACTCTACTTTTGATCCAGGACACCACCCTTTCTTCCTCTCTTCTGTGGTTTCCCTTGACCTTCTAAACCTAAACGAATCAATTCTTTTTTTTTTTCTTTTTTGAGACAGGGTCTCACTCTGTTGCCCCAGCTGGAGTGCAGTGGTGCCATCACAGCTCACTGTTGCAACCTCAAACTCTGGGGTCCAGTAATCTTTCTGCCTCAGCCTTGAGAGTAGCTGGGATTACAGGCATGTGCCACCCCACCTGGCTAATTTTTCTATTTTTTTTATAGAGACAAGGTCTCACTCTTGCTGAGGCTGAACTTCTCAGGTCTTGAACTTCTAACCTCATGCAATCCTCCTGCCTCAGCCTCCCAGAGTGCTAGGATTACAGGTGTGATCCACCGTGCCCAGTCAGAATCAATTCTTTATTCATCTCTGTTCCTGTAGCACTACCTTACAAACTTCTATAGTAACACCTGTCACACTGTATTATAATTATTTTTCATGTGTATGTCTTATCCTTAGAATATAAGCTCCTTATAAGAAAGGAACCATGTTAGTCACCTTCATACACCTGGCACTTAGCTGGCACTCAATAAATGTTCACCTGAATTTAAATATTTGCCTGTTTACTTTTCCATTATTTAAAGCCTAGTTAAAACATCTCCTCCCTTTTCTGAGCTCAAAGCTAGACTTAAATCACATTGTTATCCTCCAGTGATACTTCTCATGATCTCTATCATGATACACACCTGAGCCAACATTTGCACACAAGAATGAGGGGCTTCAGATTACAACTTTCATACTCTTGTCACTGTTCTTTAGCTTGTTCTTGTTTTTCATTGTTCTTTCTCATATTCCTCTCATGGTGGATCCCAAACCATGTGAAAGCATGCTCTGTGACCTCCTTCCACTCCTCTCCTGCCCACACTCACAGACCTAGTCTACACTGCATCCATCTATCCTAATTGGTTTCCCTTCATTCCCAGAGGAAGCAGCCACGGTCTTAATATTTACCCACCCTCTTCTTTAAAACCTTCCTTTCTCCTCAGGACTCAGATCCAATAAGTATTTCCTTTGGCTTCAGTGTATCTCCTTTGTCTTCCTTTCTACTTATTGGCTTCTTGTCCTTGGCATACACACACGCTCAAAACTCTCCCATCCAAAAAACAAAATATAAGATATTACTCCCTCTCTTTCTCTCTCTAAAACAGTAACAACATTCATTATCTCCACTTTACTCACTTTCCATTCAGGTCTTATCTCTAAATAATGAATAAATAGGAGGTAGTTATTTATATGGATATATTTAATGGACAGTAAATTAAAATGTTCCAGAATATAGATTTGGGGACATTAATGTTAATTTGATATTTAGGAGCAGAAGGCTCATGCATAATGAGAGAATAAGAGCCAGGGCCAGGTTTCTGAAACTATCTACTCTCTGAGATTACCAAACATCTTCTAATTGCTAATTCCAAAGGGCATGCTTTAACCTTTATCATGATATTGCAATTCTCTCTCAGTTTTCAAACTGTTTCCTTCCTTTCTAAGAGTCATGTGCATTTAGTTCTCTCATCTCTCTAACGATTTCTTCCTAATGTTCTTCTGAGTGTGGGCATGCCACTTAAATGTTGGCATTCCTCAGACTTTGGCCCTGGCTCTTATTCTCTCATTATGCATGAGCTTTCTGCTCCTAAATATCAAATTAACATTTATGTCCCCAAATCTATATTCTGGAACATTTTAATTTACTGTCCATTAAATATGTCCATATAAATAACTACCTCCTATTTATTCATTTAATTGTCATTTCTTTCATGTGAAATGTGCCAGATACTGCTGGAAATGGCAGTAAGTGAGGACATAGCTTATGGCCTCATGGAAGGTACACAGCTAAAACTATAATCTCTTTGAACTCTTCCCAACCTACTCTTCCTCCTGATAGTCACCATCTCAGCTGAGAATGCCATCAATCCACTCAGTACTTAAACCAGAAACCTTTGTGTTATTCAATGTATTACCTCCTTTAATCCTCACATTCAATATATTTTACAAATGATCCTGATCTGTTATCCAGGCTGGAGTGCAGTAGCATGATCAGAGCTCACTGCAGCCTCAAACTCTTAGGCTCAAGTGATCATCCTGTCTCAGACTCCCGGGTAGCTGGACTACAGGCGTGTGCCAGCAGGCCTGGCTAATTATTCCCATGTTTTTTTAGAAACAGGATCTCTTGCTATGTTGCCCAGGCTGGTCAGGAACTCTTGGCCTCAAGTGATCCTTCCACCTCAGCCTCTTGAGTTGCTGGGATTACAGGCATGAGCTATGTCAACTAACTCAAATCCTGTCTTTTCTATGTTCTAAATATTTCTTGAATCTATCCTCTCTATTCCTACTTCAAAAATCCTAAATTATTCTTCATCACCTGTGGCTTGAATTTGCAATAACCCCTTAACTAGCTATCTTGCTTCCCATTGTTTGCTCTACTATCCAGCTACCGTAATAATCTCTCATTTCACTCTCCTGTTCATAATCCTTCAAGTATTACTTATCCCCTAGCCAAGCGTCCTCAAACTACGGCCCGCGGGCCACATGCGGCCTGCCAAGGACATTTATCCAGCCCGCCGGGTGTTTTTGCCCATTTTGTTTTTTTACTTCAAAATAAGATATGTGCAGTGTGCATAGGAATTTGTTCATAGTTGTTTTTTTTAAACTATAGTCCGGCCCTCCAATGGTCTGAGGGACAGTGAACTGGCCCCCCGTTTAAAGAGTTTGAGGACCCCTGTGCCTAGACTCTAAGGCCTACAGAATAAGGTCCCCAGCTCCTTAACATGGCATATGAAGTCCTTAATAACCTAACTCTAACTGCCCTCTCCAGCCAAGCACTCCCTCCTCCCCCAAATTCTTAAACTTTTTGCTTAGTAATTCTGAATTACATGTTCTCATATTCCTTTTTTTGTGCCTCTGTTCCTTTGATAGGCTGTTGCTCATTTTGAATACCCTTGCCTACCTTGTCTTCTTGTAGATCAACTGTCACCTAATCAGGTAACAAACAGTTCCCTGATCTATTTGAGTTTCACATCATCCTTTCCCAAACAGAACGTATCATTTTCTCCTCTAGACTATCTCTGCATCTTTGGCATATTTGTATTACTGTATTTATTATAATGTATTTTAATGATGTGTTTACATGTGTATCTCTCTTTATTAAACTGTGAGCTCTTGAGGGCAAAGTCTGCCTCATGTACTTTAAGCCATACTTCTAATACTTAGCCTAGTACCTGGCCGATAAATGTTAACAGAAATAGAGATTTATGTACACATCTGACTCCCCAAGGAGACCACTAAAGGTCATGATTTTATGTATCTTCAATAACTAGTGAGAAATACTCAGTAAAATTTTGTGGAATTAGTGTTTGCTCGAATCCTTACGTTAAGAAAATAGATTTCTTGAATACATACTTATCAAAGCTTACGATCTATACTGTTGATACAATACCACTGAATATAATAATGTTATAGTGTACCACTGATACAATAATTACAATAGTACCTCACAAATGCCAAGCGACCAAACAAATACATCCTTCTATTTCAAAATAAACTGCAATTATACATTTTGCTATACGCTGAGAAACACCTGTTGATTGAAGCACTAGTTAGATGTTATGACCTATTGTTCTGCCCGTAGGGTTTTGATTCAGTACTTGACTGACCCAAATTTCATCCAGCATCAAAAATTTTTCTTGTTGAGGAATGAAAGGTTAAAGAATCAAATTTAAACATGCCTTATCACTCATATGAAGCAAAGTACTTGAAGAGGTATTATTACCCCCTTTATATACCAAGAAACCAAAGATGAGAGAGATAATGTCGGATTAGATGGAAGTACTCCATACACACTCCAAGTCTTACCTTCATTGGCAGAGTATTTTACCAGTAAGATGCGACTTGAGCTTAAAGCAATGAATATGGCACCTAGCAGGAATGTGTACATTGTTGACAAGGAGCATAACATAGGACGACTACAACACTTTCTTTCCATTCCACTGTTTTTTAGTTGCCTTAAAGAGAAGAACACTTTCATGAGTAACCCTGTCGTCAGATCTGAAGATTAACCATAATGCCAATACCACTGATTGTAACGAGCAGAAAAGAAATTTTTAGATGCTTGGCTATGACTATATCAGAACCAAGAAAGCTGAGGAGTACAGGAGAAAATTATGGGGAAAAGAAATGAAAAAGTCAAAATCGGATAGAAGGGCATACTCTACAGACAGAAAAGGCCAGGGCCGGATTAGAAATGCTAATCAAAAGTAGCAAGTAGATAACTGACACTTTGGGACTGCAGAAAAGAATTCTGCAGATAAGCAATTCTTTAGTTTTTATTCTTCTTATTAGCATTTTTGCTATAGAAGAAGAGAATTTTGGAAATACATTTTTCTCCTCAGTACCATCTCTTATCTCTGAGGAAGAAAAAGAGCTTGCTGGGATAGATTTCATTATATAAAAATGACCAAAATGGAAATATCTGGAACACTGCTGTTAAGTTTTACTGACCTAGTGTTAGAAACAGAAGAGATCTTAGAAATCGATGAGTCTCTTCTCATACTGCAACTATTGGGGAAAAAAAAGAAATAGATGAGTCTAAGGACCCCAACCCAGGCTGGGGAAGTAACTTGCCCAAAGCCTCCCTGTGTAACGTTTCTGGGGGACTGGTGAGAAATGCCAATACTGACAGCCCACTGGGCGCAAACGTACAGGAGACCAGTGAGACATCTCCCCGACAAGAAGCCAGTTTTCCCTTCACCGTCAGGGAAACCCTTCTCATCACACATGCGCAGGAGCGATCTCTTCTGGCGCTCCCTCCCCTCGTACGCACGCGCAATTCCCTGCCCGCGGGGCGCGGTTACCTCGGTCCCTCAGAAGAGCTCCTAGTGACGGAAGGTACATCCTAGAGCTGAGACAAGGACTGTATAGTTCCGTAGTAGCAGCAGTATCTTTTAGGGTCCATAGGCAGAGAAGCTAGGATGAGAAACAAAGGCGAAAAAGCCCCTGGCCCCAAGCCTCCTTTTGCGGAACAAAAATCACGATAACGTCCTGACAGGGAAAGAGCGGCCCCGGCACCCATTGCGCAGGCGCGTCGTGTTACGCTTCCGGAGGGAGGGGAGAAGCAGCCTGATCCTGCCCCAGCGCGGCCTTTCTCGCGTCACGTGCCAGGAGAGTCTAGTGTCACGTGAGGCCCAGGTGGCGGCGGAGCTACGGCAAGAGAGCGACAGAAGGAAGGGGAAGTCGGAAGGGGCGCGAGTGAAGCAGAGGGAGGAAAGACAGCGCCCGAGAGGGCAAGGGGTGCGCGTGCGCCCGCTTCTTCCCCCAGCTCTCCCCTCGGCCCCGCTGCCCTCCCTTGCGGCCAGGTGACAGCTGGGCCCGGCCCGCGCGCGCTGCCTGGGGCGGGAGGAGCGCGCCCTGCTCTCGCGCGCGGTGCCCGCTGCCCCTCCCCCTCGTCCCGTCCGTCCCGTCGCGTCCAGTCCTGTCCCCTAGGGTGCCGCCGGCAGGGTGCTGATGCGAGTCGGCGGCAGCGGGGACATTTTCTGACTTCCCAGCCCCTGTCCCGGCTGCCCGTCCCACCCCGTGGCGGGGCCGGTCGCTACTCCGGCCCCAGGATGCAGAATGTGATTAACACGGTGAAGGGAAAGGCACTGGAAGTGGCTGAGTACCTGACCCCGGTCCTCAAGGTAAGCCAGGCCGGGCTTGCCAGGGGCTGTCAGACACATGCTCAACTCTGCAAGGACCAGGCGCCGGAGGAGTCTGTCTTTTCTGGCGGGGAAAGGTGTAGGAGGGTGGTAAGGATGGGGCACAGGTGCTGCCCCCATCCGTGGTCTTACCCTGCTGTTCTGTATGGCTTACTGGCTTTTCAGGGGTAAACTTGGGGTGACCCTGTGTGCATGTTCTTCTCTTCACCCGTCGTAACTCTGCGCTTCATGGTACGTCGGGTTGGAAGGTGGTCGGCAGCCAAGTAGATTTAAGAACGTTAAATCCTAACATCTGAAGTCTTTTAAGTTTTTTAAACAAGGATTTTGCTTATCTTTTTAAAAAATGAATTCAGTGTTTAATACTAAAGTGATGTCACTTTTCTTTCAAGTTTTATAGAAATTCTCTTAGAAGTATGAAATAGGTTAAGTTGTGACAGGTCCCAACTCGTTTAGATTTCAGAGGAAAGAGGTGAAATTTGTAACATTATCTCATTCAGTAAACTTGAACCCAGCTAACAAGCAAAACCTCTCTTTTCCATGTTTTTAAAATAGCCACAGCTGGTGGTTAATCTTAGCACAGTGATAATAAGGAGCAGCTTGACCATCCTGGATATGTAATTTTTTATATATTGGCAACAATACAGCATTTTTAAAGTAAAAATTATGACACATAGTTATTACAGCAGTGACTGTTTTCTTATTTTCAAAGGTAATTTTCTAAAACTACTGTCACTTTTTAAATAACTATTGTAGTAAGTTTTATGTTACAACTTTACTTTTGCTTTCTGAAAAGTGATTAATGGTAGTAAATGAATGTCAAGCTCTTGCTTAGTGTTTTTTTTTTTTTTTAAGCTTTCAATTAGAATTTTACCAGTCTCAGTGTGGGGATGAACTACTCTGATATGATAAGAATAATACTGGACAGTTTTACTTTACTTCCTTTCTATGACAAAGGGAAATGTTTAAGTTTGTACTTTTTATTCTGATTTCTAAGAATCCTTTTAAAATAATACCTTGTTGGGCCAAGTAAGAAAAAAGCCAGGAACGATTGTAAATGAGAACTCCAACTTTCGTTTTGCTTATATTTGTTTCCTATGAAAGTTATCTTAATTAAGATTATTTAGTCAACTATTTAAAATTTGAAAATAATTTTGACATTTGAGCCAAATGCTTTTTTTGCATATTATGTTACCTTTTTCCAGAATGGCATATTTGCCTAGGTATACAGCATTTTAATCACAATTGTCACAACTTTTTAGTTTCAGTGAGAGGAGCTAGAGACCCCCCAAATTAAATATAAAGTGACTTTTTTATAGGCCAATTGTATTTTATTGAACTTAGGACATAGAAGTATGTTTTGAGGAGTCATTTTACTCTTTTATCAAACTGAAAAAGAAGTATTAGCATCTTAGTGTGTAAGGTGTATATTTTTAGTAAAAAGGAAAGCAAGATTAATGACCCTTTCCTTGTCATTCCTATGCAAACTGTTGTTTTACAGAGAAAATCCTTATAGTTTCCTACTAGATCAGAGAACTGAAGTAGAGAAAACAAAATCCCCAGGAAAGAAATACCGTGTTTCCCTGAAAATAAGACCTACCCATAAAATAAGCCCTAGGAGGATTTCTAAGCATTTGCGCAATATAAGCCCTACCCCAAAAATAAAACCTAGTGATGGGCGTGGCTACGCAGCATCTGCACAACCCATGCATTTCCTCACAAAGCGGTAAAGAAGATGAGCAGCCCTTCTCATCTGCCCCATGAGAGCTCTATTGCTCCACATGAGAGATTGGGGTCAATGGTTCTAAAGGAAATAGAGTTGCAAGAAATTCAGGATGGAATTCAGGGTTTGGAGAGTTATGATGTTCCAGAAGAAGATGACTTAACTATATTTGAATAAATGTAGATTGTTGTACAGTACTTAAAAAAAAAATAACACACCCCCTGAAAATAAGCCCTAGGGTGTCTTCTTGAAGAAAATTAAATATAAGACCCTGTCTTATTTTCGGGAAAACATGGTAGTGGCCTCTCTTAGCAAGTAAAAATTAAGAAAAAATCATTTTTTGTTTGGAGGATATACATGCAGTAAAACCCAAAGTTCATACAATCATCTTTAAGGCTCCAGTTAATTGGTAGAGTCCCCAATCTCATCCCTTCCTTTTATACCATGATCCCTCTTGCTTTAGCTAACCTGACCTCCTTTTTGTTATTTCATCAGCCACATTCTTGCTTCCAGGATTTTGCATGTGCTTTTCCCTCAGCTTGAAATGCTCTTCCGTCCTACAGCCTTATGGCTTGTTTCTTTCTTTATGGTTTTCAAGTCCATGATGTCTTTGTTCTCATACCATTCTATTTTAAATGACCATTTCTCCCCTACTACGCCACAGTTTCCTCTCTGCTTCGTTTTTTATTGTAGTATAGTGTTCATTACCATTTGGCTTTTTTTTCCTCTCGACTAAAGTTGAAGCTCCTTATGAGGGCAAGAATAAGTTTGGTCTATTTTACTCACACAAGTATCCCCATTGCCTCAAATAGTGCCTGGCACATGTAGTTAGTAAATATGTGTTGAATGAAAAATGTTCATGAATGAATCATTTTTTTAGACCCTACCACAAAATCTTACATGTAACTTAACGTTTAGAAAAATTTAGTCAATAGCATCCTTGCTTTAGAGGAGAGAATATTGTATCAGTATCTTAGTGGAGATGAGAATAATGGTAAAATGTTAAGTAATTTCTAGATTTGCTTTATATATATATATATATATATATATATATATGTATGTATTTTTTTTATATATGTGCTCCATAGCTTAGAAGGGTACCAGGCAAATAATTGGCCCTAAAACATGTTTAAATTGAAAGTGAAAGGTAGTATAATACTGTTACTCTTTTTGCTCTCCTTAGGAATCTAAGTTTAAGGAAACAGGTGTAATCACCCCAGAAGAGGTGAGTGTTGAAGATATTTTGAAGGCTTTGTATTTTACAATTATGTTAAACTAGTTCTTCTGCTTTTTAAGAAAATATTTTGAACTTTGATTTTAGTAAAATTAGATTTTGTTGACTATATTAGTGATTTATGGGAATTTCTACTTCTCATAGAGGAAAAGATGTAACTTCTGTCTCAATTTGCCACTTCTCATATTTCTCTTTAGTTCCTCATTATTTAGAAATGGGGGTGGAAGAAGGAATGGAAAAGAGTTCTATGGTCACTTATCCTTCACTCATATTTGTGTTATACTGAGCTGTGCAGTGAACTTTTTATTGCTGTATTGACTTTGTCTTTACCAGATGTGAATTTTCATGGCTTTCCATTGGGAAACTTTGCTCACTAGGATATTATTTTCTCTTAATATTCAGCTTAAATATTTTATTGCTATATACTTATTTTTCTCATCCTTATTTCACTTTTTCTGCAACCCAAATAATGTTGAAAGTGCTTAATGCCAGAAATAACAGCTAAATAGGCCAATTGTAATTTATTGAACTTTTAGCATAGAATTAAATTTTGAGCAATCATTTTATTTGTTCATCAAATTTGTATAATAAGACTTCTCTTTTGCTTAGGTAGTTTATTTTGTTGTCCCTAGAGAAATAAATACTGGGCTGAAAACATTTTTAGACTCAAGTTTTGTGAATAGTTATGGCTTTATCAGACTTATTTTGTTCTTAATAAAAGACAAAGAATTTATTTAAGCTTAATCTTTAACTTTCACTGAAAACACCACTCATTGGCAATGGAACTTTATTCATTGCTTTGAAAGAAACATTTTTAAATAAGCCATGTTGTGTGATGAGGCTACTGCTGTAAATTCCCGGGTCTCAAGCCAGAGAATTAACTGATCTTTCAATTTTTAATTGTGATAGGATCTCTCTAGTCCAAAATCCTGGTGAGTTCTCAGAATGGTTTGCTGGACTGATCATTTATCTAAAATTGTCTTTAATTTTAGTGAAGATATGTGGTGGTATTGAAATAAACTAGGAGACCTGCTTTCTAGACCCATTTGTCTAATTTCTCCTAACTTGAGCAAATCAGTTAAGTTATCCAGGCCAGGCCGCATGTTTCCTCATCTGTAAAATGAAGTGTTTGGGTTAGACATTTTCTGAAGGTTCTATTCTACATTAAGTTTCATTACTTTAACTTCAATGCCAAATTAAACCAAGTTTGGAGTTAGAGATTCAGGTCTGTGGTCATTGTATAGAATTAAGCTGTTAAAACAGGAATTCATCCTAGAATGAATACCTGTTACACTTAATTGCATTGTGAAACAATTTATCAATTTCCTCCTTTTAAAAAAAATCCAAGGCAAAACTAATCCAGCTGGGTACCAAGCACATAATGTTGGCTTGGGATAGAGCACAATGATAGGTTTGAGTTAAGACTAGAAGGGACCTAGAGAAGGAAAATGGGAAGGCATCATTTGCTTTAGGTAAATATTGTATACTGAGTTGATTTGTTCATTTGTTTCCTCTTACTATTTCTGGGTTTCTGCCTCAGACTCCAGCTGTCTTTCTGTTTTCATTAAGAGGTGTGGTAATATTGTATTTAAAAAGAGGGGCAGCCAGTATCTAATAGTGTGTTATCTGAAAAAATACTTTAATTTTAGATATGTGTATGATTTGATTAAGTAGAATACTATTAATAGAGGGTAGCTTGAGGAATAGAGTTGCTTACCAGTATATAAATATTGATTCTGTCTTGTTGGAGTGAGTCAGAATATATGTTGATAATCTCACAAGAGAGCATTTAATGACTATGAGAAAGCTACTGAAGGCAATATTGATCAATTAGAAATTTGTCTATAGCTTACATTTTATTTTATTTGAATATATGAAGCAGGTAGTAACAACCATTGCTAATGACGGCAAATGTACACATATACTAATTATTGGTGCAATTCTATGTTTTTTATAATTTACCTTACTATCTAGTATTTCTGATTTTTTTTAAATGGTTGCTGCTAGAGGGATAAAATATTAGAGTCTTGTTACCTCAAGGCAATATAGTTAAAGAATTTTTTATTTTTAATTCTTTGTTTTGCTTGCATTTTGTTTAAACGATTACTCTTGTGGTAGTAAGTTAGTTCCTGATAACTACAGAACTAAATATCACATTTGGTTGCAGTGACCCCCAAATGTTTAAAACTTGAGGAGGAAACAATTGTTTTCATTTTGGTTTTTGTCTTTACAACAAGTTTAATACAAAGATTATTTGAAATGAAAGACAAAAACATTTATAAAGTTTCTTTGGGGGATATAGTTGCTGTATCTTGCTAATGATTCATCTTAAAAGAGGTTATTCTCAGAATTCTTATTTGATAGAATTTTACTCTCAAGATGCAGTATTTTATATAGGCTTACTTTCTCAGAAAAGCATTAGAAAAATTAAATATATTGTGATTTTTTTTGCTGTGTAATAAAGCCATGAACAATACAACTTTTAAGTTAGAGCTATTGTGAAATAGAAGTAATTGGGAAAGTATGTGCGCATATTGTTGAATTGAGACACTGCAGTTATGCTGAACAGACTTCCGTTTTCTGCTGTTGGAAATAAGCAGGATTTCTGTCCTTCACTTAATGTCCACGTAAACTAAACTGTTTCTCCCTGAGTCCAGTTTTTATTTCTGAAGAAAAACAAAAACTTGCACAGTTCAGCTTGCCCAGAAAGTCCAAAGTTTTGTTAGAGGATTCAATTTCTTAATTTTGTAGGTGTTTACAGAGTCAATCCAAAAGCTTCTAACTTTTTTCCCATTGTTTGGCACTGCAATTCTCTCTCATTAATGATTACTTTAAGAGTATGAAAAAGCTTTCAAAATTGGCCATTGCTTAAATTTTTAAAAATAATAAAAGAGGAAGAAGAAAAAATGTGCACTGTGATCTAATAAAGTAGGTTCACATTATAGACCTGTATCTATTTAGTATTTTTTTCAGATTTTTATTTAATTTCAGTCATTAGCAAGAATCTCACATTTTATTTATTCTTAAAATGGATTTTGACATTTTCAATCTTGTAGCCTTTTATTAGTTTCATGATATCGTATGCTTTTTGCATTTTTAATAAATCCAGTGATAAAAATTGAATTTTTAAAAAAATAGTACTCAGTGTTTTTTTCTTCCAAAATTAATTTGAATTTCATGGGTGTTGAAAATTTTTGCAGATTAATAATAATAGAAATAAATCTCAAGGCTGGCAAAGCAGGTTTGGTGCTATTTGCATTTTAATTGATTATTAGGTATCAGAGTTACCCAGGACAATCATTTTGGTATTTTACTACCGTACATTCAGTGGTGTTCAATTTTTTTCCCCTTTTTTTCATATTCCTTCTAAATCCTGAATAGTTTGTGGCAGCTGGAGATCACTTAGTCCACCACTGTCCCACATGGCAATGGTAAGTAATATTGAGCAAAGAATAGAAAATTAGTAAAAGGTATGACTTCAGAATTATGGCAAAATAAGTTAGTGCATGAAAATTAGAATGACCCGTTTAACTTTCTTCCAGTAGATTTTTCTGTTAAAACAGTACCCAGTGATACTCAAAATAAAGGAAGAACAAGTGGGTGTTATACCTATTTTATTTTCTTGTATTAGCCCAAAAGATGGACATATTTGAGATAAATATATTTACTTCCTTTACTATTATATTTTAAAGTATCCCAAATAATAACAATTTTTTAAAATAAATATAGTTTCATTACTTTCAAGTAATTGTGGTAAAAGCTCCCTGACAGTAGCTGAAAAAGTGATCCTAATACTGGCAGAACTATTTTATTTAACTTAGAATTAACCACCTTGTTTGGATATAGGTGCTTCAACTTGTTATTTTTTTTTTTCCTTAATGACATTTTTTCAATCATAGTTGAAAGATACAGTTTTGACTGGGGCTAAGTATTCTATAAGTAACAAGGGTCTCATTGTGATAATGTTTTCCTTAGTATCTAAAGAGCTTAAATAAATAAGCTCTTTTAAACCAGAGTTGGAATTCTCTTTCATCTGTGGCCTATTTTATTCCTCTTCATTTTTATATTTAACTTGTACCTAAAACAGTTGTCACTGCTTTTTAATCATCTAGGACAGCAGTCTCCAATCTTTTTGGCACCAGGGACTGGTTTCATGGAAGACAATATTTCCACGGACCGAGGGGTGGGGTATCATGGGGGGGGAATGTTGCAGAGCTCAGGTGGTCATACATGGCCATTTCCTAGCAGGCCATGGACCTGTACCAGGTCGCAGCCCAGGGGTTGGGGACTGAGGATCTAGAGCATTATTTCTTAGATACTAAAAAAGACCAAAATATCAGAATCATTTATTTTTAGGTCTTTTTCTTTCCTGCTTTCCTGCATGTATTTTTGTTCCATATTTAATATTGAGCTCATACCATAGAAGCTCTCTGATTTAGTAAGGGTGTTTTTTTTCTTTATCCTAAATTTTCTCTTTAAACTATATTTGGCTAAGGTCTGATCTATGAATTATATATTTAGGTTTTAAGTATGAAATGTCCGATTTCCTTAAGTTCTAAGTTTGCCGGTTAATATCTCTTGACATTTCACTATGACACTTCTTATTTTATTTGTATAGTGAAGGTTCACCCTCAGTCTTTCAAACACATTTTGGGTTGTGATTATCTTTCAAATGTGTTTAGAGCAATTTTTGTGAAACCATGAATAAGTCAAAAATTCGTGTTATTTTTGAATATGAGTTCCATTGTGGAACCAGTGCGGTGCAGACAGCTTGAAATATCAACAAAGTGTTTGGGAAGGATGTGGCAAAGGAATGCGCAGTGCATTGATGGTTTGTTTCATTCTGGTGATTTTAATCTTGAAGATGAGCCATGTGGGCAACCTGAGACCGAGGTGGTTAATGATGAGCTGAAAGCTGTAGTGAAAGTGAATCCATCTCAGCCTCCACATGAATTAGCAGCAAGGTTTGAAGTTACTATTCCAACAATATTGGACCATTTGAAATCAGCAAGGTTAAGAAGCTGGATAGATGGATTCCATATGAATTAAAAGAGCGTCAGAAGAGAAATCATCTCAAAACTTGCCTTTCTTTGCTGTCATGACATAAAGCCCAACCATTTCTACACTGTATTATTATATGTGATGAAAAATGGATTCTTTTTGACAATCGCATGCATTCGGCACAATGGTTGGGTCAAGATGAAGTGCCAAAACACAGTCCAAAATCGAATATTCATCCAAAAAAGCTAATGGTTGGTCCAGTGCTGGTACTATCCATTACAGCTTCATGAAACCTGGTCAGTCAATTAGAGCAGATGTCTACTGCAACCAGTTCAGTGAAATGATGAGGATGCTTGTGAGCATCTGAGACTGGTCAGTAGAGACAGGCCGGTATTCTTGCAAGACAACGCTCAATCACATGTCTCACATACAATACTGCTCAAACTACAGCACCTCGTCTTAGAAACTCTCTGTCATCCACCGTATTCACCAGACCTTGCACCAACTGGTTACCAGTTTTTCTGGGCTTTGGACTGCTTCTTGCAAGAAAAAATATTCAGTTCTCAACAAGCTGTGGAAATGCCTTTTGTGATTTCATTACCACTTGCTCTCTGGGCTTCTTTGCTGCTGGCATAAATAGGCTACTGTTAAGATGGCAAAACTGTGTTGATAGTTTAGGTCTATACTTTGATTAATTGTACTGCTTGTTTAAGATATAATAAACTACACTTGTGATTCAAAATTGGGCATTTCATATTTAATGACCTAAATATTGTTCGAGTCAAATAGGTATATAAAATTTAACACGATATTCATTTTGTAAAAAGTACTGATTTAGCATTTTTTTCAATATGATAGATGTGCATTGTCTTTATTGAGATATCTTTGTCATAGCCATTAATTATCTAAGTAATTTAAGTGTTTGATTTATAGGATTGTTATAGGGGTTTGTATATATGGACAGGATCTTTTAGCAGGTACTATTGGTTTATATTTCTGTTTTATGAATTGTGATAGTTGGCAATAATTTTATTCTAACTTAGAACTCAATTATACTCCACGTCAGTGTCCATACTTCTGGCTGAATTGCTGAGCCAAAGGGACAATTCATTTTAAATCAGTGCTAGAAACAGATTATTTCCATGCTTAATGTCCACAAGTGCTATCATGACCTTATTTTAACAACTTCTTTTAGATCTCCAGGCATTGCCATGACATCATTGAATTTGATGCTTGGCACTAGTCAAAAAAGCCTAAAAGGCTGTCAAATGATATTTAGGCATTTCTTGGCTTTATATTGTACTCAAATCTGTGGTTTGAACTTCATACTGAAGCTTAGAAAAGCAGCAGAACTTCAAATTTATGCTCACCCCAGCTCTGACCAATTCCAATAGATGACCAACAGAAGAATCTTTCAACAAATTCTTAATGACAGATGCCAGAGTAGCTCAGGAATGTTACAGTTGGCTCTGACCCACAGAGGAAGCAGTGTTCAAGAGTAGGAGCCCTGGAGTTGCTTGGCTTGATCCTGGCTCTCATCTGGTTTTGTGACTGTGGGCAACCTGATCTCTTCAAGCTTAAGTTTACTTACCTCTAAAACAGGAATATTAATATTACCTACCTTTTAGAGTTAATGAGGATTAATTGAAAATAATGCAGGTTGTAGTTCTAAGTCCATTACATAACAAGCACTCAATAAAAGGGTTTTCTTGTTTATTTTCAAGCATTATTATTCTCAATATTATCTTATTCAGAGCATCTTTTGTCTCTTAGTTCCAATTTTAACACAGTGGCAGGAACAGATTTTGCCAAACACCTACATTGTTATGTAAAATTATGCAGCCTTTTTTTTTTTTTGCCCTGTTCTCAAGATGAACAGTACTTTAGGAATAAAAATATGAGAGATAATACAGTAGACTATGGCTCCTTAGAGCAGCATGTTCTTTTTGTTTAGAGTCAAAAATAATAGCTGCTTAATAAATTCTCTATTATTCTACTTTTTTTATCTAATATTTAATCCTAATTCTGTTAGCTCTGTATCAGTATGTTTCACTTATATTATTATTGTGCTTTTCCATGCCCTGACATGTGGTGTCCTACCCATATCAGTTCTAAAAAAGTTTTCTCAGGAGTGTAGGTTCTTTAGTTTTGAAATTTATATGTAATATCTTCTGTTCTGTATTTGCCTTTTAAAATATATTTTGTATTTTGGTGCTTTTCACTGTTTTTAAAGGGCTACGGGGGAGGAGGTGAAAGTGAAGGCATACCTACCAACAGGCAAACAATTTTTGGTTACCAAAAATGGTAAGAATTATGTTGTATACCTTAGTAAATTTTGCACAGTTATATTAAATCAACAAAAAGAAAAACTCTTAGCACGTATCCTAATTTTGGCTTAAAGCTGTGCTTACAGCTTCTCTCAGACAGAAATTTGGAAATGAATGAAGCTTCAGGTTTTCTATTGCTGGAATATTTTTTTCCTTAGTTGATTTTCATCTCTTCCTTTTTGTTATTTCTTTTTGCCAAAAGATCTAGTTGTAAAGATACGAAGGAGGAGGTCCCTAAGAAAAGTTGGACTTACTCTGATTGGATTTTTTAAAGTTGATTTTATAATCATAATCTTTTTAGGTATTTGATTTTAATAAACTTCTTTAGCTTAAATTTTTCATGGAAAATGAAATTGGTTCTATCTTTGACATTTAAAAGCTCAAAGGTAAAGGTTTCCTTATCCATTGTGCCATTCATTGAAGGATTGCCTATAGGCACAAAAAATGTTTTGAAACACGTAGTGTTGTATGAAGTTAATATAAAAACAACATCAAAAAGGTGTTAAAGTCCCTAATTAATCAAACAATACATTGATTTTTATTCTAATTAACTTAAAGGAAAGGGGAAAATAATATATACAAAACAGCAATTTTTTCTTTCCTGCAGCATAGTTTTTATTAGGAATGATAATTTATATCCTACTTATTTAAAAAAATCAGGAGGTTAATTATAATTTGTTGACCCACACCATAATGTTTTTACCTTATAATTGTTCAATTTTAGGCTATGAATAATAATACCTGTTAATTGACAAATTTGCTGTGTGGAGTACTTTGTACCAGTGTTGTATAAGGAAGTAAAATTTAGCAATTTGGTCAGTTTTAAACTGTTTTATTGTGAATAATTGAAACTTAAATATGAATCATGAAATTCATATTGAATATTATCTTAGCATTGAAAACCAGAGGTCACCTCTACCACCTCGGAGTATGACAGGTGGTACCACATTATGAGAGTAAAGCCATTAAAGTAAAGTATTATTCTTTAGCCTGATATTGAACAATGACATCTCTGGCTTTGACCTGCTGTTCTTCACAGACCATCATGGTAAAAAATTGCATAGAACACTCCCAACAGAGCCTTTCTACTTGTCTTCTGGCAATGGAATTTAGGGAAAGATAAATGTGGTCAAATAATTATGTGTCTGTGGCCTGAATATAACTTTTAATCACTTTCATTAAAAGTAAAATATATTCACTTAATATTTTGTTGGTGTAAATATTATATTTTATGGAATAAACTATCTTTCTAATGGATTTATTTATGGTTAGCAGATTATGTGCTAGTAACTGTATTTGCTGTGCTGTCATCGTTTTTTTTTTTAATAGTGCCATGCTACAAGCGGTGCAAACAGATGGAATATTCAGATGAATTGGAAGCTATTATTGAAGAAGATGATGGTGATGGGGGATGGGTAGATACATACCACAACACAGGTAAGAGGAAAATAGAATGGTATATATTTAGTTTAAATTGTGTGTTAAACTCTTTTACAACCTTTTATAACAGCTTTGATTAAAAAAAGAGGATATATAAAAGCACACTTTTGTCCCAGTAGACTTTTACGTGAAAAAAGCAAAGGGACAAATTAGAAAAAAAGAGGGGAAAAAGTGCCCTTGGAGGATGCTAAATTTCTATAGTACCTACTACTTCAGTTGCAATTTGGAAAATCTATATTTTTTTATTTCTAAAGAGAGGAAAAAATAAAGGCAATCAGAAATACTGAATATGCATACTACTTTGC
Organism: Cheirogaleus medius; assembly: GCA_008086735.1. Classification (NCBI taxonomy): domain Eukaryota; kingdom Metazoa; phylum Chordata; class Mammalia; order Primates; family Cheirogaleidae; genus Cheirogaleus; species Cheirogaleus medius. The sequence goes on from VBSM01000272.1 coordinate 59,977,191, forward strand.
TTTAGAATCTCTTGCTTACATGTCATTTCATTGCTAGATATGATCCCCTCCATGACAGGACCTGTGCTCATATTTATTTTAACTAGAGAATTGGCATCTAAAAGTATTTAATAATTATTTTTTGAATGACTACTGAAAAAAAAAGTACTGTAACCTCTGTGAAGGTAGAGATTCATTGTTGAATTCTCAATATCATAGTGTATGATATAGAAGTTCAACAAATATTTGTTAAACAAATTGAATTCAAGGCTTTCATAAGTGTATGTTTGAAACCTTGAATAAGCTTTTTTATTCCAAGTCCTAAAATCCTATTTTACCATTATACTTATGTAACTATTACTATGTGCTGCTGTAGTAGGTAACTACCATTTATGACTTAGTTTTGATGAAGAAAATGTGTTCTAAATTTAAATCCATGGTACTAAAACCAAGTTCTGAGTCCTAAAGACTAGGAGATATATATCCTCAGAAATAGTAATAAAGCAGAGTTTCTCAACCTTGGTGCTATTGACATTTTGGACCAGATAATTCTTTATTTCCTGTGCATCGTAGAATGTTTAGCAGTATCTCTGGCCTCTACCTACTAGATGCTAGCAGCATTCCCTAGTTATGACCACCAAGGATGCCTCCAGACATTGCTAAATGTTCCATGAGGGGGAAAATTGCTGCCCCCCATTGAGACTCAGTTGTAGTAGACAGAGGGCTAAGCAATCTGCACAGGTAAAACTACCTCCTTCAGTCAGTTTCTTTTCTACTCTGTGTAAGAAATCCTCCCATTTGTTTCTTTATGGAGATAATAGGCACAGATTGAGCACTTGGGCTCCTTAATCTGAAACTTACTTGCTTATTAAGGAGTTAAATATTGTTATATCAAGGCCTAGAGGAAATAACAGATTGAACAGCTTTTTAAAATAATTTAAAAAATGATCCTTTTTTTCTCCCACAGAATAGTTGCTGTTAACTTTTTTTTTCTTCTTTTTTTTCTTTTTTCGATCATTCTAAAGTCTGTGAACTATATTCTGCTTTAGTTTTCCTGTGGCTGGAAGATGTTGGCAGCACATCAGTAGTACAGTACATTCTCTGCTGACTGGCTAGAACCATTGTTCTAGCACTGTTTCTGATGTCAAGTTAATGAGTTCCTCTATTGTCTAGTTGTAATCTGTTTCTTAATCACTGTCCCGAAACCGAAGTGTGTATTTCAGAGTTATTTATCACAGAGATAAATAGGTATCAATGATTAGATTGACGACAATCTACAGAAATTCAACTGACAACTAAAGAAGTTTTCTCTAGTAATAGGGAACAAATAACATCATTTTCATATATGGAAAATATAATAACATAGTATTATTATACTACAGTTCATTTAGTGTAATAAATTCTAGCTAATGTTTATGACAGATACTCATCGAATTTTAGCTTTAAACTATGTCTTAATTTATTTTCTGCTGCTATAACAGAATGCCCCAGGCTGAGTAATGAATAAAGAGATGTATTTGGCTAATGGTTCTGGAGGCTGAGAAGTCCAAGATCGAAGGGCCATATCTGGTGAGGGCCTTCTTGCTTCATCATAACATGGCAGAAGGCATCACTTAGTGAAGAAGGATGTGTGAGAGAGAGGATGGGGGCTGAACTTCATTTTTTTATCAGGAACCCACTCCCAAGATAACTATCCTACTTCCATAATAATGATGTCAATCCATTCAAGAGGGCAGACCCCTCATGATCTAATCACCACTAAAGGTCCTACCTCTTAATACCATTACAATGGTGGTTAAATTTCAACATGAATTTTGGAGGGGACATTCAAACCACTGCAAATTATATCCTAGTTTGGTTAAAGCAATGCTTCCAACTGATTTATAAGGCCAGGTGCTGGTTCCTGAGTCAACTTAGTTCCCTTTGTTTCATCCCTGCTTTTCCTTGATTTATTTTTTTCTATTAGCCTTTGTATTAGTTACCTCCAGAGAAACAGAGTCCCCACCTTATCCATGCTTTTGCTTTCTGTAATTTGAGTTAAACATGATCAACCAGCATCCAAAAATATTACATGGAAAATTTTAGAAATGATTCATCAGTTTTAAAGTGCATATTGTTTTGAGTAGTGTGATGAAGTGTGATGAAATCTCCTTCCGTCCCACCCAAGCCTGCCCAAGATGTGAATCATGCCTCTGTCCGGCATATCTGTGCTGTGCGTTACTTACCCATTAGTCACTTAGTAGCTGTATTGGTTATCAGATCGACTGCTTGCATAGTGTACATAGGTTTAGTACTATCTGTGGTTTCAGGCATCTACTGTGTGTCATGGAATGGATTCCCCCCAGATAAGTGGGGATAACCACATAGGTATAGGTATAGATATAGGTAGACAGATTTATTTTAAGGAATTGGCTCACATGATTACAGGGGCTGGCAAGTCTAAATTCTGCAGGGCACACCGACAGACAGACAGACTAGAAATTCAGGGAAGTATTGATGTTGCAGCTTGAATCCTAAGGCAATCTGGAGGCTGAATTTCCTTCTTCTGGAGGACCTCAGTCATCTAAGGCCTTAAACTGATTGGATGAGGTTCTCCTCCATTGTGGAGGATAATCTACTTCACCTAGTCTACTTATTTAAGTGTTCATCACATCTAAAATATACTTTTATAGCAACATTTAGACTGGTGTTTGACCAAACATCTGGCCACCACAACCTAGCCAAGTTGACATAAAATTAGCTATCACACTGGCCGGGCGCGGTGGCTCACGCCTGTAATCCTAGCACTCTGGGAGGCCGAGGCAGGTGGATAGCTCAAGGTCAGGAGTTCGAAACCAGCCTGACCAGGAGCGAGACCCCGTCTCTAAAAAAAAAAAAAAAAAATTAGCTATCACAACCCTTAAGAATATTACCCTCATTAGAATAATTTGAGCTTTCATTTTCCTTTACCAATTATCTTTGTTTTAAAAAAGCCTGATTTATTGGGATACTACTACATATAATTATTTTGACAAATTGAAGAGATTTATTTTCTTTGTGTTTATTATATGTAGGATTCAGTGAATCATTTTGTAATATCAATTTGTTACAATTTGGCTTTAATTTTATGAAATAATAATACCTATTATATAGTAATTTCTAGAAAAACTGTTATGTAGTAAACGCTTTACACTAGATCTGTGGATTCTGACATCTTCCTTCCACTTGTGAAATTCTTTGATTTAGGCATGTTAAATATACCAAAATTTTAAAAGATTAACAAAGGAGCTAAGCATATTTTGTATTTGGTTTTTATTCTGTAGTAACTTTAGCTACTTTTGTCTTATTGTATTTCCCATCCTTGTTAAACTATCTGAGAACACTGACAAGTATTTTGAGTTAGAAATGTTGTGTAGCTGACTGGTGGTACTGCAACCTGCTTAATACTTTCATTGAGACAAGTAGGTTCTGAGGTATTTGCTCAGTGAGGTATGCCGGAGAGAGAATTGAACAAAAAGTCAGCATGTATGGATTTTTACCCCAGTTTCTTCATTTAACCGGGTGTGAGACACGAGCAGATTATTTTACCTCTCTGGGGACTTCATTTGACACACAGTCACTCTAACTGCCTCACACAGTATAATGTTTATAAGGATTAAATAAAATGTGGAAACATGTAGTAGAAAGCTCCATATAAGTATGATATGGTACTACTGTGTTTCACCCAAAATAAGACAGGGTCTTATATTTATTTTTCCTCAAGACGACACCCTAGGGCTTATTTTCAGGGGGTGTGTTATTTTTTTTAAGTACGGTACAACAATCTACATTTATTCAAATATAGTTAAGTCGTCATCTTCTGGAACATCATCATAACTCTCCAAACCCTGAATTCCATCCTGAGTTTCTTGTGACTCTATTTCCTTTAGAACCCTTGGCCCCAATCTCTCATGTGGAGCAATAGAGCTCTCATGGGGCAGATGAGAAGGGCTTCTCGTCTTCTTTACCGCTTTGTGAGGAAATGCATGGGTTGTGCAGATGCTGCGTAGCCACGCCCATTACTAGGTCTTATTTTTGGGGTAGGGCTTATATTGCGCAAATGCTTAGAAATCCTCCTAGGGCTTATTTTATGGGTAGGTCTTATTTTCGGGGTAACACGGTATCTTTGAATCTCCTAGATTTCTAAAGCAAATAGTTTACAGGTTGAGTATCCCTAATCCAAAAATCCAAAATTTGAAATGCTCCAAATTCCAAAACTTTTTGAGTGCTGATTATGATGCTCAAAGAAAATGCTCATTAGAGCATTTTGGGTTTTCAGATTAGGGATGCTTGACCGGTAAGTATTTATGCAAATATTCCAAGATCTAAAAAATCTGAATTCTGAAACACTTCTGGTCCCAAGCATTTCAGATAAGGGACACTCAACCTGTATCAAGATAAACAATATCTTTTTTTTTTTTTAAATTTT
>VBSM01000272.1:59981716-60038017 GCA_008086735.1 Cheirogaleus medius
CAGTTATTTTAGGCTCTATGTATTATATTACTTTTCATTTCTCTGATAGATTGATTACAGTTGTCTTCATGTTCTTATATACCTATAGTTGTTTAAAAGTATATGAAAAAAATAATACAATATGCCTTCACCCTTAATTATTTTTTTTAAAAGTTAAGTCACTTAGAGTAGTGGTCCCCAACCTTTTTGGCACTAGGGACCAGTTTCATAGAAGACAATTTTTCCATGGATGGGGCAAGGGTGGGAACTCTGTGGCCACTGGAGTTGGGGACCACAGACTTAGAGGATAGGTTGTTTGGATGGAATAATTGTGTTTGTATTGTTCTTACGGAAACATTGGCTACAGCAAGTTACGAATGTAAGGTATTCTTTGTGTGTTTTTATCGTTTGAATCTTTTGCAACTGAGGTTTAACAGAAAGTGTTAGATACTAAAACAAGTTTTACTTTTTTCAATACATAATTTTATACTTGCTAGGGATTAAGATTAAGTTCATTGGCCTGAGAATTTATACTTTTGAAATTTGACTGTTTGGAGAGTTTGAATGACTAAGGAGAAATCACATAGTGACTTTGCTGCTTCAAACGATCTTATTTACTCTCATTATGTATATGCTTCAGACTTTGGGAATGATAAACAGTAGAGTAATGTGGATAGCACTGTTTTGGATGAGTTTATGGTAATTCTTCCAATAATTTTTAATAAACACAATAATGGTTATTGTATTTGTTATCCGCTTAACATCCTTATGTCCTGCTAATGTCTGAATATTTAGAATAACTTACAGCCAGAATATATCTTTCTTGTCATTTCCTATTTAATATAGAATTTATATTATTTTTTATAAGCTAGTACTTAGAATACTTGCCATCCAGATGCAAGTGTTAATAATCTTGGTTGTTAATTTCTATTGTATTCTATGTCATATATGAATGTCGACAGCATGATTAAACTTTATTAATAAGTTTATTAGATACTAGTTCATCTAATAATTGTCCAGACACTGGCAGTCTCTCTTCTGTGGTTTCACATTTTGAGTGTGATAATGGTACATATGATTTAAGCTTCAAGTGGTAAATAAAACCACCCCTAAGTAAAACATAACTTAGGTGAAACTAGATGTCCAATTTATTCATTTATTATATTGATTTCAGATTTTCAGAATATTTTGTGAAAATAATAACTACATATTAGGCATGTCATTGGTTAGCATTATTCTTTCATTGTAGTGTTAATATAGTAATAGTTAAGAAATTGAACTGAAATCTAATGTGTTGTAATAACTATGAAGTCCAATAACTGATAACTTGCTTAATTCGGCTAGGATATTAACAAATTAAAAACATAGTGTGTGACTTATAATTTGTTTTAACTTATAAATTTATTGTGATTTATAAATATATACACTTTTACTCCTTTAAATTATATGTGTACAAGTTAACATAACTTTGAACTGATTTTCTAATACTAATGATTTGGCTAACAGTTTTGTTTTATTCGGAGTGCAACTGGCAATTATTTTTAAATAGCTTAGATGACTCTTAGTGCTTTCATAATACCTTTGATATTTTTCAGTCATATCACTTAACACATTACTTTTTTTTTTTTTTTTTTTTTTTTTTTTTTTTAGAGACGGGGTCTCGCTCTTGGTCAGGCTGGTTTCGAACTCCTGACCTTGAGCTATCCACCCGCCTCGGCCTCCCAGAGTGCTAGGATTACAGGCGTGAGCCACCGCGCCCGGCCCCAACACATTACTTTTAATAATTGATATGTGGGTTTTTCATCCCCTCTGGAATTTGAGTTTCTTGAGGATAAGAACCACCTTATTGCTCTTATTTTCACAGTAGTTACCACTATGCTAGCACATGGGTGTTCCATGTTTGAACTAATGAACATATTTAAGTGATTTCAAATATAATTTCAAAGGACAGTATAAAACTCCAAGATTGTTCAGCACTAAGTGAAGAGGAAGAAGAAGAAGATGAAGGAGAAGCTGCAGATATGGAAGGTATTTGTGTTCTAGATTTGCTTGAATTCTACTAGAATATTGCTTGTGGATATTTTTAATTCTTGTGGATTACAAATTCTCCATTGAGTTTTAAATTTTAACATTTAGCAGCCTAGGGAGGATTTTGTTTAGTTTAAAACTTATCTTGATCTTAGACTCTTCTATTTTACCTAGAACATAGTCTTGGATAGCCTTATTTCTGCTAGGATAAATATTAGTCATAAATCTTTAATGCAGTGTAAAGGTGTAAGATATTCATTCTTAACCTAATTATTTCAGAGCAGAACAAAGTTTACTTGTGCATTTTGTATTTCCTTTCTCTTTTTTGATCATATATATCTTTGTATTAAAACCTAAAGATAGTGATTCTTAGTGGGGCCTTTTCAACTACATAGAATCCCCTCACAGTTCTGTAAGATTTTGAACTTTCCTAGAGTTGCCAGTTGAGAATCGCTGTATTAGGGAATTATTATTACAAGAGATAGAAATCCACTATCCTAACAGAACCAAGTAATAAAGGTCTGTGATACATGACTATTCAAAGCTTTATATTTCATTAGCATGATAATCTTAAATACACGTGAAACCTTATATATTTAAAAATAGATGAGGAAATAGCTATCACGAGGGTGATCCCCTTCTTAAATCTAATCTATTATATAATACTACCTTTTCTGCATTTTTTGATTCTGTTAACCACATCCTTCTCCTTTTTCCCTTCCTTGGTTTCTATGACACTAGGTTTTCTTCTTTTATTGACTCTTCTAAGCCTTCTTTTAGGGTTCATTTGTTATTTGCTCAGTTGTTAAATGTTACTGTTTCATGGTAATCCATTTTTTTTTCTTGCTCACTCTCTACATTCCCAGATTTTATTCTTATGGTTTCTGTAATGGCATACTGTGGTCTGGCATAAAAGTTTGTGCAGTGTGAAAGATGGTATGTAAGTTATATTGGATTCTTTATGAGAGTTTAAATATGAATATGAAAAAAATACATATATGAATAGAGAGAGAGAGAGAGAGAGAGTGTGTGTGTGAGAAAGAGAGACAGTTGGAAAAAGGAAAAGAATACTGGGAAAAATAAAACAGAGGGCAGGCATTGGAGACTGCTTATGTGTATATATGCTTATGCTGTATGTGTATGCTTATGCTTATGTGTATATATATTTTAAGATCACTCATCTCTTTATTATACAAACTCTTAAATTCCAGCTATTTTTCCTCCTCTCACTTTTCTATATCAGCATACCAAAACACCATTGCTTTCTAATGCTTCTCTTATTTTCCTTATAGTATGGTTAAGAAAAACATTTTTGAGATTATAACCTATACAAACTACTAATAAGTATAGTAAGACTGTTTTTGAAAATTTAGATACAAACTTTAGGTTATTCAAATTCATCACATTTTGGATGAGTGAAAGCTAAATCAGTTAAGTTTCATTGTATGATTTTTTTGGGGGGGAGGACAAAATACATAATTAATTGGGTGGAATTTTTCAGTTTGCAAGTTTTCAGTTATTTTAGGCTCTATGTATTATATTACTTTTCATTTCTCTGATAGATTGAGAGAAATTACACTTTCCAGTGTAATCTCCTTAACTGCTTCAGTTATTCTTGCAATACCTGTTTAAGATTCAACAGAAAATAATTAAAATTAAATTGTAAACATCCTGTTTACTTGATTAAAGCAATATAAAAAACACTTAAAATTATCTAAATTCTCATAACTCCTCTGAAATAGTAAGGCAAGTTGGGTAGTTGAATCCCAAAACTACATAGAAGTTAGGATGAGCTAGATATGTTTTGTAGCTTACAGAAGTAGAAGATCATGTGGATAGAGTTGAAGCACCATGATGGCAAGTGGTGTTTGCTGGACTAAAAGTACCTTTCACTTTGGTTTCCCAAATTACTTTTAAGTCCTCATGAAACTAGCTGTACATTTCTTCCTAAATTTTAGTGAGATTGTTATCCTTATTTTTATGATGAACTCCTATTCCTTGAGGAAATCTGAGAGTTACTTGTAACAAAAATGGCTCACAGCACCCTCACATACCATCTTCATGCTCAGGACTTCCACATCTAAACCTCCAACCCAGATCTCCTTAACTTCAGATTTATTTGTTTAGTCTCATTTCTACTTGGATGTCTCACATTTGTCAGAAACTAAATTTATCACCTTTTGGCACAAGTATTGTTTCTGGATTCCATCTGTCTTTGAATGGCATACAGTTGGCCAAGCTGGGAATGGCATAGAACCCTATGAGTAAAGCACTGTTTTTAGAGTACAAACTATGGGCTTGTCTTACATACATGACAGCCTTTTAGTATGTTCGTTACATTTTCCTTGGATAGAGTTTAAGAAAAAATTGTTATATATGGAAATTTTGCTTCAAAAAATGCTGATGGTATCTAATATAAAAGCTAATTTTCATTTTTTCAGTAAATATTGAGTAATACAGTATATATCAGGTGCTGTTCTTGGTGCTAGAAATCAGTAGAAATGGTCTTTTGGAATTTATATTCTAATTAAGGAAGACAAATATATAAGCAAAATACATATAGTATTAGATGGTTATAAGTGATAGGAAGAAAAATAGAGGAGGGAAGGGGATAGGAAACCTTGGGGTGGGAATAAGTGTTGCAATTTTTAAGTAAGTCAAGAAAAATTTAATTGAGAGTATACCATTTGAATGAAGTGTGGAAGGAAGTGAGTGAGAGCTATTTGGAAATCTGGGAGAAGAATGCAAATGCACTGAGGTGGGGTCATGTGTGGCATGTATAAAATACTATGATGAGGAGCCTATGTCTAGAGAGGAGTGAGGGGAGAGTAGTAAATTAGCTTTGGAGAGGGAGTCAGGAGCTCAGTTTTAGACATATGATATTTGCAGTGCCCATTCATCATCCAATAAACAATTAAGATATTCAGGTGTGCAGTTAGGGAATAAATTTGAGTCATCAACATTTAAAGCCCTTGAGACTAGGTGGAATCATTACAGGAGTAAGTACGGATAGAGAAGAGACAAGGTCCAAAAATTGAGCTCTTGGTTACTATGGTGTTTAAGTAAAGGCGATGAAGAGAAACCAGCATAAGAGATATTGATGGAGCAGCTAGTGGGGTGGGAGGAAGGCCAGAAAAATAAAATATGTTAAAAGTCAAGAAAACAGTGTTCAAAGGAGCAGGGAATAAGTCATGCCAGATGTACCTGAGAGGTCAGTTAAGATGAAAACTGAGAATTTACCACTGGATGCAGCAAAGTAGAAGTCACTGAAGACTTTAATGAGCATGCTTAAGCAGTTAGATAAATAGCCTTGTGGAGTCACTGAAGACTATACAGTATTATTATGTCAATTTATATTATTAATAGACTAACACAGACCAAGCCTTGTCAATCTTTCTCTGGGCTTTTGTCATGTGAAGTATTTGCTGCTTTTGAAATATAGAATTAGCTCACTTATTCAGTATCTTCAGTTAAAAGCAAAACCCCAGTTTCTGAATGATACTGTGAAGTAACATATAATTTGGGTTAGGGAATTTTCTAGAACTTGATTAATCTTTTGTTGCTTTTTATAACAGAATATGAAGAGAGTGGATTGTTGGAAACAGATGAGGTTTGTAAATTGAGTTTTCTTTAGTTAATTTTTAATGAATTAACTTGGGGATTAGTGTTCTTAATAATGTTTTGATCTTTCATAGAAATTTTTATTTATTTGTTTATATTGGTTATAGCAAATAAAATTTTAGCTTTGAGTTTAAAGTTCATTTACTTTTGAGGGAAAAAAAACACAACATAGGATGGGAAAAATAGATTTTGTAAAGTGTCACGTTCATACTGATTTAATGGTTGTAAATATTTCTCCATTATTTTCCAGGCTACCCTAGACACAAGAAAAATAGTAGAAGCTTGTAAAGTTAAAACTGATGCTGGAGGTGAAGATGCCATTTTGCAAACCAGAACTTACGACCTTTACATCACTTATGATAAATATTACCAGACACCACGACTATGGTTGTTTGGCTATGATGAGGTAAAAATAAAGAGAAATGTATTTTAATGTAAATGTTTTAAATTGTTGGGTTTAATTCCTTCTTCTTTAGGTCCGTGGGTATAAATTATGGTCTTTTTAAATTTTAGAAATCATTTGTTTTACAATTTTATGATTAATATTATACTTGATTCTTTCTTATTTTGAATAAACATGAATTATTTAATGTGACAGCAATAATGCTAATTATTAAACAGAAATAATATTACAATTTATTCCTTGGCCTCTAAGCTTATCCCTTTAAAATGTGAGGGAAATTGAACTTAGTATATTTGCGATTACATCTGTTAGATATATAGTCATTTTCAAAATGATCATGTCACATGTATTTTTTCACCTTAAGACAGAAAACCTTTTTAATTCATCACCTTAATTGAATTAAAGGATAATTGAAATCAGATCAACTTGTTTAACCTGTCATTCTTACAACTATAAATGGGAAGCAAGAAAATAAAATACTCCTAAAAGATGAGTTATAAAGTGAAGAAAATATTTTGACAGCCATGAACCTTCCTTTGTGTGGTATCTTTTCTGCGAAACATGGTGGCCTATGTCACATTGCCTGGATGTGCTGACTATGTGACTTTTCTCCTACCTCTCTTAATGTAAATAAATTATAAATTTTCCCCAAAACAATTCTACATAATCTACAATTCTAAACTGTAACTGAGTAGGATGGGAGAATAAATAAAAACTGAGGTTGAGGCTAAATTTTTAAATAGTAATTTCAAATATTTTTTATGCTTTCAGCAACGGCAGCCTTTAACAGTTGAGCACATGTATGAAGACATCAGTCAAGATCATGTGAAGAAAACAGTGACCATTGAAAATCACCCTCATCTCCCACCACCCCCTATGTGTTCAGTTCACCCATGCAGGTCTGTATATGTAGAGATATATGTATTTTGTGTGTGTGTGTATGTATACACTTCTCGGGTTTATTTCTTGGATATCTATAAACGTAGTACCCTAACAGAAAAAATTTACTTAATAAGCGAATAAAATTCTCTTTCATTTTCCTTAAAAGTGTTCTTGTGCTTAAATATATAAGAAAAAGGAAAAACCCTCACCAATTTAATACATTAAGAATATTTTCTTGTTCTCTGTGTTCAGTTATAAAATAGATCTTCATGATTTTACTCCTCTCTTAGCTCCCAGAATAGTTTGGAAGATACTGTTTTGGACTTAAAAATACTCATTATGTAGATATGGTTTGTTCTATTATTGATGTGTCTTTCTCTGAATGTAGAGGATAATGTTAACCTTGTGCTTATTCTAGGTAGCCTAGTTATCTCCTCTTAATGGCTAGTGAAGGGAGATGTATGAGGAGTTTCTATACACCTTTTTTCTTCAGTTGAGAGGTCTTCAGCCTTACCAAGTCAAATACATTTTATAGTTTGTGATTTTCTTTGTATCAATGTGTTTTTTACAGGGCCAAGTAAATATACATGATTTGTTTAGAATTTTTCTTAAAAAAAAGAAAAAGATATTATATGCTAATTTTTTTGGGTTAGTTATTTCTAATAGGTAACTTTCACAGTTCATTGGAAAATACTGGTAACATACTAGTAACGATATTTTTGATGAAAACTTTGATACTCCTTTGGCCAATTTGATAAAACATTTAGTTTTCTCCTTCCTCTAGTTAAAAAAAAACCCAAAAAACAAGAAAAAGCTTTAATATTCTTTTTCTCATCTTCTGCAGCCTCTTTACTCCTAAACTTTATCCCGTGGAAAGCCTTGATTATTTCTTCAGTTTATTTATTTTAAGAACTTTAATATTGCTAACCATGAAAGGCATTAGTTTTAGTTTTGAAATACCTAATCTAAAAGGTTTTCATTTTTCAGAGTTATTCTGTTTCTGTTTTAGTTTGAGATTTTAGGACAGTGCTTATCAAACTGAAACATGTTTCTTTCTGAGGTGTAAATTTTATTCAGTTGGGGGAAAAGAGATAAACAATTTAACTGGTGATTACATTAAGCATTTTTAATAAAATAAATAACTATGTTACAGAATAGGATGTAAATGTGGCAAAAAAGCTCGGAGCCTATAAAATGAAATTTTAAGGATATTTTAGGCCTTTCTATGGGCTGCCTTGGATTGTGCCTTCACATCTCTGGGCTAATACATTTACTCTCATATTCTAAGTTGACTGCTTCTGTCATGAAGGATATAGTCATAAAAACTGAAGTGGCATTATTTAAGGCAAGGTATGTATGAAAGACTATTTCTTTTGTACATTGTCTTTTTCTTAGATTATATGCCCAAATAGTTAACTTTGATATCACTCTTTTCTGTAGTGTGGGAGAGACACCAGTTGGCCATGAAAAAATGTGTGGATAGGATAAAAACCTTCAGATAAATACCTTTCTTCATATAAAGCCAAAAAAATATTTTAAATAGAATGAGATAAATTTTAGGATAGCTGTTTGGTCAGAGTTAAGTCTGTATTTTTTCTTTGTCCTGTTAGCTTTTCTTGAACCCTCTTCAGTTTAGGCTTATTCTCAGCTAATTATTTAAATAGTCATAATCACAAGATTATGGATATCTTTGCTTTTTTGACCGTTTGCTTTTTTGAATTTGCCCGGTCTGATCCTTTTTTGTTTCTCAGAGCAGATAGCCATTGCTCCACATTTATCCCTTGGCATTGTTTCCCCTTCTCAGGTTTTCTGTCTCTCCTATCTGCCCCCATTATCAGAAAGCTAACTAATGCCATTGTGCTTGTTGTGAGACTACCATAGCTTTTTAAAAATTACCCCTTCCCCCAATAAAACTGACTGCGTGGCTCAACAATCCTGTTAGGGAGTAGATGGTAAAATATTTTATTATATGTTAAAGATTAATTTACCAGCATTAATAAGGTAGATGTCTTCACAAACACAAATACATGTTTTTCCTATTTTGTTCTAATTGGGCTATACTAATAAGATTTGCTCTTTGCTTTTAGGCATGCTGAGGTGATGAAGAAGATCATTGAGACTGTTGCAGAAGGAGGGGGAGAACTTGGAGTTCATATGTATCCTTACCTGTGTGATTGGTGACAAAATTGCTCTTAGGATTTATGTTTTCTTTTTGAGAAATTTAGTGTAACCTCAATGACATAGTACCTATAACTTCTTTTAGCCCTTCCAATCTGGAAGTCCTGGTGAAAATCTTTAATTTATTTAGAAAATGTTGTGTTATGATAGTTATGCCTTATTTGGTTGATTAGAATATGTCCCTGTGTGTACCAGTTAGCTCTACCTTGTGACAAAGGTAATCTAATTTAGAATAACATGAGTATTTTCTTCTTAAGTACATTTCCAATTTAACATGTTACCAAAAAAATTTGCTTTCCTATCAGGTAAAAGTAAAGTTAGATTGTGTCAATCTGAGGTCTCCTTGAAGCAAAAATTCAGCTTAAACAAAGGTTAATTAAAAAGTAGTGTGCTGCATGAAGTGCTTCAGTGATTGTTAAAATATAGTATATTCATTTCTCTCCAGAGAAGAGCACACCTTTCTTATATCTTACTGTGCTTCTCCTGTACAATTCTCTTGGGTTGACAAGAGGAATAAATTAAAGTTAATGCCCAAGCAAGCTATTGGATTCTACACTCACAGTGTGGATTCATCAGAAGCAAAGTGAATGATTTAGATGCTAAATATCTTGAATTATTAATAGTTTGTTGCTAGGTTGATATTGGAGTTAGTGGCATATGCTACTCAGTGTTTAGATGTAGACCTGTGGTCACTACTGTCTTAAAGCTATAGATAACCTATGCATCACTAAAAAAGTGTGTACCTCAGAGGAACTTTTCACTGATTTGATACTGAAACAAACCAAGAACTTTCAGTCTGAGCCACATTTACTGCTGAAATCATACTGTTATGCATAATTGGCACATTCATCTCTGTTAAAGGCTAAGTAGCAACTTGGAAGACTCTATATTATTCATAATAGAGTCATCATTTACCCCCAATAAAAATTAAGTAAGCTCTTAATGTTTCAAAGTACAATGGAACATAGAAAAAATTTCAGGATTTTATTAAAAACAGTCTAGTATAGCAGATTCTATGGCAAGTACAACTACTAACCTAGAATCAGTCCATTATGAAGAGTTTCCATTTAATTTTTTTCTCTTTTGTTATAGTGCTTTGTACTCTTTAAGCTGCCTCATTTTCTAGCATACTCTAGCAAACTTGTAAACAGCCAAAGGGTCAAGTGAATGGTGTGTAAATTTTATACTCATTTACATGAACAGCCTTGTCCTTATTCTATATCAAAGTAATTGTGCCTATATGAATTCATGAAGAAGTTTCAACTTGAAATATTGGAATGGATGGTCAAGCAGTCTTAAAGTTATAGAGAACCTAATGTTAAATAGACACAAATTTGCATGATTGAATTTCTTTACTAAGACTTAATATAAGATTTTGTCATATATATTTTTCTGAGAAATGAATTGCTTAATAAAATGAATAATTACTATGTGGGCTTAAAGCAGAACTTTTTACAAATGTTATTTTCCTTAGCTAAAGACCTTTAGGTATCTTCTAATTTTCTTGAAATTTGTACAAGCTGTCATTCCAACAATAGAATATGACTACACAAGGCACTTCACAATGTAATGAAGAGAGCATAGAATCTATCCTAATTATTGGCTCTGATTTTTAAAGAATTAACTCATAGATGTGACCATTGACCATATTCACCACTATATACAGTTTCTCTAATAAAGGGACTTATATGTTTATGCATTCAATAAAAAAATGTTCCACTACCAGCCTTATTTGTTTAATAAAAATGAGTGTAAAGAGACAGTTTTTCTCACTTTTTATCAAAAGGTTATTATAGGATTTTCTGTAAATAACTGTTCTTTAAGTGAAGACATGTCTCAAAGAGAATGATGACATCATTTATGAAGAAGTTATTAAATGTGTAATATTGTCAAAACTAGGACTAGAAAATACCATATGCTAGACTATTTTCTTTCTCTTCTTTGTTTCCTCTTTCTTCCCTTCTCCCCAGGTATCCTATCTGCTAATGGTGCTTAGGAAGTACTTACTGTGCACCAAGAAATATGCTAATCTTGTTTCCTGATTGTTTTATTAAGTTGTTACCACGAAAATTATTTTTTATTAAGGATTCAGGAATTTTTCTCGTGATTATCTGGTAGGATACTAGAATTTAAAGGATCTCCTTGTTGTGTCACATGTTGTAGCACATCAGTTTATAGATCTGAGTATAGGAGTTTAGAAAGGCAAGTGTTCTACTCTGGGACACTCACTGCCAGGCAAGGGGGCACTTGGAGTCCTCTTCCTCTTCCTTTCTTTACCCCCCTACATGCCTTTCATCCTTGTTCTTTCAGTAGTCTGCACACAGTGGAGTGGCTTATCTTGCCTCTAAGGAACCTTAGTTTTGTTTTGTTTTTCCTCATCTATTCAAGAATACTCTCCTTACCTTCAGTGCCTCTTTATTTTCCTCCCTTTTCCTATTGTAGTATAGTTCTTGTATTGCAGGGAAATCTCCATAATGAAGATAATGACTTGATGAAGGTAATGTGACGTTTGATATGGTATAATATGATATAATCATGGGCGTCATCCTTGAATATACTTCAGATATCCTGCTTGCTCATGAACAAGCAAGCTACTCTCCTTTGTTAATTTAAATTCATCTTCCAAACTGATTTTACTGGAGTATCTTATTTCTGAATACGTTTTATCTAGTTGATTTCCAATATTAGATGTTATCACATTGTCAGCATTTTTTTCCCTGTTAAGTTTTACCCTCAATTCTTTTACTTTTTTTTATTTTTTGGGTTAAGTAACCAGTTCTATTTATCTCAGTCACCACTAGGTGGCATAAATAATCTATTTGACTAAACCTTTTTAGTTTTAGATCTTTTTGACAGTTGAGATATTTATATGGATATCCAATGTATAAAGTGGGTATATTAATGGTATAAATGTGTTTTTATGAATTCATATTTATAGCACTCATTGAGAATAATGAGTGTTGAACAGTGAATTTGTGTTGATGAGCTTAACATTATTGAAATTCAGATTATGGATAGTCTTGTAAGCCTTCATATCCAGTTTAATTTTAGTTTCATAGTATTTTAAAACATTTGATTTACATTAGTAATTGCAAAAGGTAATTTTTTAACTTTAATTTTAATTTACAGAACAGTTCCAAAGATAGCACAAAGTTCTATATACCCTTTACCCAGCTGCTTGTAATGTTAATATCTTATATAAATGTGATACCTGTTAAAGCTAAGAAATTAACATTGATATAATACTATTAACTACAAATGTTATTCACCAGTTTTTCCACTAATGTCTTTTTTCTATTACAAAATCTAAACTAGGATACTATATTGCATTAAGTTATCATGTCACGTAGTCTCTTCCAATCTGTGACAGTTTCTCTAGCTGAAGTCTTTCATGACCTTGATACTTTTGAAGAGTAAAGGTCAGAAATTTTGTAATATTCCTCAATTTGGGTTTCTTTATCTGATGTTTTCTCATGGTTAGCTGGAGATTATGAATTTTGTTAGATTTATACCTAAATACTTTGGGATTGGGGGGTACTACTATAGTTTTTTTTTTTTTTTTTTTGCAAATTCTAATTGTTTATTCCTTATATATATAGGAACACAGTTGACTTTCATATGCTGACTGATCTTGTATCCTTCAACCTTGCTAAAGTTATTTTTAATTCTAGTAGTATATTGTAAATCCTTTTAGATTTTCTACATAGACAATTATGTAACCTGAAAATATAGACAGTTTTACTTCTTTCTTTCCAATCTATTTGTTTTTTCTTACCTCATTGAACTAAGAATTCCAGTGTGGTATTGAGTATGAGTGATAACTGAGGACATCTTTGCCTTGCTTTTGATCTTTGAAAAACTCAATTTTCTCTTCATTAAATAGGATGTTAGCTGTAGATTTTCATAGATACCCTCTGTTAGATTACGGAAGCTCTCTTATAGTTCTAATTTGCTGAGACTTTCTATCATGATTTTTTCAAATTCTTTTTCTACATCTATTGGAATGATCATATAATTTTTAAAATTTAGTCTGTTAATTTGGTGAATTGCATTGATTATTGAGACAGCCTTGCAGTTCTTTGACAGGCCTCATATTATCGTTTTTATGTATTGCTGGATTCAGATTTTTAAAATTGTATTGATGATTTTTGCATTGATGCTTATGAGGAATATTGTCCTGTTGTTTTCTTCTATTGTCTTTATCTGATTTTGGTTTTTGGGTAATGCTAGCTTCATAATATGAGCTGGGGAGTATTTATTTCTCTTTGATTTTCTCAAAGAGGTTGTATAGAATTAGAATTTGCTAGTGAAATTATTGAGGCCTGGATGGTTTTTCAAAAGTTTTAAAATACAATTGATTATATATAGGACAATTTCTTGGATGAGTTTGGTACAATATTTGGTTTTTAATGAATTTTGTTCTAAGGTTTAGATAGAAGGGAAAGATTCTGGTGGAGTTTCTGTCCTTCATGCATAACTGCTATTCTCCTCCCTCAGGTCTGCATCCCAGTAGACACTTTTTAAGGTTCTATTTTATCTTATCTATGAGTGCCAGATGGAGTTCATGGAAGACAACCCTGTAAGAGGATGTGGACTCTCCCACAATATCTTCAGCCCCAAGGATTTCACACTATTTTGCTATTTTGTACTCTGTTTTCACCAGTTTGTCAGCTGTTCTAGCTGAATTACCTCAAGCGGGCTTGTGTCAGCTCTCCTCCTATGGAGTTTTTGGGCCAGTTATTTTCTCTGCAACCTCATGTCTCCTATGGGTTTGCGCACAGTCTTAAATTTGGAGTTAGTCCTGCTCTTTTTTGTTGCAAGGGTGAAATCAATACTTTTTCCACCTTTCCACATCCTGAAGCAGAAGTCTCTCTGTTTTTTAAAACACCAGTTCAGTTCCAAAATATGTTCCTCAGCTTAGGCTAAATGGTAGAAGAGTGTTTATTCTTCTGACTTATGCACATAAATGATTTAACCTGGAAGTATAAGATAATGTGATGGTTTACAATATACTAAACATTTGCTATATAACATGTTGATGTTTATGTTTTTTAGCTATTTGAAAAATAGTATATTTTAAAAATGTAATTCAAATAAATCAGTGATTTGAGAACTCCCAAAGCACTCTGCAAAACTCACGTGTCTAAAAAATACATAGTTCATTTTGTAGAATTTGGGCTTCTGTTTCAAAAAAGGAGAGACAACTAAGCAAATTAAGCCTAAAGTATCCTAAAAAATATTAAGAATAGCAGGCCTGTAAAAGGAATTCTGTTACGAGTACATGAGCTCTAGTAAGTTTATTCATAGGTAAAACTTATTGATATTTGTTAAGCTTCCAAATGGAAGATGCTTTCTGTTTATAATGTATATTCTTCCTACTTCCAAACAAAGATTTTAGGGGAGCAGTTCATTGGCAAGTTGGTGCTGGCTGTTGGCTGTTTCCCACCTTATGGACTTCTCCAGAAGACTGCTTAGTGTCCTTAAGATGTGACAGTGGGCTTCTCCCAGAGCAAGTCATTTAAAACAGTAAGGCAGAAACCACAATATCTCTTATGACCTAGTCTTAGAATTCACATGCTGTGATTTCTTCAGTATCCTATTGGTTACATAGGTCAACCTATTCAGTGTAGGAGGGAACTGCACAAGTGTGTGAATGCCATGAGACGGTGATCATTGTGAGCCATCTTGGAGGCTCACTGCCACAGCCAGGAATCCCAATTAAAAAAACAATAAGACGGAGACATAATCAACATGGCTGGCTAAAGGCACCTGGCACTCAACTCTTCCACCAAGGAAAACCAAAACAAATAACCACATGTCAAATAGAGTGTTTAAAGGAGAACACTGGAATTCAGGGAAGTGACAGAGACCCTCTGAGGCACAGGAACAAGATGGCAGCACAGAGAGAGAGGCAAAGCACCCTGCTGGGATTGGCTTATAGCCAGGAAGGACTCACCATTGTGGGGAAAAGGTAAGCAGGAGATCCCTACCAGTCCAAGTTCCCATAAAAGATACCCACAATTGTAACTACAGAAGAGCCCCTTAGCCCTCACCAACCCTGAGCCTAGAATAGTGAGCTGCCCTGCAACAGCACTGTACCAGAGAGGGAATTCATGCTGGGTCCCACCTACCCCTGGGACCAAAGGTGCTGCTATTTGAGAGTGGTACCACCACCAAATCACATCCCACCCTGGGGCACAATAACTCCTGCATCTGCACATCCCTGGTGTGCTGCTGACATCCACCCAGATGGCTGCAGCATCACAACACCAGCTAGACCCAGCAATGTAGCCATGTCCCTGGCACCTGAGCCCAATCAGCACCCTACACCCTGTGAAAAGGTGATTGAAAACATCAGGGAGGCTACCCCTAGGACATAGGGAGCTGAAGCATGCATTTCCCAGGGCATGAGAGCTACCTGCCCAGGTATGCTGACTATAGCCTGAGGACCAGCCTTCCTGGGACCTGCTGCTGCTGAACCCCACACACGCTGCCCAGGGGCCAGTCTCCCTGGTGGCTCACCACCAGCGACCCTTCCCTCTCCAGCAGTAAGGTTACTGCATGCCTGCACTCATTGCCCAGAAGCCCGAAGACTGGTCTGCCCAGGGCCCATGCATGCCCTCCAGGGGCCCAAGGACCAGTGTGCCCAGCATCTCTGTCCCTAGCAAAGCACACCCTCCACAAACAACTGCAGCCTAAGCCACTATGGAAATTGCAGACACAACTAATGTTGATTACAACTGAAATCATGGAGACTACACTATTGCACCTACTGAACCGACACTATAGATAAATCCTCAGGAAAAAGTCTTTCCCTATGGAAGCTACTCTATAAAATTGGAAAAAATGACTTATACCACATGTGTAGAAATCAATGTAGGGGCATAAGAAACATGGAAATGCAAAGGAACACCTCCAAAGGAGTACAATAATTCTCCAGTAACAGCCTAAAGGAAACGAAAACTATGAAATGCTGGAAAAGAAATTCAAAATAATGATCCTAAGGAAACTCAGTGATATATAAGAGAAAACAATACAAAGGAATCAGGAAAAACATTCATGATCTGAATGAGAAATTTCTTTAACAAAGATATATATATTTAAAAGAACCAAACAAATCCTGGAATTGAATAATTCAGTTACTGAAGTAAAACTATAATGAAGAGCTTCAATTCTGAACTTGAAGACAGGTGTTTAGAAATAAGCCAGTTAACATCAACAACAAAAAAGAAATAAAAAGGAAGGAAGAAATCCCGTGTAACATGGGGCACCATCAAGGGAAAAAAGATTTGCATTTTGGGGGTTCCAGACAGAAAATAGATGGTAAAAGGCATAGAAGACGTATATAACAATAGCTGGAAATTTCCCAGTTTTCGACAATTAGGTATAGATGGAACATACGTCAACACAATGAAGGCCATATATAACAAACCCACAGCTAACATTATACTGACTGGGGAAAAGCTGAAAGCCTTTCTTCTGAGAACTATAATAAGATAATGATGCCCCCTTTCACCACTTAATATATAGTACTGGAAAGTCTTAGAGCAATTAAGAGAAAGAAAGAAAGGGGATCCAGATTGGAAAAGAGTAAATCAAGTTGTTCCTCTTTGCAGATAACATGGAAAAAAATTACATAGGAATGAATTTAACCAAGGATGTGAAACATCTCTACAATGAAAAGTGTAAAACACTGAAGAAAGAAATTGGAGTACGTACACACATGCAAAATGGAAAAACATCCCATGCTCATGAATTGGAAGAATTAATATTGTTAAAATGACCATATTAATCTAATCAATCTACAGATTCAATACAATCCCTATCAAAATGCCATCACACTACCTGATTTCAAAGTATATTACAAAGCTATAGTAACCAAAATAGCATGGTACTGGCATAAAAACAGACACATAGACCAGTGGAATAAAATAGAAAACTCAGAAGTAAATCCACATGTTCCCAATCAACTGATTTTCAAAAAAGACACCAAGAACACTGGGGAAAGAGTACCCTCTTCAATAAATGGAGCTGGGGAAACTGGATATCCATATGCAGAAGAATGGATCTATACCCTCTTATTTCTCACAATATACAAAACCCACTCAATGGATTAAAGATTTAAACATAAGACCCAAAACTATAAAGGAAGAAAACATAGGGGAAAAGCTTCAAGACATTGTTTTAGGCAATGATTTCATGGGTAAGACTTCAAAAGCACAGGCAACAAGTATAAAAATAGACAAATAAGATTGTATCAAACTAAAAAGCTTTTTGCACAGCAAAGGAGCAATCAACAGAATAGAATGGGAGAAAATATTTACAAACTATTCATTTGACAAGGGACACATTCCCAAGGAACTCAATTCAGCAGCAAAAATAATCTGATTAAAAATGGGCAAATGATCTGAATAGACGTTTATTAAAAGAAGACATACAAATGGCTAACAAGCATATGAAAAAAATTCTCAACATCACTCGTCATCAGGAAAATGCAAATCAAAACCACAATGAGATATCATCTCACCTCAGAATGGCTGTTATCAAAAGGACAAAAAAATAGCAAATGCTGTTGAGGATATGGAGATGCACTGTTGGTGAGAATGTGAATTAGTGCGGTCTTTATGGAAAATTATGGATATTTTTTTAAAAATTAAAAATAGTACTACCATACAATCCATCAATTCCACTACTGGGTATTTATCCAAAGGGAAGGAAATTAGTTTATAGAAGAGATATCTGCACCCTCATGTTTATTGCAGCACTATTCGCAATAGCCAAGGTATGGTATTAACCTAAACGTCCATCAACAGATGAATGGATAAAGAAAACGTGGTATATATACCCAATGGAATACTACTTTCTAAAAAAAAAAATGAAATCCTATCATTCATGGCAACATATTTGAACCTAGAAGACAATGAGTTGAACAAGACAGGCACAGAAAGATAAATACTGCATGTTCCAACTCATATGGGAGCTAAAAAAAAATTGAGCTCAAAAGTAGAGAATATAATTGTGGTTATTAGAGGCTGGGTTATTAGAGGCTTATTATTGGGGGGATGGAAGGATAGGGAGAGATTGGTTAATGGATACAAAATTATACCTAAATAGAAGGAATAAGTTCTAATGTTCTCTAGCACTATAGGATAAATATGGTTAACAATTTATTGTATATTTTTCAAAAGCTAGAAGAGGATTTCAAATGTTCACAACACAAATGATAGATGTTTGAGGTGATGGATATACTAATTACCTTGATTGCATCAGTACCCATTGTATACATGTATTGAAATATCACTGTCATCCCATAAACATGTATAATTGTTATGTGTCAACTAAAGAAAAGGAAATAAGTAAATATGAATAGAAAATTTAGTGAGGAAGAAACCCAAAAAGCCAACAAGTGTGTACAGATACTCAAAGTTATCAGAGTACATGAATTAAAACAAGATACTACTTTATTTATTTGGCAAAAATTAGGTTAGAGAGTGGTTAGCATTCAAAGAGATGTGAAGATAGGAAAACCTTTGTGCACTGCTGATTAAGTGTGTAGACTGCCCCAACCGTTTTGGAGAGGAATCTCATGGTATTTAGTCAAACTGAGTATACCCTGAGTATATACTGCAAAGGAATGGATGCAGAGAACCTTAAGAGTGTGTGTAGGAAGATGCTCATTGCTGTGTTGTTTGTAGTGGCATGAATTGGAAGCAATCTGGTCATTTATTACTAGTGGAGTTACAAGATACTGTGCAGCAATTAGCAACAGAGATACACATGAAACAACATGAATAGATCTTAAACAGATCTGAATCAAAAAAGTAAGTCGCAGTTACTTTCTTTGTAGCTTCCTCTATTTTCCATTTTTATTTGGTTATTATATTTAGTATCACAAACATAGCATGTCTAAACCAAAACTCCTGATTTTACATCCACTGCCAAAAAAGCATCTCCCACAACTGAACTGAAAATAAAAACCCATGCTCCTCTACCAAAACTTCCCATCTCAGTGAACGTCACTACTGTCCCCCAAGTTGCTAAGCCAAAAATTCTAGGAGTCAGCTTTGATTTCTCTTTCTCTCTCTCCACCTCACCCAGTAACATGTGTCTCATTTCTCAGCAACAAGTCCTGGCCTCCCCATCTCCAGAATACATCCTGGTGCCTGGGATTCTATGTATTGAACCAGCACCTCACATGATTCCAATGCATGAGATATCTGAGTCAGACTTTGAATAACCTTGAGAAACATTTTCTCCTGCTCTCAGTTGAGGAATAAACTTTTCCTGTTTGATAAATTTTGGGGCTTCTTCAGAGGGAAAAATTAAAGGAAGATATTTATTTTTGGCTTTTTATAATAAAGGTCATTTTCGTGATTCTATTGTTAATAATCAGTGAATCAACAGGTCCCAAATGGTAATACCATTCCAATTTTATCACCAGTACAGCTGACAGATTGAAAGTTTATATAAGAGCAGAGCTCTAGAACCAATACTTAATTCCCAGGTCCTAACTGTAGTTGTGGGATCTTGGTTAGTTTACCTACCTCTGAGCCTCCAGGTTCTTCACCTACAAAGTGAGGATAGCATTTTTTAGCCATAGAGTTGTTAGGAGGATTAAATGAGCTAAGGCATGTAGAGCACATGGCACAGTGCTTGACCTTGACAATGCTGCTGCTAGTATGATGATGAAGACAATGATTACTATTGCTATGACTACAACCACCACTAGGACTTCTAGTTTTGCCATCACAAATACTACGTGCAGCCAGCAGAGGGCAATGGAACAGCACAAGTTTTAAGTAATACTAACACATAAGCCTGTTGGAGATAGGTCAGATTTGCTGAATGTTACTTCTCTCACCTTCTGATAGTTCTTATTTTCATGGGCGGAGGACACAGATATCAGTGAAGCTCCTTCATGTTTGAGATTCTCCTCCACTTATTGAAGAACGATGGTGGATCTATCTACACAGAGTTTGCTTATAATTATTTAAAATCTCAATTTCCGTCTTTATTGTCCTTCCCATTTAGTACACCTCACCTCGGGGTTATTTTCTGAAATGAGAGGAGTGCACTAAATATTTTGGTTTTAAGTCCTGTTCCCAAGAGCCATTGGTGCTGCTGAGCTGCATCGGGGCTGTCAGGGATGGAGTGGAAAGGCTCCAGTTCTCGACCCACCACTGACTACCAAAGCAACTCATCATTTATCTGTTTCATACATTAATGTTTCTCATGAGATTTTATTTTGGAAAAAATAAAGTTATACTTTAGAAAATGGGCACTCACAAATGCCCCTTCCAGCTCTATCCTTCTATGTTTCTAGTTTGCTGGGGACTTTGTTGTTTTTAACAAATAATAGCATTTCTTGTCTAACATTTTTCAACCTTTTGTCAATTCATCAGTTGCAAAATCAGTTGTCCCTTTTTTTATATGAAATGATGGAATATAGTAAAACAAGTAAAAATATCAAAAGAAATTGTCCATAGTAAGAAAAATTTTTGTTTTAAAACCTTTGTTTCAGGTATGTCTGATATATTTTACCTTCAGAGAAGTAAAATAAATTTTATATTGTGTGTTGTGATCAAAAGTTTGAAAACCACTGCTATATGTACATTGATCTCCTTGTTTTTATCACTATTAATCTGCTAGGACTTCCATAACAAAGGACCATAGACTGGATGACTGAAACAACAGAAATTCATTTTCTCACAGTTCTGGAAGCTTTAAGTCCAGGATCAAGGTGCTAGTAGGGTTGGTTTGTTCTCTCTCCTTGGCTCGTAGATGGTCCTCTTCGTGTTCACATGGTGTTCTCCCTCTATGCATATTATAAAAGAAAAAAATTATTCAATGATACTTCCTGTTAAAATATGGTAAAGAAGATTTTATTTAAGATCATTGCAATAGGTATAGGGACAATTGCAATGGGATTTTGCAATGGGGGAGAGAGATTGGGCTTAATTCCAAACACAGCATGGGCAAGTGGGAATTTATGTTCAAGGAACAGGATCAGTGGGTGGAAAATTACTAAGAGGAAACAGCAGGGCTAAGGAGGGTTCTGGCTAAATCAACTTTACAGGATTCTTGCTGAAGATAGGCCAAGGTGATCAGACATTACCTGGGAGATAGTGGAGGATGAACCTGTTCAGATAACAAGGGTAATAAATTATTAGGGGAGGGAGGTTCTTGCTAAACTGAATTAGCAGGGTTTTGGCTAAAGCTGGGTTTTACAAGGAAGTGCGCAGATGGGCGTAGGAGAAAGTTTGGGAGCCTGACTAAAGTTTGGTCGAGTGAGAATCTTTGTCAATATCTGTGTCCAAATTACCTCTCTGTACAAGGACATAAGTCATAGTTGATTAGGGCCTGCCCTAATGACTTCATTCTAACATAATTACCTCTTTAAAGACCCTGTTTCTAAATGCAGTCACCTTCTTAGGTACTGGGTATTAGGACTTCAACATGTAAACTTTGGGGTGACACAATTCAGCCCATAACAATCACATAAATAATCTTGGAGATTAACCCATATGAATATGTAAAGCAGCCTCATTTTATTATGGGTCTAAAACTTCTTCTATCCCACTTTCCCCACACCCAATCTTGGATAATAACTAATGCTCTTTGTAAAGGATTATGTGTTCATTATAAAAATTGCAAACAAGTTCAAAGGAAGTAAAAACCAGGTTCATTCCCATCTCTTAGAGTTAACACTTTTGACATTTTAATGAATATTCTTTCAATGATCCCTCTATGTCTAAATACATATGTAGACTTATCTGTTTATTTATGGATATATGTAAATGAGTATATTGATGTGTCTATACATTTAAAAAATGAGATTGTACCATTTATGTTCTGTAACATTTGTTCACTAAACAATATGTTGGGACCATCATTCTTCATTAAGATATATAGCTACATATCCTGATTAACAACAGTTGCTTAGTATTCAGTTGTATGGGTGTTCCATTAATTATGTAACTAGTCATTTGATTTGCTTATTTTTTATTATAATCAAGACTTCTGTAAATATGTATGTTTATATTATACATCTTTACACACTGATAATTCCCATGGAATAAATTTTTGGAAGAATACAAAGTCGAGCACCCACTTTGCATTTTAATATATACAATAATTCTTTGCTATCTTTCAAATAGGTTGCACTGATTTATACTCCCACCACAAAAGTAAATAAAAAGAAAGCATGGGTGCTTATTTTTCTTCACTGTCACCAACACTAGACTTTAATATTGACATTCTTTTAAGCAAAAGGAAAATCTTTAGTTTTTATTTGTGCTTAATTACAAGTGAAAGTATCTTTTCTGTCAACATTTTATTTACAACATACAACAAAATTTGAAATGAACTAATTTTATAGTGAACAAACTAATCCCTCTCATGACCTAAATTACCTCCCAAAGTTCCCACCTCCTAATCCCATCACACATTGTGATTAGGATCTCAACATATGAATTTGGGAGTACAAAAATATGTAGTGCACAACAACCATCTTATTATATAACCTTGCTAAGTTCATTTATTTCTAGTAATTTTGTAGGATCATTAGGATTTTCCATGCAAACAATTATATCATCTGCTTATAGAGATAGTTTTGCTTTTCTTTTTAAATATTATGCTCTTATTTCTTTTTCTTTTCTTATTACAATGATGAGGATCTCCAGAACAATATTGAATTGAAATGATATAACTGTACATCCTTTTCTTCCGATTTTGTGCCAAAAGTACTTAATATTTCATCATCAATTATGTTAACTAGATGATACATGTAGATCCCTGTTGGGAGACAATTCTCTATGGGCTGTCATGCTGCTACACATCTTATGAGCAGACGCAGTAACCACACCTTTGTTCTGGACTGTCTTTTTAAGGATATTTGTATAGTGAAGAGCCTTGAAATATATATATATATGAAAGAGATAGTGTATACTCTAGATCAAAGGACAGATTTGTTTACTGTCCAGCATAATAAAGATAATGTCTCCCTCTGGGACAAATGTTGGGCTTGTTTGTTGCCCATTATAGAGAGATTTGGGTTCCCTAAGCTCAGAGTTCCTCTTCTGTAATGCAAACCACTGTGTATGCCCTTGTGTTGCCCTTTGAGAACTGGGGCTTGGGAAACTGATATAAAAAATGTTAATATCCTAGCTACTGCTATTTCTGTGAGAAATAAACTGTCCTTTCCAGCTGATCCAGTAGTCCTATGTCTTCTGCCAGCATCTTTGAAACTATAATAGGATAATTTGTTAACTTCTAAGTAGAATAAAATCTCAGACCCTTTATGGTTCTTGACAACAATCTTGATTAGATTGAAAAAGGTCCCTTCTGTTTATAATTTAATGAGAGTTTTTATTATTAATGAATATTGAATTTTGTCCAATGTTTTAGCCCTATTGAAATTATCATATATTAATACTTTTCTACTTTATTTTGTTAATATTTTATAAATTACATTGATTGTTGAATATCAAGCCAATCTTGCATTCCTGGTATATACCTGATTTATTTATTATGTATTATACATTTTGTTGTTACTGGATTTGATTTGCTAATATTTTGTTAAAGGATCTTTTGCATCTATGTTCATGAGGTAGGTTGGTCTATAATTTTCCTCTCTTCCTCCCCATCTTCTCTTTCTCTTTCTCTCTCTCTTTTGTAATACTTTTGTTATGTTTTGATATTCTGGTTGTGCTGACCTCATAAAACAAGTTGGAAAATGTTCTTTTCCCTGCTATGTTCTGATAGGATTTGTGTAAAATTGGTCTTATTTACTCCTTGAATTTATTATAGAATCCACTATTGCAACTATCTGGGCCTGGAGTCTTCTTTCTGGGAAGGTTTTGATAACAGATTTAATCTCTTTAATATATTATATAGAGAAGCCCATTCAAATTTTCTGTTTCATTCTTGTGTTTGTGTTGGTTAGTTGTATTTTTCAAAGAATTTGCTCATTCATTGAAGATGTCAAATTTGTATAATATTATTTATTATATTTTATTATCCTTTTAATACATGTAGGATCTATGGGGATACATATATTTTCATTTCTTATATTGGTAATTTATGTTCTTTATAGCCACAGTATTATCCATTTTGTTAGTCTTTTCAAAGAATGAATTTTGACCTTGATAATTTTCTATGTTGTTTGCTTATTTTGTTTCATCTATATCTGCTCTTACCTTTATTATTTCTTCCTTCTACTACTTTGGGTTTACATTGTTCTCCTTTTGCTAGTTTTTTGAGCTTTAAACTTAGCTCATTAATTTTGATATTTCTTCTTTTATAAAATAGGCATTTAAAGCTATAAATTTCCCTCTAAGCCCTTGATTTAGCTACATCCACAAATTTAGATATGTTGTATTTTATTATCATCCTATTCAAAATATAGTTTCTTACTACCTGCCAGTTTTATTAAGTTACAACTGACAAATAGAAAGTGTATATATTTACAGTGTACAACATGACGTTTTAATATATACATTGTAAAATGATTAAATCAAGCTAATTAATATATCCATCACCTCACATATAATTTTTTGTTGGGAGAACATTTAAGATCTATTCTCTTAAAAATTTTCAAGTATATAATACATTATTATTAACCATAGTCACCATGTTGTACAATAGATCTCCACAACTTACTAATCCTGCGTATCTAAAATTCTCAAAGTAATTCGAATTTCTCTTATGATTTTTTTCTTTGACTCATAGACTATTGAGAAGTCTATTGTTTCATTTTCAAATTTTAAAATTCCTCTAGATTTTTTAATATTGATTTATAATTCAATTTAATTGTGGTCAAAGTACATACTTTGTATGATTTCAATAATTTTAAATTGATTAGAGACTTGCTATAGCTCAGCATTTGTTCTATCTTGGTAAACATACTATGTGCCCTTGAAAAGAATATATCTTCTGCAGTTTCCAGGTGTATAGTTCTACATAAATCAAGTAGGTCAAAGTTGTTGATAGTGTTATTCAGATTTGTCTTTAACAAGTGCAACATAGCATGTCATTCACTCCAGACTATGTAGTATGTATGAAAATTGGGGAAAGGAGAAGCAAAGGCACCTTGTATATATTGGCTTGATATTTAGAACTCTGACTGTTATAATTTACATCAAAGCTTTCTGTACATGTTTACTAATTATTAGAATTAATGGTTGGGATAATTATGGTTAATTATACATGACTACTAATAGAAACATTAAAAGCTCCATCTTAAAAATTACATAAAGTTATGGGGTTTTTTTGCAACTCAGTGGGAGGAAAAATAATTAAAAGCATGAGGAATTAGATCAGATTTATGATAGTGTGGGACATGGTAATACCTGCTGTTGTGTTACCTCTATTGTGTTATGGCAGGTTTTCTGGGCAGTCTCACCTGGGGAAGAAAAATAATCTAACATCACTGAGCCCCAACCATGTGAGAGCATTGTGCAATTAACTTTAGGTTCATTTTCATTATTTAAGAAACCCTATTAGGTATTGTTACCTTGATTTCTCAAATGAGAAAATATGATAGGTTAATTAAACAGTCAGGTTCATGAAGTTATAGGGTGTGGCAGAGATGATGCTTTGTGTTCAACGTTCCATTTGTTTTTTTTCTCCTTCCTCGACATGAAAAGTTTATCCCATCCCCTTGCAATTAAGTGGGGCCATGTGATAGTTCTTATCAATGAGATATCAGATGAAGCAATAAAAGACCCTGCACAAGTCTTTGGTCTCTTTCTTCCCCTAATGCTGAGATAATGGAATGACTAATAGAAAACCCTGAATTGTTGAGTTACTGCTGGAGGACTATTGTCCTGCAGTTGCCTGGACTTCAGGCAGACACCTGAAAAGTAAGAAATAAACATGTTGTGTTAAGCCACTGAGATTTGAGGATTGTTGTTGTATCAAAACATAATATTCTGATTAAAACAGAGAGGGAGCTGGAATTTGAACCCAGATCTGTTAAACTCTAAAAACCATGGTTTTTGTACTACCTCTTCTCTTTCCCCAAAGGCACAGAATCAGGTATATATATATATATATATATTTATCAAGAGCACATAGACATCTTTCATTAGCCAGGGTGGTTCAGCTGGACATAGATATTAAGAAACTAGTTAGTATCAGTTGGCTATTTTTAAGGCGACACAAAATTAGGCTCTTTATTTGCTTTGCATGCTTGTAATTGCCAACTATATATATCAACTTTACACTAAAAAAAAAAATTCATTCGTACACAGGTTTTTTTTTAAAATACATGTCACCTAACCTGAGTAGATGTTGCTGTTAATTGCTATTACCTGACCCCTCTAAATTGATTTGTAAAATTTTGAGTGTAAATATGTATGTGCATTTTTAGGGGCCTAGAAACTATAGAGATAAGGTGTCCAATATGGTAGCCACGAGCTATCTGTGACTAAAGAACTAAAATCGAACAAATTAAAAATTGAATTCCTTAGCCAGAATAGCCCACTTTGAGAGTTTTATAGCCCACTTCTGGCTAGCTATTGGACACTACAAATTATGGGTCATTTTTATCATCTCTGAAAGTACAGTTAGTGCTGCACTAGAGCTTTCATCAGTTTTCTTTTTAAAATATATATTTATTTTATTACTGAGTTAAACACTGCAGGCCCATCCACAGAAACTTAGATAGGCATAATAATAATTAAATTTGGTCATCTTTGATATTTTTCTGACATTCGGTCAAATAAAACCATATATAACTTTTCGTATTTTTTTAAAACATTTCTTGCTATAATAGTACACTTGTCAAAGTAGCAGGATAGGACATACCAATTGAACTAACAAATTATTAGGTAAATAACTTTTAAGTACTGAACACGTGTCTTTGGCCCTCCATCTGGCCTTTGTACAGGGACTTACAGAAAGGTGGGCAGGCCTGTTTCCCCTACTCTTACCTGGAGCCTCACTAAGCTATCATAGAGGTGATCAACCTAAATCTAGTTCACTCAGTGGTCAACTTCTTTGCCTCATAATTAGTTTGCTTGAACTATAATCCCCCTTTGAGTATTTGTACTTCTGTTTTACTTACTGCTACTTCTTAGTTGGCAAAACAAAATAATAATTGGGCAGTTTCAAAATGAAAGATAAAATTCACCTCCAGGTATTTCACACAATAATTAACGTGCGAGTGTACACATGTGCATGCATTAGTTTTCTAGGGCTGCTATAACAAAGTACTGCAAACTGGGTGGCTTAGAAGAACAGAAACACCTTCTCTCACAGTTCTGGAAGGTAAAAATCCTGTATCAAGGTGTCAGCAGGGCCATGATCTCTCTGAAAGCTCTAGGGAAGAATCTTTCCTTCCCTCATCAACTTCTGGTGGTTGCTGGCAATCTTTGGTGTTTCTTGGCTTGTGGATGCATGACTTCACTCTCTGCCTTTCTTCACGTGGCCTTCACCCCTGTGTGTCTCTTATCCGTTTTCAAAGTGGTCTGTGACCACAAAAATGTTAAAAACCATTGAATTCTTTCATCAGTTTTCGAAGTGGTAAGTGACCACAAAAACATTAAAAAAAAAAAAATCCATTGAATTAGTAGGAGGTGGTTTTCTCACAGTGTATAAAAATACCTTTGTCCCTGAAAGGTGGACTGTACCTGTGTGGATGATTATCATGAGCCTAAGGCAGAATCTGCTGATCTCCAGGTTGTGGTAAAAGGGAAGCTGGAGGCTTTCTACTTGGGAGATCCCCAGGCCCTGCCTCTAGGTAAACAGTCAGTAGGCCATAGCTGTTCTGCTCCTTCTTACATAAAAGATCACTCTAGGATCATTTTTGTAAATACAGTCATAATTCAATAATCACTATGCTCAATCCAGTGAGGAAGACAAAACCCCAAACTATTATTTGACATTGTCTTCTCTCTTGGCCTGCAAGGATAGGCACCATGCTTTTCACTCCCTGTTCACTCTCCCCACATTTGATGGGTTTTAATAAATTACAATTTTTATCCATTTAGATGTTCAATTGTCCCGTCTTTGGCCAATGGGAGCCTTTTCAAGTTGGTTCTGAATCCTTTTGACATAAACCTAGTAGTACTCTTTTACAACTTCCCTGGTTTATATATGACAAGATGTTCCAGGTTTATTTTGTACATTTTTTGCCCCAGAACCTGAATCGCCCACTTCTCCAAGAGGCCCTGGGGTTTTTTTTGTTGTTGTTTTAGCTTTTGTTTGTTTGTTTTGAAGTGGAAAGTGGTATGTCAAGACCACAATCTGAGTGCTGGAGATGCTAATTGCTACATGGTTGGTCATTGTTTCTAGGCCTCTTCAGAAAGGTCTCCCTCCCTCCCTTTCTTCTTCCCTCCTTCCCCTGTCCTTCCTCCCTCTTTCTCTACTTCCTTTCCTTGTTTTCTTACTTTTTTCTATCTATCTATTTCCTGACTCTGTGTATGTGTGTGTATTTCTGGATAAAATGCTTAATACTTCTGGTTCAAATTTAGGAATTCTACATTGTCTTTGACCTAACCCCTCTATATTACGTCTATATCCTCTTTCTTTCACATGGAGAATCATGGCTCTCAAACACATAGGGATTGGTGAAATTAGATTATTCCACAATTATTTTATTCTACATTATACACATAATGGTCTTATATTAACATTATTTTTATTTCAGGAAATTTTTTAAAATTCTATTTTTAGTATTTGTTCTCCTGCTTTGGTTTTCTTCATCAGGAATTTCTGTTAACCATATATTGTATCTTCCTTACCTAATGTCAACATTCATTACTTTTTCTCAAATTCTTTTTGTCTATTCATTTCTTGTGAATTAAAAAGGTTATCTCATTTTCAGCTTCTATTTTTTTAATTAAGGCACTATCTCTTGTGTCAGTTTACACTTGTGTTCCTTCTTGTTTAGTTTTTGTTTCTGAACTGAGTTTATTTCTAAATCTTTTCTGAATTATTTTGCCTCACTTTGAGTTTTTCTGATTCCAAATTGTGTTTTATCTCATGTCTTGTGTCATTTACTGTCTTAAGCTTTTTAAAGAATCTGTTTTGTAGACAGGACTTTCTGGCACCCTTTCATGTTTGTAGGGAAATGATTCTGTTCTTTACTCTCTTTTCTTATAATAACTTTGTATGGAATTTGACCTCAATAATTTCCTGTTTCGTAGTTTTTCCAAACTTTTATAAGGACTCTGGGTAGCTTTTCTAACTCCAGAGAGCTCTGTTTTCTGTTTTTTGGGGATTTTTTGTTTGTTTGTTTGTCATTACAGTGCTAAAAATATGGTGGTTTGCTTTTTGAACTATTTTCCTCTCTACCTTTTTTATAAGCCTTTTCTTCTTTGTCATACCTGTCCTATTCTACTTTGATGCCACTCATAGCAATTTCTACCCAGCATAGGGTCCTGGCCTGGGAGGGAGCCATGGTGGCTCAGTTTTGAAAATTCACAGGGCCTTGCCTTCTCCCACCCCTCTGGTTCTTATAGCAGGCTCCTGTGACTATTCGCTAATAGCGTGGGCACACCCCTCCCTGGTTCAGCTGCTGTTTCCATCTGGCCCAGGTGTGCTTCAGTAAGTTCCTCTTAGCTATTTTGGGAGGTCTCTTGTTGTCAGGTCTTTTAAAGGCCCCATTACATCCCTCTACTTCCTTTTGCACAGAGGGTGATACATGAAGGTTTATGTCTGTTGTTTATTTCCTCACCTGCATGTATTTTGTGCTCTGTGAAACACTCTTGCTCGTTTTTTTTTTTTAATTTTTTTGTAAGTGTTATTTATGCATTTTTGATTTTGCCACATAGTTGACCTGTTTCTTTGGATGTGGGGATTTGGAAAGACTAAAACACCATGCTGCTGCCACCACTGTCTTCTCCAAATGAACAAGGAACTCTTGAATCATAAGAACATAAAGTTTTCTATGATATATTCTGTTTCTTTCAATAAATCTCTTTCAAATGAAGAACGTTTCTTTGATTCTTCAGGGTTGTATTTCTCTTTTTTTATAGAGTTCAAAAATATAGTGGATTACTCTTCCACATTTATATAAACGTTCTCTTATATATAAACATTATCTTTGCATAGGTCCTGTGATTTTTATTCTCTCTTCCTCCCTCCCTTCCTTCCTCTGTTAAAACAAAACAAAAGGTTAAAAAAGGGGTTGTCTGTGTCTTTTGCAGCAGGTGGTGTCTGATTCCCACCTATATCCCTCACCCTCACCACTTTGCTACACATCTCCCAATTTCCAATTGCCGGCACCACATTTCTTTGCCTATGAGCTTTCTCCAGCTACCAGAGCCTGTTTGGCTTACCTAGGTAGCAGGCTGAAGTGCTAATGCTCCCCTTGGAATCATTCTTTAACTAGTAACTGATGAGAGTGCATGTATGCAGTAGACAGAATAATGGCCCACCCAAAGATGTCCAGAACCTAATCCCCCAAATCTAAATAAGTTGCTTCACATGGCAAAAGATACTTTGCAGTTGTGATCTTGAGATGGAAAACTTCTCTGCATTATCCAGATGGGCTCAATCTTATGCCCTGGGACCTTATAAGTGGAAGAAGGAAATCACAAACAGAGAGAAACTTGAAGATGCTTTGCTGCTGGCTTTGAATAAATAGTAAGGAGACAGCAGCAAAGGAATGCAGATGACCTCTAGAAACTGAAAAGGAAAGGAAACGGACTTTCCCGTACAGCCTCCAGATGCAGCTTTGCTGTCACCTTGATTTTAGCTCAGTATGACCCATTTTAGACTTCTGACCTCCAGAACTGTAAGATCATAAATTTGTGCTATTTTATTTTATTTTATTTTTTTTTTTTGAGACAGAGTCTTACTCTGTTGCCCAGGCTAGAGTGCCGTGGCATCAGCCTCGCTCACAGCAACCTCAAACTCCTGGGCTCAGGCGATCCTTCTGCCTCAGCCTCCCGAGTAGCTGGGACTACAGGCATGCGCCACCATGCCCGGCTATTTTTTTCTATATTTTAGTTGGCCAATTAATTTCTTTCTATTTTTTAGTAGAGATGGGGTCTCGCTCTTGCTCAGGCTGGTTTCGAACTCCTGAGCTCAAACGATCCGCCCACCTCGGCCTTCCAGAGTGCTAGGATTACAGGCGTGAGCCACCGCGCCGGGCCAATTTGTGCTATTTTAAACCACCATATTTGTGGTAGTTTGTTATAGGAGCACCAGAAAACTAATAAAATGTATAAATGTTCCACCTTCCTCAGCTCTTGAGTGGGTTAGATGAAGCATGTGTTCAGTATTGGCTCTCAGTCTTGGAGATGGGGATTAAGTGCCTTATCCATTAGTGATAACCCACAACTAGAAAACAAACCAATCAGTAGCTTCCTTCTCTTTCCTGTCTAACTTTTCCACACCCCTACTGTGTCAGGAGCACCTCCAAATAAACCACTTCCACTCAGGTCCTTGAATTGGGGTTTGCTTCTGGGAGAACACAAAATAGTTCTAAAATAGAACTTGAGATAGGTTTGGTGAGAGACTGATGTAGGAGTTGGCTCTATCTCTTCAAGTTTGAATTGAAGGAGAAAGGAGTGTTATATTTATCATAAATCTTTATCAGTTTGAAGATGCAGTGACACAAGGGCAAGTAGGAAGTGGGTGGAAGCCTAAAACTCAGGTGGTCATAAGACATAGTCTCTTTGTTGCAAAGCTTTTGTTTTTGTTTTGTGTGTGTGCTTCTTTAGTACTTAAAGTAAGACTCTATGGAGTCCAGAGGTCTGCTTCATGAGTCTCCAGAAATGAATTTTAGGGCCTCTGCTGCCACCTGGGACTGTCAACCTGAGGAGGGAGTTTAAGGTAAAAACAGTATCATTGGCTCATGATACACCAGAATTTCTCAACCTTGCACAATTGACATCTTGATCTGGATAATTCTTTGGTTTGAGGTCTCCCTTGTGCATGGTAGGATATTGAATAGCATCCCTGGCCTCTACCTACTATTAATAGATACTGTTATTACCCCATCCCAGTTGTGATAAGCAAAAATGTCTTGGAACATTGCCAAATGACCCTGAGGGTCAAAATCACTGCTATTTGAGAGCCACTTCTCTGCATAGCTCCAACTCCTTTTTATCCTTAAATCTCCTGCAACTCTGGAGACAGGCTAGTTAAAGACAACATTCCCCAGACTCCCTTACAATTAGGATATTGCATGTGACAGCTTCCAAAGACAAACCTGGATGAGATTTAGAACATGGAAGTGAACATCATGAGGCAAGTGACTTTTCTGACAGCAATGTCATGGAGGTATTTTTTTTTCTTAGAGCAGTAATGGTGAAAATTTGATCTCTGACTTCACACATATTGAACACGGTGGCAGCAATGTGATTTTTGCTAATGCAACCTGTTGGACATTTCTCTTCACTGTATTACTTCTAATGTATTATCTAAGCTTATTTCCTGGCACTTCAAGAAATGTGAAAAGAATCCTTTCTGATTAAACTAGCTAGAGATGATTCTGGTGTCTGAAATACAGTCATTTTTACAAGGACTGTGTACAGAGAACATCACAATCTAAATTGTGGCTTTGTTTTCATGAAGAAAGTAGGAAGAAAGATACTAAAGAGTTTAGAGTTTTCAGACTGGGAAACTGGCAAACCTATTTAATAGTTATATGATGTCTAATGATTCTTACATTGCAGGATTCATGCTGACTAAGCTAGTGACATTAGTCAAAATGTTAGGAAAGATTCAACATGGTAGTGTGTACAGACTGATTCCTGCTGCTTTCAGCAAAGTCCCGCAAGATACAGATCAATTCAAACTGGAGGTAGAAGGAATAGCACTTGGCTAAAAGAGGCTATGTATCTGTGGCCTGCAATCTAAGTAGACTGAGCCTTCAGTAATTTGGAATCTTGCAGAGTCAAAAAAAAAAAAAATCAACTATGATATTTACCCAAATAAGTTGAAAACTTATGTCTCCCCCAAACCTGCACACAAGTATTTATGGAATTGTATACATAATTGCCAAAATCTGGAAGCAAGCAAGATTTCCTTTACTAGGTGAATGGATAAACTATGGTACAGCCAGGCAGCAGAATATTTTTCAGTGCTAAAAAGAAATGAGCTCTCAAGCCATGAAAAGACATGAAGGAAATTTAAATGCATAATACTAAGTGAAAGAGGCCAATTTGAAAAGGCCTCATATGATTTCAACTATATGACATTCTGTGAAAAGCAAAACTGTGGAGACAATACCAATGAACAATACTCAAGTAGCAGTTGTTACTAGGGATTAGGATAGAAATGAATAGGCAGAGTATAGGGAATTTTTAGGTCAGTGAAACTATTCTTTATGATACTGTAATAGGGGATAAATGTCATTATACATTTGTCAAAACCCGTAGAATGTACACCACCAAAAGAGTACCCTGATGTAAAATATGGACTTTGGATGATGATGATATGTCAATATAGGTTCATCAGTTGTAACAAAGGTACCACTCTAGTGCCAGTGTTGATGGTGGAAGAGGTGGTACATGTGAGGGACAGGATTATATGGAAACTATCTGTACTTTCCACTCAATTTTGCTGTGAACCCTAAAACTCCTCTAAAAATAAAGTTTGTTTTTTAAAAAATCAACTGCTTCTTAAACCCAACTATAATACAGTAGCCTTTGAAGGAGATAAGTTTCTGACGCCAAGTTTGAACCCCAAGTTCAAAGAAGTCCAATGAGAGTTCTTTGCCTGACAATGGGAGCTAGCTCACTGATAAAGATCAGATTAAGAGTTACCTTCCCACCTAATCCTGTTTCAAATAGACTCAAGGTAGCTGTCATTAAAATGGGAACTTGAGGATAGGCAGAGCTAGTGCCTTGTAAATAACTCGATTTTGGCTAAAAAATCCATGACTGTATAACCTCTTTAACTGTGGTTATTTGTGCATGAAACATAATAAAAGATAAAAAGAAATCCTACCAGATTTTTTGGAGAACCCAAAGACTAGCTTATAATAGCCTGTGACTGTTAAACACCCAAACTCTACTTGGACCTCAGCTTGCAAAAACAGGAAGTAGAATGATAAAGCTGTGCCCCCCCCCCCAAAGCTGTCTTCTCTAATGCCTACCTCAGCTGTGATCATAAAGGAGAGAGGACTAGTGTAGTGGAGGCTATGATGCACCATCCAGATCCTCTTCAGGACTGAATAATTTATCTCCTCAAGTGCTGGGAATGTTCCTGGCTGAGAGCCCTCAGCTGTCAGTCATGTCTGGGAATTTCCCACTGCTGAAGAGAGCTACCTTGCCCAACTACACACCCCCTCTCCTGGACACATCCTATAACCAATGAATGACTGGTCATTGCAGGTACATAAAGATCAGATTAAGGTCCAGACCTCTTTGGCCAAACTCAAAACTACTCTACAGGGTCAACCCAGCTGCAAGAACTTCTGCTTTGCTGAGGCCTCTGCTGAGACTGCATCACATCTGATTTCTCCCTTTGGCCTTTGTTCAAGCCTGTTCTCTGCCTCCATACTCAGTGATCCTCAAATAAACTTCCTGCATGCTAATCTCTGCCTCAGAGTCTGCTTCCCAGTGAACTTTATTTTCAAAAACTGGAAAGATCTTCCAGAGGGCAGAGGCTAGGGCTGTTGTACGGGCTGATTAAGAAACTTCAGCCACTGCTGCAGCAGGGCACCTTGGCTATTGACCAGTGGCTACCTATGTTTCCCTTATTCCCTTTTCTAAACAGAAGTGTGTGTGTGTGTGTGTCTTTTCCAAAAACACACACACACACACACACACAAAAACCTGAAAATAAGTCATATTGATACTTTTCCCCTTTGGCTTAAAGTAGCTTTCTAAATAATATGAAGCACTGAAGCACCTAGAAAAGCTATGCAGAAACTTATGTTACTGTGTTCATCCAATTGTGCTGCTATAACAATGTACTTTAAGCTGGGTATCTTATAAAGAACATAAATTTCTTTCTCACAGTTATGTAGGCTTGGAAGTCCAAGATCAGGGTACCAGTAGATCAAGTGTGTGGGGAGGGCTCTCTGCTCCCAAGATGGTGCCTTTTTGCTGCCTCATGTGGCAGAAGGGGGCAAAGAAGGATGAACACCGTGTCCTCACATGGCAGAAGAGATGGAAGGGCCAGGCAGCTCTCTGAACCCTCTTTTATAAGGGCATGAATCTCTTTAATGAGAGTAGAGCCCTCATGACCTAATCATGTTCCAAAAGCCCCCACCTTTTAACACCATCACCTTAGGGGTTAAATTCTAACATATGAATTTTGAGAGGACACCAACATTCAAACCATAGCAGTTACTTTTATTGAAATAGACCAAACATTATCCAGTTAGAATTGATTACTGTGATATAAGAATTTGAAATATGAATACTATATTCTTTATTTTTGGAGACCAGTTGTTCCTTTATATTATGCTTTATTATTGCAAATGACACTTCACTCAACAATCAGCAATTGCCTATGAAATTTTTTTGAACACTTCTATGGGAAAGTCGGGAGCATATATCTTGATTTTTAGTTCATAGGTCATGGGACCATGAGAAGCTATATAGAAACCCGAGGCCTCTCTGCAGGGCTGATCCATCCTTGTATAGGTTTTTATAATTTGGATCATCTTTAATCTGCCTCATTCCTCTACTAATCAAAGCTTTATTATGATATTTACTTTAAAGTCTCAATCTCTGTGCAACAATGACTCCCGTTAGCAAATAGATCTTTTCAACCTGTTCCACCATCATTACTTTATGGCTTATTAATACAGGGCATTTTGATATTCATCTTCTTCAAATAAAAGCCCATCATTGGTTTGAAAATAATTATAGATGCAATTTACTGATCACCTTGCATATACATCTCAGTTAACCAACATAACAGGGATTACTGTCTGTGTTTTACAGAACAGGAAACTGAGATATGTAGCAAGTTTTGTTCTCTGGAAGCAGATACTGAGATAGATTAGGAATCAACACCTGTAAAAGGAAGGGAGCAGAAGAAGAAATTAAACTGTGACACAGGCATGACATACCTATGGCCAACTTAAGTGAGAGTTCTGGATCAAGTATTGCCCATCAGCATCCCATTTCAGGGCAAAATGGCCAGCACTTTATGCACTTTCCTTGCTCTATCATTGGATGCAGGCCATCATAGGAGAGCATGACCTTGGTCAAAGTGGGTTCTCAGCTGAGCTGACCTTGAAGGAGTTGATGCCTGGAGGCAGTCTGCCTACTGTGTTTCCCACAGCCAAGAGCAAATACACCACTGAAAGGGGAT
Source organism: Cheirogaleus medius (assembly GCA_008086735.1). Lineage (NCBI taxonomy): Eukaryota > Metazoa > Chordata > Mammalia > Primates > Cheirogaleidae > Cheirogaleus > Cheirogaleus medius. The sequence continues at coordinate 60,018,036 of VBSM01000272.1, forward strand.
CTGAGAGGTGCATCTCTATGTCTGCCACAGAATCTAAGAATTTAGGAAATCTGTTAAAGGTTTTGTAGCTAGTAAGTGACAAAGATTTGATACCATGTCTTTTGTGACTCAAAAGTTCATGTGCCCTGCTGGCTCACAATTGGTTTCCAAATATCCACTCAAACAACTCTATCAAAATCATCTTTGGAGCTTTTGAAAAATAGGTAGGGATACTGGCCTCAACCCTGAGAGATTCTGATTCAATGGAATAGGATCCAGAAATTTCATCCATTTTAGAAAAAGTACCCAGGCCGATTCTAAAGTAGTCATGTATAGAAACCATTACTAACAATAACATTGGTGAGAGGTTACTAAGTAGAAGAATGTCAAAGATTTTAAATGCTGGGCTACATTTCTGGTAGAAACTATGGAATGTTTTTTTGGAGGCATATCAGAACCAAGCTTCATCTCTCTGGGGTTGATATTGTGTAACATTAGTGGTAAGACCTTCCAGTACCCTCTACCTTGATTGATGGTTCTCACATGGCAGAAAATATTGCAGAAACTGTAGCTGCTTCACAATCCGTGAAAGCAGCTGAGTCTGTAAGTGAACTGAAAAATTTGTCCTCCAAGTAGCACCTGAGATGTTTGCAAAGAGAATTTGAAGGTACCAAATTTCATGTTGCTTTTTGTCTTTTAACATAAAATTAGCGATAGATTCACGTTTTTAAAATAGGTTCTGATATAAAATGCAATCACTTTTAAGAATTTAGTAAACTCTTTAAATTTGCACATTTAAATGAAGATTATAATTTTCTGATCAAATAGTACATGACTCTGATGGAATGGGGTCAAGGTAGAAGCTTAATTACTGAATGAGATATAAACTTAGAGCAAATATGACTTGTTACTGAGCTAACAACCTTCTGAGTCTGGCTTCTTTCAGTTCCTCTTTACTAGACTAAAGACAGGAGTCAGATTCTGAGGCAAGGTTCTGTTGCAGTGAAGGTCTCAGGACTCCAGCTGTGGAGGGATAAAGAGCCAGGCACACTGATAAAAGTACAAAAATATGTAGATAAAAGTACAAAAATTTTCCAAATTTTATGTAGTTAGCATGGACTTTTTAAAATAAGAAAATAATGCTTAAAATAGTGAATCATAAAGGTTTTAAGCTGAGATGAACAAAGTTAATATGACTTCTTTCTGTTTAGGAATGATATCCTGAGCTCCGTGGCTTATGGTTTATGGTTTTTGCCCAATAGGGCCATTTAAAAGGGACAACGAGCCTTGCTTCAGCTGCCATAGAAGATTTGTACTCCACCTTGAACACAGGAAAAGGAAGGAGTTGTGTAAATGCTATTTCCCAGGATTTTTACTTGATCAGCAATGGAAGTTCTAAGAGGCTATGTATAGTTGCTCTATATTATACCATGTGTGGTTGAATATTTAAATGCCAACACTAAAGGCTGATGTGAGGAAGTTACAAATCTGGTTGACTGAGTTCTTTAAAATCAGCACCAGTTACTTATTCATCTTTTATCTCCAGCCAAAGCACATTATCTATTTGAATCAATGAATACATGATAACTGTTTTTTTTTAACTTTATGTATTTAAAACTATTGACCTTGTAAGAAAATCATCAACCTCTAAGAGAAAGACTTACAAAATCAACTTCCGATAATGACCACAAATATCACAAATCTAGATCTCTCATCTGAAATTTTAGAAGGTGGGTGAATTTGATTCACTCCTGTGATTACTGTTTCTATTCTACAATATCCAGACAACAACTGCATGAACAATGTCTTAAATGGAAGTTTCCTTTAATTGATATTCAAGATGTCCTTTAGCTCAGAACTTTATTATTTACAGAGAACACGTAGCCAATATCAATGCTGATCTGTTCCACTGATATGTACCTACAGATTTAAAAGTGCTGTTCTTCCCTCTTCTGTTAAGGAAGTGCTTCCTGTCACTCATTTTCTCCATAACCTCAGATAAGTTTTCACTTGGTTTAATGACAATAGTCTTCTCATCTTACTGAGACATGATGTTCAGGGAAAAAAAAAATCTAAAATCTTTTACATAAAACAAGTTTCATAATCATAAGCTATAAAAAGGGGGAAAATATATACTTACCATAGGTACTTTTATGATGAATTTCCTGACCTCGATTTGATTAAAATCTCAACCTAAAGACTGCAACAATATACATTTCTTTAAAGTTTAATTGTTCATTTCACTGAACGTTGAATGGAAAAAAAACCTCAAGGTGGGGCAGGCAAAAGGGTGGTAGAGCGGAAGGAGAAGTTAAGGACGGAGCTGCTTTGCAGATCACAGTATTTGAAAGTGAGCAGATGATTTGACAAGAAGCAAAAACCACACAACAAAATACCGCATAGTCTTTCTGCTCACTTTGTTTCACAAAATCATTCAGGCTCTTTCTATTGTCCTCTTCCACCTCCTCTGTCTTCTCTTTTTATTATTTCACAGATACCACTGGGGTAGGTAACATGATCCAACTCTGAAGAACTCAGAAAAGGAAAGAAAATCTTCTACTTGAGCAATTTTTCCATCCCTGTTATGCACAGGCAATGAAGACACTGCCAGACATGCTTGGAATTGGAAAATTGTTTTGGGTCCTCTTCCTAAGCCCACATCCTGACATTTGGAGCATCCACGGTAAGGCACCTACTTAGTTTATTTCTGGTGTTATTTCTCAGAAATGTGCTGTTCCCTTGCTGAACTTAGTAGGATGTGATTTATGCTAAGTGGGTAATGGTAGACGAAACCAAGCAGTTAGATTTCTTCACTGAAGACATTTATAGGACATGAAGCATAATAGAACGTGGTATTCACATTTCTAAATAGTAGGCACTGCATCCATAGCCTGGCCAATTTCTTAAAAACATATACTGAAGGTAAGAAAAGAGAACTAAGTAGATGTTATAAATAGTTAAGTATAAATTTATCACTACTATCAGAAAAAAATGCTCTGGCTGATGGTGAATAGATAGCTTGTTCTTTCCAAACTGAGTCTAGCAGAATGTAGTAGTGTTCAGTTATGTAGGACAGGTGTTGGATAACTGGGGTTATACCTGTCTCCATGATTACTTTTGAATAATGTTTTCTTTAAATAAAATCTCTATACTTGCTTCAGTAGGGTATGTGCCTTGAGAATACTGAATGAGAAAGTACTGAGAAATATAAGAGCTAAGCATTCTGTCATTGTGTCTATTTTCTACTTGACTGTTAATTGAACATCAAAAACAGGTTGAATTCTGCATAGATGACATTTGACTTCTTCTGCAAAGACTTCATGCAGGCAAAAAAAGGCAATTCCTTCTTTATTGTGAGGTCACTTGCTCCCTTATGTTTACACAGGGACCCACATATTATAAAGGGGAAAGGCTTATGAATGGCTAGCAGAAGATTCTGATTTCTCAGTTAGTTCTAGCTTCAAATATTCTGTTTTATTATCCCTCATAAGCACACATTTATCAGTTTGTGCTGCAGTTTTATATTAGAAAATATGATCACTGAGGTCTTATGGGAAGCCCATCTTCAATTCTAGAACTGTGTGGTTTAGAAATTGTCTCTATGATGGCAGGATGCCACAAAACCAGGCATGGAGTAAAAATGTGCTCAGTCAACCAAACATTTTTATGTTTGTAAGTATTTGGTATTAAGTCAACTAGGTGCTTAGATGGTTGAGTGACTTTTTCACCTTCCATGAGAAGCCTACAGTTATGTAACTACAACTAGAGTCAAATACTATTGAACAGAATTCATCCCAATTTGAAGAGTATATAAACGACTCTCTGTGAAATGGAGACAAAATATTTTCAATGTTATACCACATTGCAGCAGGTGTATGACTTCTATTCCTCCTCCCAATGTGCTCTAACATAGTGCTCACAAAAAAATGGACTGGAGTGTTAGAACTGGGTTCATTGACTGGCTCTGCCATTTACTGTGTGACCTTGATTAAGAGTTTTATCCTCTCTTATCTTTAGTTTCCTCATTTAGAAAATAGAGATAACAATTGTACCTAAATTATGGGGCTATTGTGAAGACTATAAATGCAATGATACGGGTAAAGTGGTTAATATACTAAGCATACATAATAAAAGCTCAATAAATGTTAATGGTATTTTTGCTAATATTATTTTCATTAAGCAACCCCCACAAAATTCAATTAAACGAGAAGTAAGTTTTAACATTATTATTTAAGATAGTTAAGTTTTTAAAGTTAAATAAAATAAATGAGTGAATATATTGTGCAATATATTTAGCCCAAAACATAATGAATCAAATTATTTGGAAAATGAAATGGGAAGACTTGTACAAAGTACTGGCCAGATATCTTATATAGCAGTTGATGTAATGGATTGTAGCATTAATTGCATTAAATTAAGTATATGAGTTGAGCTAAGGAACATTTGGTACAATTTGTTCTCCCAGATAGAGCTGACAGCTTCATTTCTTAAAACCACATTTATTATATCCTTTATATTTGGGGATTTCCTGTGATTTACTAAATTGCTGAATTCTTTACAGTAGCTTATTTTCAAAGTGCTTAAAGATAATCTTTGAAGATTTTCCCCCTACTTCAAAGCAATGCGAGATCCGTGTGCTTCTTCATAGGAGTAAGACTGCATCTATAATAAGGCTGGAAAAAAATATCATGTTCTCTGAAAACTTCCTGTTTAAGGCCCTTCTTTATAACAAAACTATGCTTGCTTTCTTTTTGTGTTTCTCAAAAAAAAAAAAAAAAAATAGAGGGAAACTTGCCTCTCAGTGTCTGGCATATGATTTCTGTCCTGATGAACGCAATAAAAGTGTCAATACCTTCCCTTCATGCTGGCAAAAACTAGGCTGCAGGGGCAAGTGTCTCTGTCGGTTGTCTGTCCTGTTGCCCTGGACCATTTGTCTGAGCTTGGAAACACTTATTTAGTTGAGGATCAACCGATTATTTCACCTTCAGACAGGCAGGAGGGCTGCAGTTAATGTCCAGATGTCGCTTGGCATTATGTGTGATCTGGAATAAAGGTAGTAGGAAATCTGTGATTGATCACTGGTTATTGTGATAAAAAAAAATTCTAATCTGATTCAGTAAGGAGAGGGCACCTATAGTTTGGCTCTTTTGAGAACACATGGTGCGGGCCATGTCTCCATTTGGGTCTTGCCTGTGTCCTCTTTCTGCTTTATTGTGGTCGTTCAATATGGTCGATGAATCAGCTTTTAAACACTATACTCCACATCATACACAAATTGTGTTGCTCCATCACAAACTGGCCATATCTTTCGGTTGAAGCAGACACACGAGGACAGAATGTGCTCTGCTTCTGTCTGTCATTTCCTAAAGTTCAGGTTTTATAGCATAGTGTCTCCATCAGGCTTGTTTCTATGGCTCCAGCTCTTCATTTCTGTTGAAATGTGCACAGGGAGGAACACCAGAGACAAAGCTCTATCTGCTACCAAATGCCTGTGTATTGTTAAAACAAAAATGCCCACCACATATTACATAAAAGTTTAGAAATACATTCTGCAGCTACAGGATTTCTTGAATTAAGGTGTGAAAAGATCAACCCCAGTGTTGATTACGGCCTTGAATAGACTTCCATGTCACTGAGAAGCTCTTTAATTTAGTGCCTCCGTCCCACTATCAAAATTTGCTCAATTGTAATGTTGATGTCAAAAGCTGTTTATCTTGCCTCTCTAAGACTTTCCGACTTAATTTCCATTATTTTTAAGTTTCACCTTTCTTTAGAGTTTCTAATTATTGAAAGAAAAATGTTCACAGGCTTTTGTAATCAGGTCCAAAAAATGAAATCAACCTTTTGCAGTGTTCCTGTAGAAGTAACATGGTTTCATGGTTCAGAGCAGGATTCTAGAACCAGACTGCCTGAATCAGTACTCCATGCCTGTCATTTAATGGTTCTGTGACAGAGTCTCTTATTCTCAGTTTCCTCATCTAAGAAATGGGAAATGATAATGATACTGACCTTATAAATTAGACGTGAGTATTAAATGAATTAATTCTTCAAAGCACTTTGAACAGTGCCTGGTATACTATACATGCTATGTATGTTTAGCTAATAATGTCTTTTTTTCTTTTAGTCCAAAATTTAATTAGTTTAATTGACCCCTTAAAGTAGCATCAGGAGATAATCTTTCATTTGGGGTTGACAAAAGTCACCTATAAATAACTTTTGATATTATTATTTACTATTATCCCCAGTCACCAAGAAATGATAACGTTTGTTTGAGAATTATGCAACTTGAGTTACATTGTGTCAGTGAATTGTATCCTATGCAATTTACTTCACTTTTTAAATATTCTCGATTCCATTGCCTCAAAATAAGCTCAATATTAGGCATCTCTCTGGTACTCTCATGATTATGGTCCCCGATTTACATGTTTATCTCTATGGAAGAAGGGGCTGATGTGCATGTGTCTGTGTGTATGCAGGCAGGGGTCATTTTTAGTATGCTCAGAATCTAAGCATATACCATTTGGGATTCACCTTACACAGAGTCCAGGAGAGGGTGAGAAGACCATCTAGGCCAGTCACAGGAAACCATTAGGTTTAGCTGACAGAACTCTTTAACTCCTCTTTTCCTTCTTCCTGATAACCATGTTCACCTTGTGAGCACTAGCCGGAACTCACACACATCACAAACAGCCCATTGTCCAGAAGCTGGCTGCAAGGGAGGCAGGGGATTTAGATTTTAGCTGGGTCAGGGGTTATGGCCCCATTTTATTTTCCTCTGTCATATTATAAAAGGAGAATAAATATTGGGGACAATTGACAGTTTATGTCCACACGGGTATTGCTAAGTATTTTCAAGGGCTTTGAAAATGCCAATGAATCTCAGTGTAATCTCTGTAATAGAATATATTAGAGATGTGGGGAAATATCTGGGAAGAAAGTTGAGGTGGACTTTCCCTTTCCAGTCATAACACATAACCCACATTTACTCTGAGCATCACAGATAACCACCCTTCTACTCAAGGCAATATTTAGAAATACTCATGTTGGTTTCTGATAAATGCCAAAGGCTCTCACTGAAACTACTGTCAATAGTTTCTAAAGTATGCTCTGTGCTTTTGCTGCCCTGCTTTTCTTCCTGAAGGCCCTGTGACCAAGGTGGAGAACGTAGCCTCTCTGAAAGGGCCCACCCGTACCAGACAATCAAAGTCTCCCCTGACCAGGGCTAGTCTCTAGATTGTCAACATGAATTACTGTTCTTTAGGACTCATTAAGTTGACTGAAAACTCTTGCTATTCAAGAAGAATAATTACACATTGGCCAACTAACCCTCCACCAGTAGAATGCATGTGACTCCTCTGGCCTGGGGAGGCAAAGTCAGTGACCAATAGGGTAGAACCACAGGGGACATTTGTTACTGGGTAGAGTTGTTAGTGAAAAAGTCCCAAGTGCAAGCTTGGAAAATTATCCAAAGACAAAGTTATTTTACTTCCTAGTTTTGACCAGGCCAGCCTTACTGGTTAGTATAATTCTGAACGACCTCCTCTCTCATATGAGAGGAGAACATCTTTATATGGGATGTGCTGCCTTTTCTATCTCTGTTATATTTATTCGCCTGATGTAAATACCAGTCGTTGGCATCATTGCTGATTACTATGACTGTGGTTGGGAGTAATTTTTCAGAGCACAGCCACTTGGGGAAAACCTTCCGGGTTTCCATCTTGGCTCTGCCACTCATAGGCTTTAGGGTTTTGGGCAATGACTCAACTTCTGTGCCACTTTCCTAAATCCATTCTATCAGAAAACATAATAATATCTGTCATTTATTGTTGTTGTTATTAGCCAAGCATAGTGCTCAGAAATTTTCCTACATGTTCTCATTTATTAATACTTTCACAACAATCCTGCTACATAAGGGTTTGTGCTTTGGAATTAGCCAGGCCTGGGTTAAAGTCCTGCTCCTGATTCTGCCTCACACCACTTGCTAACCTCAGGCAAGTGGCTTGTCTTCTTTAATACCTAGTTTCCACAATTTAAAAATGAAGACTATTAGATAGCAGAGTGGTGCAGTGGAAGCGTGCTGGGCCCATAAAAATGAAGACTATAATAGTAACTACCTCGTAAAATCATTGTGAGGATAGAAGGAAACAATACATGTATGGTACCTAAAAGTGCCTAGCCCATAATGGGAACTCAAAAAATATTAGTCGTATCCCTGTTTTTCTCCTGTCAGGAGGGATCTAGGATGGGTCTACAGCACATTGATAATGTGAGGTATGGTATGCTTGTGGGCAAGTATGGCAATAAATGTGTAGCAATGGTGCTGGAGGTGACCTTCCAAATGTGACTCAAACCAGCGGTCCCCAACCTTTTTGGCACCAGGGACCATTTTCATGGAAGAAAATGTTTCCATGGACCAGGGATGGGGGAATGGTTTTGGGATGATTCAAGCGCATTACATTTATTGTGCACTTTATTTCTATTATCATTACATTGTAATATATAATGACATAATTATACAACTCGCCATAGGTTGGGAACCCCTGACTTAAACTATTTAACTATTTAAGTCCCCAGGGGTCCTGATACCTCTGAAGATATCTGCTTGTTCTATTCTTAAATATCTCAAGGAGAGGAAATGGCACAGACACTTTGTAAACCTTGGTAAATGTTAGAAAAAGTGATGGCAAGTACTAGAATGACTAATTTTAGATAAAACATGTTATAAGTATCCCAAACTAGATAAAAATAAAAGAATATATGGCTTAACATCTAAATTGCTCAATACAACTAGAATGAAGAAATCAATCTTCAAATTTTACCCCCAAATAGTCATATTATGCTAACTATGAGAAATTCTAACTCTAGAAGAAATTCCATCAAAGTATGCTAAGTAAATACCATATGAAAGCAAACTTGGAAAAACAGTTTCACATATAAATAGAAGAAGATGTAGTTTTGTAAGATGGGGAGTTTTAAGAAGAAATAGTAATGAAAAATGATTGTGAAAATTCTCTCAATTTTCTTGTTTCATGGTCTTGATTTTTCAAATAATGGGAATAAATATAGATTTATAAGGTGTGTATTCTTGGTATGAAGTTAATTCTTTCCAATTCCATTTTTGCTAAGGGAACTTTGTGTGTGTGTGTGTGTGTGTGTGTGTGTGTTTGTCTGTGTTTAGATAAGGAGGAAATGCTTTGCTTGTCGAAAGATCAGTATTAGACAATGTCCATACAGAAGAAGAACTTTAAACTACTATTACATACTACATCGTTTTCTGTGATCTGTGTTACATTAAGTGCTATTTGCCAGGTCAAAATATATGAATATATTTTCATTTCACAGAAGAAACTGAAGCTCAGTAGTTTTCATTGTACAAGAACAAGTCACAGGGTTTTCCTTTAGCTATTAATAACAATGGTTGCCTTTTACAATAGAAGCTCTGATTTTAACGTGTGTGTGCACACATCGTTCTTGTTTAAATTTCCCCAGGTATTCCTAGTACTTCTGGGATTATCTGACTAAGGGAATGGGTTTGTTTGCCACAGAGTTACAGCAATAAGTTTAAGAGACACTGTGCAATACGACATCAAATTAGTGGTTTCTGTATGAGGTGGAACTCCCCACCCTAATCTCATGTCATCACATTTGTGATTTTGCGAGCATATATCAGCTAGTTTATGATGGGAAGCATGCCACTGGGCTTTCTGCTGCTGTGCATGTGATTTCCCAAGCTGTACAAGTTGATGTCTTTTGATGTGGCTGCTATTGCTATGTGTGGATTTGCCTTGACTATGCTCAAGCCAGTGCCTCATGGCATCCTAAACCCTGATTTGTAACGGAAGATTTGTAAGGCACTCTCCCTTTCCTGGTAACCATGAGCTCTCCCCTTCTCTCCACCATTCCAATCCTCTAAAGTAAGGCAGAACATACCATTAGCCTCCTCTAGAAGCCTTTTTTCCTCCTGAGTGTAAAGACTTCTTTCCTTCTGCAGCTTCCCAGCATGTGTCTGAAGTTTTTGTTTGTTGTTTGTCTATCATATAGTATCTTCTGATAGAAGCTAAAATCCTGGTTGATGTCACAGAAAGTTATTGGCATATTATACCTCTAGCAATCATTTTAGTTTCCCCCCCAAAATTTGTTTGATTTCTGTGTTCCACTCTAAAGCTGTCTTAGCTCAAATGAAGGCAATTTACATTCATTACAGTCATTCATTTCTTTCAATGAATGTAACCATTTTTAACTTTCCATAAATTTGTAAGAGTTTTTCAATGGAGAAATAGTGAAACTCAGTTGAGAATTTCCTCACAATAGTAGTTATAATCAGGCATGTGGTCTTTAAAAATAAGAAATAGTATTTTACAAAAGTTTCATAATCACAACGTTTCCTTTTTAAAAAATAGCTAATAGATTTCACAAATTACCTACCCTCTTCAGCTTCTGATGGTATTTATACAGCAACTACACTTGCTCAGATGGAAGATACTAGAATGTGCAGTTGTTTGTGGCTGGTATTCCTTTCTGATTGGCTGGTCTAGGTAGCTGGATGACCACAAAACATCACTTGTTAAATATTTCTAAAATCACCTGTGAATGGACATATTAATAAATCATGCCTTCCCACACTGAATACTTTTGAGGTCTAGTTTTTCTTTAGTGGTTACAACTTAGCCACTGCAGGGTATGTTGGTCGGCATAAATTTTCACTTCAATGCCTTTTAGTTCACAGCCCTGAGGGCTTAGCTGTTTCTGCTTTGCAGTCCGTACTGCACAGAGACAATTAGTCAGAAGGATTCTTCACTTCATGAACCTCTTTCCATTCAGTCTCAGGCCACATGCCATCTCACCTTCATACTTTTCTAAGGCCATTTCCTCCTGCAGAGACAGGTACCATGCCATCAAGAAGCTGGCAGACCAGATAGAAGACAGACACATAAACACAAATGTAGTTATAATAGAATGATGCATGTCACACAAAATAGCATGGGACATTTGCTAGGGAGTGGAGATGGTGGAATGTCAAGTGGTCTTGGGTTGCTGGAGTGTGTGGGTGGGGTGAGTTTACATAAGGAAGTGAGGGCTAAATGCCATTTCACGAAGTCTGGACATATTCCTGAAGTCATTCAGGGTTTAGATTTTTAAAATCTTGCAATTAGATTTTCATTTTAAGAATGCAAACTGCGACAATGATGTGGAGAATGGATCGAGGTGGAGAGAGGGAAGCAAAGCCAAGTATGGAACGAATGTAGGAGAACAGTTGGTAGGCTGTGACAATAATCCACATGGAATGGAATGAGAACCAAATTAAGACAGTGTCATGGAAACAAATTTGGAAGGTATTTTGGATGCCGAATCAAGTTAACTTGAATGGGGCAGTGAAAAGGAAGGAGACCAAGATGGCCCCAGCTTATGGCCAAAGTGACTGGGCAGGTGATGGTAATATACTGTGATAATGGGAAGAGGACCATGTTTGCCTGAAGATGAGGTTGGAGGTAGGAAGAGATTCCTTCTCCATGAAACCTTTCCTGGTTGACCTAGCCAGAAAGACTCTTTTCCTCTTGGGAATTTGAAAGCCCCGAGAGGTTATATCATGTGTACGATAATCAAATAAAAATATAATGGCAAAATTGAAGAGTGATGTAAGCATCTTTTTGCCTCTTCTTTGCACTAGAAACTGTCATGTTATTAATTTGTCATAGACAGTGGGATGTTTACACCCTCTGAATGTGGACCGTAAGGGGCTACATTGTACTGAATTTAAAAACAACTATAAGTTTGTCTACTTTTAATTATCACTATGTACTAGCAACTCTGAACAATATCGGTGGTAAAACATTCTCTCCCTAAAAATATTATTGGCCTAAGTTCTAAATAATTACTATGGTTACTGGTGAGTTTTAATAATATATATGTATGTTTCAAATTCGCATGTTTGTAGTACTTATCCTTTGACATGACTTGCATTCTATACGCAAGTTAACTCAGAGACTTCCTAGTTATAGAGTTGGCCCTGGCTACTTGTGCTCATTTTCAGAGTAAATTCATAATGTTCAGAACCACCTGAGTTTGCTGCAAGCACATTATGCCCAGTCTCTATGGCACTACATATTCCTGCCTTTCAACAGCCAATTTTTAAATAAACAATAATACCACAACGATTGTAGAGACAAAGAAGCAGAACAAGAGCTGTTTCATTTCTGTCATTCTATACAACCATTTTTTAATTTTTGTGTTTAAAATTTAGGACAATGAAACAGTACAAACTATGAGGTATAATGTTTTTTTTGGTAACTTAAGTTCATACATGACATGTTTTATTGATTCGTATCTTTCTCATTGAAATATATTCTCTTTAAAGTGTTTTAAAACTAAAGAATGAATCAAGAAAATAAAACTTTACATGAGTATTACAATTTAGTAGTTGCCTACATTGTATCTTTGCAGAATTTCAGTTTTAATACAAGTCATTTATTAGGTACTAGACAATTATTTACATAAACTATCAGACTGTAACTAAAAGTTCAAAGTTTATATTGTTTAGGGAGATATAAAAATTATTAATAAATAGCTGTGTATTTTTCCATTTTTGTATTATATTATTTTTCAAATATTTGTTTAACTTGCATGGTTTTATATATGAAGTACAATACAAGAAAATATTCACTATCTATATTTCTTTTCTGGCCATTTTATTGGTTGTTTCAGTTCTTGATTATTTCTGAAAATATTAAATATTTTTCCATATGGAGCAATGGGTTTTTAAAGATGATGTACTCTGGACCTAAAATATACTAGGTACCACCTGGTTACAGAATGTACATACCATAATAACTCACAAGTGGTTTTCATAAGAATTTTGAAATTGAGAGGCTTTTTAAACCTATAGTGACTTAAAAAGGAATATATCATTATATAAGAACCTGGGGGAGGTAGAGGTTTTCATGCTTTTACTGCATATACTTATTGAAATTATTTTTAACTTTAAAAATTCCCAACCATCAGATATGAATGTTTGAGAAAAACAGCAGGAATAATAACAGCAGGAACAAAAATAATTGATAGTTGGCTGATAAGTCACACCCAAAGGCAGCTACGATTGTCATTCCTCTTTAGAAAATACTTGTTTGATAAGACAAACCCCTTGGGAACAGCTTTTTGTGTCTCCTGAGTGCCAAAAGATGGATATGTATAATTCAGGACAGGCAGAAAAGAAGTGTTAACGTGATTGTCAGATGGAAAATGAGAATTGTGCCATTTGGCTCAGTGGGTCATTCTAACACTACAAGTGTCACTTTTAGTCTCTGAGAGATAAGAAGTATAATACCTGGTTTGCTCACAGAAGGAGTACTCTTGATGATTTTTAATGTCAGCCTGCAAACCTACATTCACCAGCTATTCATTCCTCCATTCAAGAGGCAGCCAATGTGATCATGAATGAAAGAATTTTCTGGAACCATAGAGATGAGAGAATATTCAGGAACCATAATGATGTTTCTGTACTCCTACTGCAAGTCGGTGATGTGGCCAGGGCAAATAGCTAGGTTTTTTCTCTACCCCTAACCCTCTTTGTGCACTTTGCCCAAGCATACAGTCACAGAATGCTGGAACTTGAAGGGATATTTAATGTGGTGCTAGCATCACATGACAGCCCTATGGCTAAATGGAAAGTTAACATATTGTATTAATAATAGAAATAGATTGCAGAGTATAAGTGGTTTCATAGTTTCAGTGATACATTGAGGGAGGTGAAGTTGTATGTGTTTGTGTGATGGGGGATGGTGAGTAAAGACTTTGCTATTTTTGTAGTTCAATCCTTTTATCTTATTTGGAAGAAAGTGAGGGCTGGCAAGACTGAGTGTTTATCTCAAGTTCATACAATGTGTTAGCATTTGAAACAGCCATGTTCAAATGAATTTTCTCACTTTTATTTCCAGGCCCTTTATAAATATCTCCCCAAAATTAGGCACTGCATTTTCTCATGGTGGAGAGCAAAGTTTCAACTTATCTCACCTAATGTTTATTCCGTTTATTCTGAAACAACCAGTGGTCTCCGTATCACTATTTCAGAAAATCATGATCCAGCTGTTTATCAATTCCCTAAATCTGCCATGAGATTCCTGGAATCTAGGCCTTTGCCCATGCATTTCCTCAGTCTTAAAACACCCCCTTACCCCATCCTTTGCTCTGATTGTCAAAAGGGTACTCATTCACTGAGATTCAGCTCAAATATTACTTTTTCATGAAGGTTTGCCCCAGTATCCCCAACTGAAGTTAATCCTTTGCATACCCATGCAGAGTGGTTTGCACTTCTTTACAGTGTTATTTCATTCTCCCATTTGTCATGCATCTTTATTTCCCATTAGAAAACAAACTCCACAAAAGCATGCATTCTGTATTATTTATTCTTATGCCCTCTAACAACCAGCTTACAAGGACCCCTGAGATTGCCTTCTGCTCAGGTAAACGTAAAGAAAAAGAGTGGTAGATAGTAAATTTATTCTAGAAAAGTGCCCTAATGGTTAGTTACTCTTGCCTTACCAATTAAATGGTAAGCCCCTTGTGGGAAAAAGAACTTGGTCTATAACCATCTTATAGTTTTTCGCAATTCTAGCACAGACTTATAGGCTCCATAAACTATTATTGACTTATCCAAGAAAATGAAAAGGGAGGGAGGAGGAAGGGATGGGTATATACAAACACAATGAGTGAGATGTGCAACGTTTGGGCAATGGTCATGCTTGAAGCTCTGACTTGAGGGGGGAGAGGGAGCAAGGGCAATATATGTAACCTTAACATTTGTACTGCCATAATATGCTGAATAAAAAAAAAAAGAAAATGAAAAGGGAAGTTAAGAGGCTGAGTTTATTAACTTCAGGGAGAGGAACGGACTTCTGGAAACAAGGGTTTCACTTGGACTTTCTGCCTCTGGCCTCCTTGTATTTTTGTCATAAGTCTAACCACATTCAGGTGTTGTATTGTTAGGCACTTCCTTTTTGTAAATTATCTTACCCTTTCTCTTCAATTTTTTGAAAACCTCATCCTCATAACTTACCTTTCAGTTTGCTTTCATTTTAATTCTGAATTTTTGGAAGAAACTGAATTAGGAAGTCTTAAAGTGAACTTGTTTGTGGTCTCAAAGCAGTTGTAAATAAATAAATATTCAGAGGCTCTAAAAGTTCTCTGCTGGTCCTTTGTCTCAATCTGATTCCTGTAAAAACCAATTGGGTTTCAATTATTTTGAGCATGGGTTGATGAGATGTGAGAAGAAATTATAGTGAAAGGTTTATTGGGTGTTGGGAAATACCTTAAAATGAGAATATTCATGCTGGCAAGAGTGTAGAAACAAAATGAAATAATGTTCTAGGTAGACAGATATGTGAAACTCAGGGCCAAAGTTGTCCCCTAGTTCAATATCTCATTAGCTGTATGATCACAGGCAAGGCCCTTAGCTATCTTTGTCTATAAAAGAGATTTTTGGCTATAATCTAAGGCATGCTTATGTCATTATGACCTATGAAAACTGTGACTTTATTCAGAAGAATGCTTGAAGGTGAATGAAAAATCTAATGAAGTAGATGGATTAGATATATTGCTGAGAGAAATAGTAGTTGAAAACATAGAATGGCTAAGAAAGAACTGTAAGGATGAAGAAAAAGAACTTAAAGAGAAATTACTCTTAAGACCATGTGTTTAGCCTTAACTTTACTGGATAAATAAAAAACACAAATCACCACAAAGTGCCTAACTAAAGACAATCTTTGTCTATTTTATTTTGTTTCACCAGCTTTCAAGGAGTCAAATCTATAGTAGAATATTCTGCAATTTATATACATATCATCTATACATCAGTCATATGATGTAACTGATGCAAAAAGGCTTTTGAGTGGTTGTTGTAAATACATGCCATTTCTCATGCTCTTTTTATGCACGAGTCTCAAAAGGGAAAATATTAGTCCAGCAATTATCAGAGAATAAATAGTTCCACATAAATGTGCATTCTAAGTAATTGAAGTTTGGCCCTTTCGAGGCCAAAACATTTTTTGAAGTAACCATTCTGGTGAAATTCTTTGCAAAACAGACTGCACAATTCTTTGTTTCAAAACATGGATGAAATTAAACATAATTAAAAGTTTTATTGTTAATCTTATTGTTACCAAAACTTGACGCTTGTCCATGAGGCTGAATCAGAAGAACAAGGACAAACGTCTTTGGGGAGGAGAAAAGAGATTTATTACCTTTGCCAGCAATGGGAGGAAAAAGCAGACTATCATCTCAAAAATCCAAATTTTTCCTGAACATAGGCAGAAATACAGTTTTTAAAGGTAGTATTCTCAGCTTCAGGCAATGACTATGGTTAACTATTCTGATCATCCCATCTCTGCCAAAGAGAAAGCCCGTGGACTCTGCCAGCCACCCAAGTGGGCAGCGGGTGCCACCTGGGACAAGAATAAAAGGCCTTTTTCCCTCCATTCTTGTGATACTCCACATGTACTCACCATCAAATTGGTACTAACTGATCAACACTGAAGTGCACATATAGTAGTAACATTCATCGGGTGTTGGGCAGATTGGAGGGGGGAGGAGGGGGTGGGTAAATTCACACCTAATGGGTGTTATGTGCACCATCTGGGGGATGGACACGCTTGAAGCTCTGACTCAGGTGGGGCAAAGGCAATATATGTAACCTAAACATTTGTACCCCTGTAATATGCGGAAATAAAAAATAAACAAAACAAAACAAAACAAACAAACAAGAATAAAAGGCCTTCTCCCTGCTCCTCCCTACCACTCTGGCTTGAGGCAGGATGAGGTTTCAGTTCTCCAAAGAGAGAAAATATTTTTTTTCTCAGGCCGTTCCTCTGTTACATATTCCCCACTCTCAATTTTACGCTTCCATATCTATGGGAGGAGAAGCAACTACTGTTACATTATTATCAACATCATAATTAGTCTGTGTTACATAATACAATTATGCTCTCTGGACTAATTAGTAACTGATAATGAAATTGTAATAATTGTGTATAAGGTGAGATAAATTTTCAGTCTTGCAATATCTATTTCATCTGCCTATAGAAGATTTCTGTTTCATGTATCTTTATTCTCAGTTATAGTTCAGATACTAAGATTACAAAGTAAATAATGATAAATTAACAATAACTTATTCAATGACATGGGAAATTTTTTAAAAGTCTTCTGTGCTACAGATTTTGTCTACACTTGACAATTACTAACTGGAGGTTCGAAGAAAATAATAGGAAGGCCTATTTCCAAGAAAAAGCTCTTTTCCCCAAAACAAAGGGAGGCAAATTTCTAGCATGTAGAGCCAGTAGACAGAACTTCCAAAAGAAGCAGATCACTGTTCCTCTTTTCACTTAGAGAAACAAAGGGTTCAGTTTATCTCAGAAAAATTGTCTTTCATGAAACTTGGGCAGGGGTTTGTGGAGTAGGGGGGTGCTCACAGCAGGTGAACAGCGAGCAAGCGAAGCCTCATCTGTATTTACAGCCTCTCCCCATTGCTTGCATCACTGCTTGAGCTCTGCACCCCCTCCTCCCCCACTGTCTGTAGAAATATTGTCTTCCATGAAACGGGTCCCTGGTGCCAAAAAGGTTGGGGACTGCTGCCCTAAAGCATTTTAAATATCTCTGCGATTGCCCTTCCCATCACAGGCTCAGAGCTCTAGGACAGCAGGCTGGTTTGAGGGGAAACTGCAGTGGCCTACATAGGCTCACAGCCCAAAGCCATGTTCATGTTCCCTACATTCTGTCACAGTGCTCCTTGGCCACCCCCGCCACAGCTCTAGCAAGCCCAGGTGCAGCTTGACCCACTGCTCCAGAAGGCACAGTTTGAAAGCCTTGGCAGCACCCACTTGTCAACTCTGCAGGCTTGCAGAATGCAAGAGCTGTGGGGGCATAGCTACCTCCACCTAGATTTCAAAGGATGTTGCTAACAGTCTGAGGGCTTAGGAAGAAACTTGTTGCAGGGGCAGAGCCACCACAAAGAGCTCCTGGTAAGGCAATGCTGAGCAAAAATGTGGTATCGGAGCTACCACAGAGAGTCCCTACTGGGGCTATGCCTAGTGGAGCCATGGGAATGAGACTGCCGCCGAGTCCCCAGAACTATAGAGCTACCAGGCTGCAGCATTATTAGCCTAGGAGAGCTGCAGCTATGAGTCTCCAATTTATGAGAGCCGAAGCCTGGACTGAGACCAGCAAAGCTTTAAGTGCTGGGCTGCCTGAGGCCTTGGGGGCCCAACCCCTACCGCAGTGTGCCCAGGATGTGGAAAATGGAGTCAAAGTAGATTATTGTCCAGCTTTAAGACTTAATGTTGTTTTCTCTGTTGGGTTTTGGACTTACTTGGGGCCTGTTACTCCTCTTTTTTCCCCTATTTCTCTCGTTTGGAATGGGAATGTCTATCTTATGTCTGTCCCACCATTGTATTTTAGAAGTAGAAAATTTATTTTACTTTCACAGGCTCACAGTTGTGGGCAATTTGCCTCAGGATAACTCATGCCCAGAGTCTCACCCATATCTGATTTAGATGAGATGCTGGAGTTTGCACTTTTGAGTTGATGCTGGAATGAGTTAAGACTTTTGGGGCTATTGGGATGGAATGAATGTATTTGGTATGTGAAAAGGACATGAGTTTGTTGGGGGGGCAGCAGCAGAAAGCTATGTTTGAATGTCCCCTCCAAAGCTCATGTTGAAATTTAATTGCCATTGTGACTATATTAAGAGATGGGACCTTTAGAGGTGATTAGGTCATGAAAGTATTAATGCCCTTATTGTGAGAGTGGGTTAGCTATCGCAAAAGTGGGCTCTTGATAAAAGAATGAAGTTTGGTCCCCATCTCTTTCTCTTTGACTCATGCTCTCTCTTCCACCTTCTGCTTTCCACCATGGGATAATGCAGCACAAAACCCTTTGCCAATTACCAGCACCAGGATCTTGTACGTCTTAGCCTCCAGAACAACAAGCCAAATAAACTTCTATTATTTATAAATTACCCAGTCTCGGGTATTCTGAGAAAATGAACTAAGACAGAGGATTAAATGTTTTATTTTATTTTTTAAACAAATATTTATTATGTACCAGAAACTCTGCTAGTGAGGATTAAAATTACTAGAAACGGTTATCTAGGAAAATTATAGAATAATGCTTGAGAAATAGTTGGCAGAAACTGTTGAAGCCACATATATATGGTCATTCCAGAAGAACATATTTTATTTTAGTTTTGTTTCCATCTTTTAGGGGAAGAATCATGTGATATACAACTTTACATTAAGAGACAGTCCGAACACTCTGTCTCAGCGGGAGATCCTTTTAAACTGGAATGCCCTGTGAAATACTGTGAGGACAGGCCTAATGTGACTTGGTGCAAGCTCAAAGGATCAGACTGTTTACGTCTTGGAGATAGGTTTCAACCACACACAAGTTGGAAAGAAGACAAGAATATTTCAGTTTTTGTTCTACATTTCGAACCAGTGTCTCCTAGTGACAATGGGTCATACCGCTGTTTTGTGAATCTTTCGTCTAAACTCATTACAAGCCACTCAACAACCATTTATGTGACAGGTGAGTTCTCAACATCTAGACTGTCTAATGTGTTTCTCATCATGCTTCCAGGAAGAAGGGGATCCAGACTCAAGTGATGGTGCTAGAGGTTGAACTCCTATGGCACACCAGAAGTCTGCCGTACCTCACTGATAATTATGTGCGTGTGTATACACATGTGTGTGCATGTGTGTGTGTTTTAGGGGTTGAGTGAGGCAGAGAAGAATAGAGAACAATATAATAAAATTTATTGCTCTTGCCCTTAGGGGTTATAAAATTTATTTGATAAGTCCAAAAGTAGATCACTAAAATATTGAAAAAGCTATAGCAAAGTGAATATCCCTAGTTGTAGATAGTTTTGTGTTTTTTGTCCTGATTTTCTTTTATTTTTTCTTTTGTTTTGTTTTTTTCCTTTTATTTCATCATATAATGGGAGTACAAATATTGTTAGGGTT
>VBSM01000272.1:60038117-60080681 GCA_008086735.1 Cheirogaleus medius
CTCCTTCCGAATATCCCTTCTGTGCCCCGGGCAATGTGAGACCTGGGTGCGCAGCATCTGGTCCACAGGTCTGACCTCTGGCCCCTGAGTTCAATCCCTGACCCCACCAGGGAGAGGAGTGCCAGTCCTAATTCCCCCACGGGGAGCCTCAGCTGGGTAGATGTCTCTCAGCCTCAGGGTGTGCCTCATTCTCCCGAATCACCAGGCCAGCAGCATGTGGGAGGGCTGGCGGGTAGGGAGCTCCCCGTCTGAGTACCCCTCAGTCAGCTGTAGGACCCCAAAAGGGAAGGTCCCATTCCCTGGAGATGCCTCCGGCTGGTGGCTATATTATCTCTCTCGGCAGCTGCAGTAGGGATGGGGGAGGGGAGAGTGGAGCAATATGGCGCCTGCCACGCGGTCGGGTCTGTGGGCAGGGAGGGGCCCTGAGGGAGTTGGGAGCCTGGTGCCGCGGCCGCTACAGGCTCACCGCTCAGTGGCGGTGACCATCTCTGGACTGGTGTCCGCAGGTCTCTCCAACTGCTGGGGAGCCCACCAGCCGTCCGAGATGCAAGGGAGGGGGGAGATAACCGCTCCACCTACCCTTGCCGCTGGTCTCCAAGCTATTCGCTCCGGAGGTCTCTCCTTCCAGTTCTCTTCCGAAACCTCCTCCCGTGGAGTCTCCCGTAGTCTCCGGCACTCCTCCTTCCGACCCCCGTCCGATGTATGGTCGTTGGCTTGCTTCTTTCTTCTAATATCTTCTAGAAGCTGTCTTTTCTGCAGAGACACTCTGTCTGCCGGTGTTTCTTGTCCACCATCTTGCTCCACCTCCTCTTTTATTTTTTCTATTGCTTATTTATCCTTGACTTTTGTTACATATAATTCCTTGAGGTTATGTTTGTGATGCTTGGACAATTATACAGTTGTTAATAGATTATAATTTTCTTAGAGGACAAACAGCACACAAATAACCTCACCCCCTAGTAAGTTTCTAGGAACATTCATAGCTTCAGCTGTATCCCCACCCCTGCCCAGAGGCCTTTAATAGGCTCTAACAGCTGAAGAAAGACAGGTAAAGGTTAAGCTAGGAGAAGCCAAGTTGAATAAAACATCAAAAAATATAAAGAAAGAGATGAGTAGGAGAGAGTAAAAGCATTTGATTTATGAAAATTCCACAGCCAATATCATATTCAATAGTGAGAGACTGAAAGCTTTCCCACATGAACAGGAAGAAGAAAAGGATGCCTACTTTTGATACCTCCATTTGACATAAAACTGGACGTTCTAGCCAGAGCACTTAGGCAAGAACAAGAAATAAAAGGCATCAAAATTGAAAAAGAAGAAGTAAAACTATCTTCATTCACAGATGGCATGACTTTACATGTTGAAAAATTCTTAAAAATTCATTAAAAACTACTAGAGCAGACATTTGAATTCAGTAGAGTTGCGGGATACAGGAATAACATAAAAAAATCAGTGACATTTCTATACACTAGCAATGAACAAGCCCCCCCAAAATTAAGAAAAACAATTCCATTTATAATAGCATTAAAAAGAATAAAATATTTAGAAATAAATTTAACTATGAAGATGAAAGAAAGTATGGCTGAAAGAAATTCAAGAAGATATAAATAAATGGAAAGACATGTTATGTTCATGGATTGGAAGATGTAATATTGTAAAGATGGCAATATTCTCCAAGGTGATCTACAGATTCAATGTAATTTCCATCAAAATCCCAATAGCTTTTTGTTGTTGTTGTTGCAGAAGTAGAAAAGTTGATCCTAAAATTCACATGAAATTGCAATAGACTCAGAATTGGCAAAACAATCTTGAAAAAGAAGATCAAATTTGAAGGACTAACACTTCCCTATTTCAAAACTAACTAAAAAATGGTAGTGATCAAAACAGAATGGTAATAGCATATGGATAGAGATAGAAATCAATGCAATAGAATTGAGAGCCCAGAATAAACCCATACATCCATAGGCGATTGATTTTTGACAAGGATGTGAAGATCATTCAATGAGAAAAGAATAGTTTCTTCAACAAATAGTGCCGGGACAATTGGATATCTACATGCAAAAGAATGAATTTGAACACCTACCTCACATCATATTTTAAAAAAGTCAAAATGGATCAGAGATTTAAGTATAAGAGCTAAAACTATAAAAGCTACATTTATATAAAACTATATTTTGTTAGCAGAAAGCATAGAAGTAAATCTTTCTGATCTTGGATTTGTCAATGGTTTTCTTTATATGATTACAAAAGCATAAGTAACAACACCAAAAACAGATAATTAGACTTCATAAAAATTAAACACTTTTGTGCATAAAAAGGCACTATCAAGAGAGTGAAAAGACAACTCACAGAATGTGATAAAATATTTATAAATCATGTATCTTATAAAGGATTATTACCCAGAATATTAAAGAATAACTACAGTTCAATGACAAATAGACTGGCAACCTAATTTAAAAATGAGCAAAAAAAAATCTTGAATAAACATTTCATCAAAGAAGACATACAAATGGCCAATAAGCTCACAAAAATGCTCAATGCTATAAGTTATTATAGAAATGCAAATCAAAACCACAATAAAATTCCATTTCACATCCACTAGGATGACTAGAATTACAAAAACAAAAACAAAACTCAGAAAATAACAAATGTTAGAAAGGATGTGGAGAAAATTGAAACTATCCATTGCTGGTGAGAATGTAAAGTGGTGTAGCTGCCTTGGAAAACAGTCTGGCAGTTCCTCAAAAGGTTAAACCTAGTTGCCACAGAACCCAACAATTCCATTCCTAAGTAAATACTCAAGTGAAATTTAAAACTTGCACATGAATGCTTATACCAGCATTATGCACAGTAGCCAAAAGGTGGAAACAACCTAAATGTTCATCAATTGATGACTGAATAAAGGAAATGTAGTATGTTCATACAATGAAAAATCATGCTGTCATAAAAAGGAATGAAGTACTAATGTATGCTACAACATGGATGAGCCTCAAAAACATTATGCTAAGTAAAAGAAGCAAGACACAAAGGTCACATATTGTATGATTCCATGCATATAAAATATTAAGTAAAGCCAAATCCATAGAGACAGAAAGTAGACTGATGGTTGCCAGGGCCTAGGGAAATAAGGAATGTGGAGGGACTACTTAATGGATACAGAGTTTACTTTTGTGGTGATGAAAATGTTTTGAATCCAGATGGTGGTGATGTTTGTACAACATTGTGAAAGTCTTAAATGCCATTGAATTGTACACTTTAAGTGGCAATTTTCATGTTATATGTATTTTACCACAATAAAAAGTATATTTGGATAAAAAAGAGCGCCCTTTAATTATAAAAAATAGGATGAAGTTCTTTTTGTTGCCCATAAACTAACTCTGAAGCTTATTGTGAAGGAGAAATTTCAAAGAGGTTTGGTGTAGTAGTAGCATGACTAAACTCTAGATGCAGCCACATAAGGTTACTTCTTTTATAGATACAATTCACGTGAATGCATACATTTTGTGTCTGTTCTTTTAAAAATTAATTTATTACCTTATATGCTTACTTTGGAGTCAGTATTTAAACTTCCTTAAAGTACTCAAGTGAAGGAATCCATTGAAATTCCTTTAAAATGCTTTAAATCACTTTAAAATCCCTTACAGCAGCCCAATGAAAGAATGCATAGCACTTTAATGCTAGCTACAACCCTCAACTATGAAGCATAGATGCGTGGAAGAAATTTATGGCAGAGTTAGAGACTCTGTGCAATTTGGGATCAAGCTCAGTGCTGATTGCTGGTGACTATTTGTGCACTGACTTATACACTCTTCAGTATGGAGGCTGTGTCTTAAACATGTTTGCTTCTCTACAATAGACGGTGGGGGGCTCAATAAATATTTCTTTGTAAAAGAATATAATCTATGCAAAGTACAAAAATTGTCTTTACCAACCTGGAGAAACCTATATTGAAGATGTATGGAATGAATGCTTTCTGGAAAGAATTGCACTATTAATTCACATTAATGATATAAAAATATTGAATTTTTAAAAAGTGTTACTTTTTACACTGGAAAAATAAATTATAAAAATGAGGAAACTTTATAAAACATTAGTTCTAGAATGATATTAGTTATACTGTTGAACAAATAAGTGGTAATTGAATAGTTTATATAATAAATATAATAAAATTAAATTTCAAGGCATTGAGTCCACCTTCCTCAGAAGAGAAGTCCTCTTGTGTAATTCAGTCTTTCTTTGTGGGCACTGGTCTACTTTCATGCAAGAGGGAGGAATTAGGCAGGGTAAAGACAAGCAAATAATTACTTGTGACAGAAATTTCTATTACACAAAAGCAATATTATGGATTGTCTTCTATCCCATATTTGGATCATTCCACAACCACTGAAGATGGTTTATAGTTTTTAAAGTGCATAAAGGTGTTGCTCTAGGGACCAAGTGAAGGCTGAGATTAAGATACACAATCGATCTATTTTGTGGAGGAGGGAGCCCAACTTTAGGACAAGGGAAACAGCATTCCCTCTTAAACCCTCTTAAATGCCCTGAGGGGTTTTTATTAGTGTCCAATTGGAACAAAGAATATGAAAGATGAAGTGGTGAAAGAGAAAAGTCTAAAAGCTAAATAGGAGACATGAAGGTCTTGTGTCTTTTTGAAGATGTCTACGCTCCCAGTTCCCTGCTCACCTACCACTCTTATCACTCCCTTTCTTATCACTTTGTTAATTAATGCTCTTGATCCACGTTGAAAAATCCCAGAAACTTTGCTTTGGCTTTCTACTCTTCTTTGTCAAAACCTTCCACTTTATGATGTGTTCCCTTCAATAGCTTCTATGAACATCTCAGACCTTCATTATCTTCCTTCTAAATGATTCCTATTAATTAATTCTATGATTGAATCTTTTGTCTTTAGTGCTTCCTCATTTTGGTCCTTTTCAGCCAAATATCTTACTAAATGTGCTTAATTTGCCTAATACACTTCTTTCATAAGGTCACTCGCCTGCAAAGCATCCCTGGTGCTCACAGTGTCAGGCTCATGTTTATTAACCAGCATTCAAAATCTTCCACGGTTCCCTCACACCTACCTTTCTGGATTCTATACAGAGCCTCTCAACTCCCGCCTAACAGCCCTACTTGCCATTGCCATGTCTTCACCATGGCCCTTCTATGCCTCTCTTGCCACTTGTAGGGCATCCCTTCATCTGTCTCCACCTGCAAACATTCTAACCCTCCTTTTAAGCCCAGCTCATTTCCCAAGTTCTCCAGGAACCCTTCACCTTAGGGGTAGTGATTTCTCTTTTCTATCAATTTTTATGTCATTTGAGGCCCGTGCCTCTCATTTATCACACATGGCCTTTCACTGTAGTAATGTATGATAATGTCTTTTAAGTCCCATGAAAGATTATAATGCCCTGGGGGGCACAAATTGTGTCATATTTCTTTGGATTGTTTCTACTTCCTTCCCCAAAGTAAAATAAGTTATTTAGAAATTAATTTAAACTGGGTGTGTATTTTCCTTTAGTGAAGTGGTAAAAACAAAAATAACAGAGAAAGGGTCAAAGAAAAATTCCTTTTTCTTCTGAACCTGAAAGGACTCAGTGAACTAAGTATAAGAAGTGTTCAGGAAACTAAATATCAACTAAGTATGAGGAAAATATCCTCAGAATTATGTTTAAGGACCATGTTTTTCATAAATAAATTTTGGAAGGTATGATAAAAATATTTTATTTTCTTCCCTTGAAATATTTTTCTGAAAGGATACTGGGAATTTTCTCGTTTTTGTATCTGACTCTCCTTTGCTGTTTATGTTCAAGTTAAGAATTGGTTCATGAAATAGCAGGTCTGTGACAGAGTGGGGGCTTGCATGCTCTTGGGAAAGCAATATTCTCCCAGAATGAAGAAAAGCACTTTGCAAAATAAAGCAAAGCCCCAGGGGAAAAGTTGACAGAGCTGAGAACAGTCACTAGAAGACACATTGGCCTGAAACTCCATCCTTTCCAACCTTCCCTTGGTCTGATCAGGAGCTTCACAAAAGTGGGATGGTCATTATCTGTGTAGGAAAATGGGTGTAGAGTGGGAGGGCAGGAAGTGAGAGGCACAATCTTTGTTTCAGAATGAGCACTCAGAACACTATCAAAAGCACCCTTTCCCAGAGCACTTGCTGAATGTGCATCTTATTATTCCAGGTGCCAGAGGTGTCACATAGGCTGTATTGTGGCCTTATACTTAAGGAATGGGGAAGAGGAGATCAAAGCAAACAGATGAAGTTTATGTGATATTTACAAAGTCTTTCTGTGATCTTCAGAATAAACCCAGGAATTTACTTTGTGTTCATGACCTCAAGGTGATGATCCACAAATTATGCAAACTGACCTTTAGCTAGGCTATTAGATTCTCTGTTAGTGTGCAAATGCTGGAGTCCTCTCCAAGACCAGCTCTGATTTGGGACATACCCAAGTGTATGGTTTTATTGTTTTCCCAACCAATTTCAATTCTTTACCCTGTTTCTCTATTTCAGAACAAATTCAAAATAATTCAGAACTCCCTCTAATAAGTAAGTATCAAACTAATCAAATAAAATTAAGAAAACTAGTTTGTTTTGTGCTTAGAGAAATAATAGAAGTTGGATCTTCGTAATCAGGCAGATTTGTTTATATTTGATTATCTGTTGTGGGAACCTTGGTCCTCATTACTATCTAACACCCTCCCCCAGACAGCTGTGCCTGTCACTCTTGGCAATGACCTAGCTGAGGGCCCAGCCTAAACAGCAGCTGCAGCATGAACAATACAATCTTTGTTACCACTCCAAATTATCAAACTGCTTTATACCCTGCGTCCATTGCTGCTGATCATTTTTACCCCAAAACCAAGTCTCTAGAGAAACAAATCACACACATCATAATAGAATATCTTACTTCACTATTTTTCATACTGTGTTAATAGCAACCCAGAATAAAAAATAGATCTTATGTAATAACCCATAATACACACACATATAAAAAGACGTGTCACGAAGCCATGCTTAGCTTCAAGACAGGATTTCTCCATTGACATTTTGGGGTGGACAATTCTTTGCTTCAGTGAGAGGGGTGGTATCCTGCATAATGTAGGATGTTTAGCAGGATTTCTGGTCTCTATTCACTAGGTGCTATCCTCCTTCCTCTCACCTTGTGACAACCAAAACTGTCTTCAGACATTGCCACATGTTTCCTGGAGGACATAACTGTCCTGGTTGAGAACCACTGCTCTAATGTGTGTAATGCATTCTGATATTTTCTCTTTTGTTCTGTTTCACTTTTTAAAAATGCTATTTGTGATCTACTAAATTGTTTTACAACATATTAGTAAATTGCTCCCAACTGTGGAAAAACAAGGCCTTAATGCATGTTAATATTGATCAATTGTAATGAGCATTAGCTGTATACTAGGAAGAACATATTTGGGGATACCAAAAGTACTTGGTATTTGGAAATATCAACGAGTTATGAGACAAGGAAAGATCATTGTGTTGAAGAAACTTGAATTTAGTGTCAGAAACATGTTGACTTGAGTTCCAACTGCTGCTCACTAGCTGTCTGAATTTGAGCAAAATTCTTGGAACAATAACACTGTTCTCAAGTCGTGAGACTGGATAAAGGCAATGGCTTCCCTGTAAGTGACGAACACAAGAGTTAAAATAGATATTGCAAATGGAAGGGCTTGGTGAAGTGCTTTCTGATAACCGTTATGGAGATTGTTCTATGGAATATTAACCCTAGCAGAATAAAGGATTTTTCCAAAAGATAAATTATTACAGAGCCAGATGTCCTCAGCAATAAAGCAAAAGGCAGCAGAGAGAACTGAGGCCTGGGATTCCTGGGGAATACCTCTAAAGGGGGAATGGAGGCATTCAAGTTCTGACAATGCAGAGGGGTCTTGCTGATCCTAATATGCCTCAGATTTCCTAATTGTGTTTAGCATTGACTAACATTCCAGATTCAACCAGTGCCTCAGGAAGACCCTCCAAGGAAGAGATGGCAAACACACCATGGCTTCTTTATAGTTTGCCTCCTTTGGGGGGATTGCTTCTACTCATTACCTGTTTCTGCCTGTTCTGCTGCCTGAGAAGTCACCAAGGTGGGTTCCATTTTTCCTCTGCCTTTCTGTACCACACATTTGGGTTCTTATTCCTGGGGCTAATCGATTTTTGGTTTATTCCTATTGTTTTCTTTCCCAATCCTGTGGTAAACCATGGATAATGATTTCCTGGGGGACAACTCATACTTCCACTAAAAAGCCAAATGGGTTAACCTGGGGTCCCCCCAATCACGAGGAAGCATGCTCACCAGGACACAGTGCTCCAGTCCAGGACTGCAGCTAGGTGGGCACATTGCTGGGACCTTCTCATTATATTTGCATTGGTCTTAGGTTTGCATGAGAAGGGGGTCTTCTAAACCTTAACAGGATTGAAAGGGAGATTAAAATAATATCTTGGATTGGATCAATATGTCTGATTTGAGTTATTTTGTCTTGCCCTCTTTTCCCAGCCACGCCACATCCTGCCAGGCATGCACACACCCTCACTGGATCAAATGAAGATCCAGTGTTCCTAGAGGGAATTCATTATGTCCCTACTTTCTGTTGCCATTACAAAAACATGCTTGAACGCAATCCTCACCCAACAATAATGCATTTGAAATACGTGGCTTTGGCTAGGACAGGAAAGGTGTGATATTCTGAAAATAATTTCTTTCTACTCTTTTTAAGAATTCCCTCAATGTCATGGCCAAACATGTTTAAGTAAGAGAAGAATATATAGAGAATTCCGATTTAGCTCTGATCTGAACCACTTTGGTTTTCTTTTCCTTTCCTCCATCCCTTTCATCCCTTTTCCCACAACACCAACCACAGTGTAGCTGTAGAAACTGAGCTAGACAAAACAACCCTTATTTTGTCTACACAGGAGAAAGCTTTGTCTGGGCAAAAGTGCTTCCGGTATTTTGGAGTGAACCAAGAATCTTCTCAGAATTCTGAAGAATTTCCTATAACCCAGACTCTATGTCTGCACTGCACAGCTCTTTCTGTGGTTCCTCTGTAGATTTCCTCATCTTTCTTGAGGCTGCTAGAAGAACTTCTCTCAGAACCTCAGAAAAAGAGTCAGGGATACATTTTTTTATTTACCGCATCCAAAGTGCACTAGGCAGTAGGAGATCCTGGCACAGTCGGTGACAGGGCAGTAGCATTTCTGGCATTGAGTATGGAATGTCCTCAGAGCAAGGACTTCCAGCCTTTCCCAAGTGATGTCCTGGGTCGTGTCTCTTCCTCTTAGCTATGCCGTAGGGCTATGTAGAGTGAGAAGTGAAGAACTAGTGAGGGAAATGGGCAGCGTGAATGCTCACTAACAGGTGTGTGTGGCATGCTAGCCAAAGCAAACCAACAGGCCAAAACTAATAACACGATCACTGGTGTACAACAGGATGGGCATGGGTGGGAAGGTGGTTTACCTTTGTTTACTTTCTTTACTCCTTTTGATTACTATTGTTCTTTTGGTCTTCCAGGGAAACAAAAGAAGCTCTCTGATACGGCGAGAAGGGACGTTAACATGGTATGTTTGATGTATTTGTTGAAACAAATGGAATTTGTGTTATACCATGTGTATTTATTTATCCATTTAATTAATTAATTAAATCAATGAATTTATGTAACACTCACCATATGCCAGGTACTATTCTAAATACTACGTATGCAGACTCATTTTTCAAAATGTCTTTATTTTATATTCACCTCTCTCTGCATCAAAGATTCTTCAGCATTAACAGGTCTCATAATAAATGGTTTTTTGGAAGGGCACAGGAAATAGTCTAGACCTGAAGCAGAAAAGTCAGAGACGGAACCATAAAACTTAGGCTCTGCTCTTGTTTGTTATGTGGCTTCAGAGTATGCATTTATTATCACAAACACAACACCTTAAAGTAATTCTAGAAGAGAGTAGGGAGTTAATGAAAGAATGAACCCATAAATAGCCGCATATAATGACAAGGTGTTTTCATAAATCACACCAAAAGATCTCAGGCTTAGTTACTATGCAAAAATTCCTGGTAATATGTGTGGGCTCATTAAGAAGAGACCATCAGATGAAGGAAAGGGAATTTTGAAGGCAATTTTTCCTACAAGGTTTGGGATATAAAGTTAGGCCTTCCTTTTCCTTCTCAATCCAATGTTGTGTAGATATTGGAAATAAATAAAAATGCAAAATGGGGCTATATACAATTTGCAAAAACAATATCTGAAGCTCTTTAATTAAAAATAAATTGTCATAAATTAGGTTCTGCAAAAGAACTTGATGTGCGTGTGTGTGTGTGTGTGTGTTTATATTTCAGTAAGGAATAGAAGTGATAAAGAGGTAGTAGCCCTCTTGAATATTCCAGAAATGCCAGAGGTAGATATAGCCAATACTTCTACATATATTAAATGGCATTCAGTATTCCCCACCTGGCTGCTTAATTTTAAACCAAACCAAATAAATTCAACTTGATAAAAACTTCTGTTAAGTTTTAGTGAACATTAGTAGACACCGTGTTAAGTGCTAAGGCTCTGTTTCCTCAAATAGGGAAATTTTCTTAAATATTATTTCTCTTCTGCTTATAGTGAATAACAACAAAACTATATTCAGTTATAATCAGTCCTGAGAGATATAAAACTATTTAAATCAAAAATCTAAATAACTGACTGTGTAAGTAAAGTCCAGGTTGATTAAACTATGGTCATTTTTCTTTCTATATAAACTGGATAAATTGTGATTTCAAATTGACTTCAAAAGGGGTTTTTCTGTGTGTGCAATTATCTGGGAAGTTTGTTTTAAGGTGTTCTTGTTATTCATAGGATTTTGAAGTTTTTGCCAAATCTGAGTTGTCTAGCATTTCATAAAATAATCAGAGATGCCATATTAGGTCCCTGGGGCTAAATATTTCTTTCTTTCTTTTCTTTTTCTCATTCATTCATTCATTGTTCTTTTTTTTTAATCTTTCAAGCTTTTTTTTAAGTGCAATGATCCAGGATGGACTTTAGATCTTGTCGAAAGCAGCCACATCCGTGGACTGCACGTAGCCCTCAAAAGGAGTGATCTGCAATGCCAGCAGATCTGTTCCAATTTTATCATCTTCATCTATACACTGTATTTGAAGTGTTTTTAATTCCACATCCCACTGGAACTGGTTTAGAGGAGCTCCAGACCAAGCTGTCTGCTCGAATGTTTCTGGCGCACTCCTCTAATGTTGCCAGATCTGTCTCATCATCCCAAAGTTTCACGTCTAATAAGATGGAAGACTTGGCAACAAGTGAGGGGTTTTGGCTTCCTTTGATTCATACTGTGCAAGGTGCTCTTCTCTTAGCCTCTTTGGTTCTTTGCTTTCCTCATCCTCATCAGATCCAAAGAAATCAATGCCATCATCATCTCTACTATCTGTAGCTCCACTTCCTGTAGTGTCTTCCACATTAGCAGAGAAAGCCTTGCTCAAAGCCGCCTTCACTCCTGGTAGGCTGGCCTTTTCCTTTTCATAAAATTTGATGTGATTATTCCAACTCAGGGCATGACATAACATCTGCAGGCAGTGGGCAGGAGACTGCTTCAAAGTGGCGAGGTATGTTTATGATGGCACAGAGCCCTTGATGTAGCTCTTGCCCTCCAGATAATCAATGAACACCTGGAAGCCAGTGGGGCTTTTCAAGTCTTGGTAACTCATGGCATCAGCTGGATGGGAGAGTTGAGCAATAGTAGAAGGAAACAGCTCTGGGCTAAGATATCCGCCTAAGAAAAGAAAAAGGACTCTGGGGCTCAAAATTTCTTAAGTAGAAACTTGTATGGGAGCCAGTGGAAAAACCAAAATAGAGAAAGGAATTGGAACAACATGGCAGGTACATGTAAAAGCCAAAGTTCTGATCTTCATCCAAAATGGTCCTTTGAGAGCATAAAAGTTCTTGTATGCTAAAAACCACTGAATTGTACATAAGGGTGAATTTTACAATATGTGAATTCTCTCTCTCTCTCTCTCTCTCTCTCTATATATATATATATATAAATAGATAGACTTAAAGTGCTTTATAACATGTCATAGGAGTGTAAGGTGGGATTGCTGCTTCTCTCTTTATCCTCACTACCCACCACATGCTGGTGCACCAGCCTTGTGGCACCCAGCTGCTTTGATGGGGCGCCACGGGAGAGGTTCAGCTGTAGAGCACCATGTGTTCTTGTTCCTCATTCATCCTAACAAAATTTTTCATGGAAATGAGCCATCTTTTGGGAAGTCAGCTTGAACTGACAGACTTATACAGGTTGAAAAGTATGACAGGGACCTTGTTGATAGATTGAGGACTTGTGGCTATTTTCCAGGTCACCTGACTTTCACCGGGCTCCTTCAACAGAGGTGGGGGCACTTTTCATCTTAGCGAAGCAATTCCTGCCTCTTTCAATCATCCAGCCTTTGTGTTATTTCTGAGCAGCCACCTCATGAAAGGGAGCCAGGGTACCAGCAGTTGTTACGTAGTTTCTCAGGATAAAGCATCCAAGACTACATACCTGATGCCATAAAGGAGTTAGGCCAAACTTCAAGAACATAAACTGACAAAATTGGGATTTAAAAAATTGAAATAATCCCTAGAATTACACAATATCTTCATTTTTACCATGTGGATCCTTGTGTAGCTAAGAATGGCTAACAAATAACTGTTAAGAGTGAGAAAACATCAGGACTCATTTTATTTTTAGTATCCATCAATTCACCTCTTTCTCAGAAAATCTAAGATATTTGGCACTATTTGAAAGTGTAAAACTTTTTTTGTGATAAAAATAACAACTGGAGTAATATTTTAGCACTTTTTCTAAGCTTTATCTCTCTAAAACTGATATCAATTGTCCAATTCTAGGTCCTACATTATGATAATACATCTTGGATAACTCACAGTATTTATTCTTTCTGCCCCCTTAGCAGTTATCTGTTCTGCTTTATCTTTAATCTTTTTATTCTAAACTGCATTAATTCTGTCCATTGTGTTTTCATGGGATATTTTATGTGTTTTCCATAAGTTGAATTGTGCTTTTCATCTTAAAGGGGGATTGAAAAGTGTTCCGTGACCTCAAAAATGACCAACAATAAAGCACAAAATAACTATGTGGGGGGAACATAGTTGTTCTCAGGCCTTTCATCCTTTAATAATTGAGTCTGCTAAAAATGTAGTTGTCACCAGTATATGTGAGGAGCAGAAGATTGTTTCTCCCAAGGTACATGAGTCCATTTAGCTTTTCACTCGTAGTTTACTAATCCACATGCACTATCATGCCTTAAGTGGCACTTAAATTCATCTTTTTTTTTTTCCTCTTATAGGTTGATGTTTCCCAGCCCTTTAAGAGTGAGCAAACAGAAGAGGGCACTGGACAAAATTCCCAAACACTGCCATCAGAAACTGGAATTTATGATAATGACCCTGAAATTTGGTTCAGGATGCAGGAAGGATCTGAAGTTTATTCTCAACCACACCTGGAGGAAAACAAACATGGCATTGTTTATGCTTCTCTGAACCATTCCATCATTGGAATAAACCCAAGACAGGCAAGAAATGTGCAAGAAACACCGACAGAATATGCATCCATATGTGTGAGGAGTTAAATCTGGTCCTGATTCTAACCAGTGATCATTCCATGATCAGCATGTCAACACCATTGTCTGAGCCCAAAAGGATGTCAAATAATATTTGTTGACCTGACAGTTTTCACTTTAAAAAGGTTCATGTTAGTGCTTGTGCTTTATGAGTCCACATTATAAATGATTAAAATTCCTCCTGGAAACTCCTCTGGGAGACTTTTATATTATAGTTTTTAACAACAAAGATTTCTCTGCAAAACTGATTGATATCATGAGTAGTAGAATAGTAGATATTTAAACATAGCTGCATTTTATTCAATATATAAACTCAATCTTTCTTTTGGAACAATCAGAAAGACTTGTAGGGAAGAGAGGTTTGTGTTATCTGGATCAGTTCAATACAAAAAGAAAAAAATGTCCCAATTTGACTAACCACAAATACAGAAATGATTGTACATTTCCAGTCAATCTTCCATGGTAAGAAATTTTCCTAAGACAAGCTAAGACTGGTGTTTCTTAAAGGTAAAGGAGAAATCATTTTAGACTTGATATAGAAAAGAATGGAAAGGATAAATGGTGCAATAAAGATATAGGATATATCAATCGGATATGGAGTGGATGTTTCCCATATCTGGCAAACAAATGCTTATATCTACCCTGTTAGATTGCTAAGCAAATATAGGTATTAATGGAGTAATCAATGTATAGTGCATTTTTGAGCAAAGTGGTGACTCAGTATTTGGGTTACATAGACTAAAGGATATGAATGTGACGTAATGCTGCTGGATTAATATAACTGTGGGTATCTAAAGAAACAATTTAGTGAAAATATGAGTTATTAGGCAAATGAAGATTAATGGCTTCAACTACTTCATGCTTGACTTGATAGCAAATTAAAAGCATAATTAATGGAATAAAGAAAAGGCCAGAATATTTAGTAGGTTGGTAGGGGTCAACATACTTTCATTCACCACATCTGTATTGCTTTTCTTCTTACTAAAGAATAGAGGCAAATCATATGTAGTGATGTATTATAGTTTGATAATCATTCATTTAAAAAAACTGAGGTTGCAGCCACTTAAGAGTATAGCAAAAGGGGGCCAGGCACGTGGTGCATGCCTGTAGCCCCAGCTGCTTAGGAGGCTGAGGCAGGAGAATCACTTGAGCCCAGGAGTTGAAGGTTGCAGTGAGCTATAAGGCCACCACTACAGAGTACTTCAGGCTAATTATTTCAAAAATAGCTTACAATTTTATTTAACAGTTTGAGGCTATTAGAATTCCCAGGTGCTGCTACTAAATAATGCAATAATCCTCATACAAAGTGAATAGCAAAGGTTAGGATCCATTTGAACAAATACATGAGCTGCTGCTCAAATGAGTGTGATCTCTATGTGTGCATGTGTGTGTTAGTGTATAGACGGTATGGGTGACTTAAAGAAATGGTACAAGAGAAATTGATCAAATTGACATTCTTTTTTCTGTTGCTTTTGGAGCACAAAATACTAGAGTAAATGGGTCATTAAAGAAAATAATGTATGAAATTATGGGGATGGGAGTATGAGTGGAGTACACACACACAAAGATAAAATTGAGGTTTTATAGTGGCGCTTTCTTATGTAATGTTGACGTTAAGTTTTAGCTCCTTAGATTTGGGGCTGCAGATATTGTTTTGAGTCACATATTGTTTTGATAGCTCATTTATTTATTTTTTGATATCCATCTATCAATATAATATTATTACAGCTAGAATTTTAAGCAACCAATTCTAAATAGGCTCTTTCATCCAAACTGCATTTGTGGATGACTTATGTAAAAAGACGTATTAGAATGGCTGCTTATGGTACTCTTAAAAATAGAAACAGGAAGGAAGGGGAGGATACATTTATCAGATGAACACACAAAGCTGAACAAACAGTTCCTTCATAATTTTCTCCAATTCAAAAACAAAATATTTTTGTCTATTGTCATTTTAGGGTATTCTTAGTATATCCTACAGTAAAGATAATGTTATAGTGATTTTACTTCTGTAAGTGATTTTTTTATTGTATGTGTATTGCCCTTGCTAAAATCACAAATCATTTATGTTTTTATTTCTTCTTAATAAAAGGTGTCAAAGATATATATGTATTTCCCCAAATAAGTCTATTTCAGTATTACTTACATGGCTTATTTTATTAATTTATAGGTGGTTTGATATATGGATAATTATATATTAAGTATATATAATATATATAAATATATATTAAGTATATATAATAATTATATAATTAAGTTTGTTGAGTGTTCTAAATAAGAAGATAAATTTATTAAAACTTATTTAAAATCCATTTGGCATTTGCCTTTGTAGCAAAAAAATGTATGGACATGAATAGAAGAGTGATTCTTAAACCCCATGGTACATAAAAACAACCTGAATTAACTTACTGAACTGCAGATTACCGACTCCCAGCATTTAGAAATTCTGATCCAGTAGGTATGGCTCTTTAGTCTTCATCTTTAAAAGACATCCCAGATGATTTTGATGTAAGTGTCCCAGTGTTCACAATTTGAGAAATGCTGAAGTAGAAGCTAGGTTTGCTACATGTGGTTTATTTGATCAGTTTTGTGTACCAATCAAGACTATCTCTTGCTTGATCATATTTATTTTTCTATATATAGAGACTTTTTTTCCAAAGCAATTTCAGATTCAGCAAAGCTAAGTGGACACATATTCACCATTAGAGTGACTTACAGAATAGTTTCACTGCCCTAAAATCTTTCTGTGCTGCTCCTATTCATCCCTACTTCTCTCCCAACACCTGGAAATTACTTATTGTCCTCATAGTTTTGCCTTTTCTAGAATGTCATATAGTTGGAATCATATCCCATGTAGCCTTTTCCAATTGGCCTTTTCAGTTAGTAATATGCATTTAAGTTTCTCCTGTGTCTTTTCATGGCTTGATAGCTCATTTCTTTTTAGTGGTGAATGATTGTCTGGATGTACCACAATTTATTTATCCATTCATCTACTAAAGGACATCTTGCTTGCTTGCAAGTTTGAACAATAATGAATAAAGCTGCTATAAACATCTATATGCAGGTTTTTTTGTGGACATAAGTTTTCAACTCATTTGGACAAATACCAAGGAGGATGATTGCTGGATTATATAAGAGTATGTTTAGTTTTGTCAGAAACTGCCAAACTTTCTTCTAAAGTGACTGTACCATTCTGCATTCTCACCAGCAATAAATGAGAGTTCCTGTTACTTTGCATTTTAGCCAGCATTTGGTGATGTCAGTGTTTTGGAATTTTGCTGTTCTGATAGGTACATAGTGGTATCTCATTGTTGTTTTAATTTGCAATTCCCAAATGACATATGGTGTTGATAATCTTTTCATACAACTATTTGCATCTATGTATCATCTTTAGTAAAGTGTATGTTCAGGTCCTTTGCTAATTTTTTAATTGTGTTGTTCATTGTCTTGTTGAATATTAAGGGTTCTTTGTATAGTTTGGATAACAATCCTTTATCAAATGTGCCTTTTGCAAATAATTTTAGTCTATGGCTTGTCTTCTCATTCTCATTGTGATCATAGCACTTACTTGTTATTATATTTGCTGCTACATTAGACTGTGGGCTTCTTATGGGCAAGGATTATGTCACAGTCCTCTTTATTTTCTTAGCCTAAGGTTTGGCACATATTAGAATTAAATAATGCTTAACTAATGAATGGATTGTGTTTGTGAAATGGTCATCTACTCCCCTGCTATTCAAAGAATGGCCCTCATTCTTTGAGCAGCCATTTGTGAATATTTGATCCACTTAGCCTTCGTGTGTGGTGAGGAGCCAAGTCACATTTATAAGACAGACTAATTTATTTATTTATTTTCTTCTTTTCTTTTTTATTTTAGCATTTTATGGGGGTACAAATGTTTAGGTTATGGATATTGCCCTTGACCCACCCGAGTCTGAGCTTCAAACATGTCCATCCCCCAGATGGTGTGCACTGCACCCATTATGTGTGTATACACCCATCCCCTCCTACTCCTTCCCATATGCCTGACACCTGATGAATGTTATTGCTATATGTGCACTCAAGTGTTGATCAGTTAAAACCAATTTGCTGGTGAGTACATGTGGTGCTTATTTTTCCATTCTTGGGATACTTCACTTAGTAGAATGGGTTCCAGCTCTATCCAGGATAATACAAGAGGTGCTATATCACCATTGTTTTTTGTGGCTGAATAGAGCTCCATGGTATACATATACCACATTTTCTTAATCCACTCATGTATTGATGGGCACTTGGGTGTTTTCACATCTTTACAATTGTGATTTGTGCTGCTATAAACAACCTAGTGCAGATGTCTTTTTTATAGCATGTCTTTTGTTCTTTTGGGTAGCTGACCAATAATGGGATTGCTGGATCAAATGGTAGATCTACTTGTATCTCTTTGAGGTATCTCCATATTGCTTTCCACAGAGGTTGTACTAGGTTGCAGTCCCACCAGCAGTGTATGAGTGTTCCTATCTCTCCGCATCCACACTCACATTTATTGTTTTGGGACTTTTTGTTAAAGACCATGCTCACTGGATTTAAGTGATATCTCATTATGGTTTTGATTTGCATTTCCCAAGACAGACTAATTTAGAAAGTTCTATTTTAGGGTTTTGAAACCCAACCCAGAAAGTAAAAACGGCAAGTGAGAAAAAAAATTTACTATTTTGTCTAATAGAGGTTTGTGCTAAATTTGAAAACATGGGAACTGAAACTCCTGTGCTAGAAATCAGTTTACAGGCTCAAAAGCAAGTTCTGAGGGTTAATCTTTAAAATCAAACCCTATGCATGAGTTAGTGTAAACATTCCATTGCAATTGCTTTATCTGTGAACAATTCCTGACTGAGAATTAAAATTGTGAGCACTCAGCAATAACAGCCAGTGGTTCACCAAAATACCACAGTCTGAAAAGCCAATCTGCCTACGTCTCAATTACAAAACATTTCTCCTTTCACCCTCTCTCATTCTACCTTTCGTAAGAAGTGAGAAGAGGCCCTGCCCCGTTATTTTGGTTAGCTCTCCGTGGGCTGTTTCCTTTTCTTATTCTGGTCAGCCCATTTCCTGGAGCTGGTCTCTGTTCCTAGTTGTTTGGGGAAATTTTTTTCAGTCTCTAATTTGGATATGTAAAGCCACAGCCCAATTCTTTTTGTCCAGACAGGGCATTGCTTGGGTAAATATACCTTCCTGGTCCTGGGTGATATTTGTTTCATATTGATTTGGGTTTGATTGCAGATTCTCAGTACCTTTGCTAGGGTACTGAGAATGTTTTCATGTCTGCTAATACAACATCCATTCTGTAGTCCATGGATCAAGGAGTAATTTGACTTTCAAGTCTTATTATTTAAGAAACACATTTTGTAAGGCTATAGCTTCCATAGATAGTGACTCCTCTGATGGATCTTGGCCAGCTAAATTGCAAACCTTTTGGAAAGGATTCAGCACTAGATGCGGTTAAGAACATTTGTGATTCATGGGAGGAGATCAAAATATCAACGTTATCAAGAGTTTAGAAGAAGTTGATTCCAACCTTCATGAGTGACTATGAGGAGTTGAAGACTTCAGTGGAGAAAGTAACTGCAGATGTAGTGGAAGTAGCAAAACTACTAGAATTAGAAGGGGAGCCTGAACATGTGACTGAATTGATATAATTTTATAACACATGAATAGTTGCTTCTTATGGATGAGCAAAGAAAGTGGTTTCTTGAGATGGAATCTACTCCTGGTGAATATGCTGTGAGCATTGTTGAAAGGACTTAGAACAAAGGACTTAGAATATTACATAAACTTAGTTGATAAAACAGTAGCAGGGTTCAAGAGGATTGAGTCCAATTTTGAAAAAAGTTCTACTGTGAATAAAATGCTATCAAACAGCACTGCATGCTACAGAGAAATCTTTCACGAAAGAAAGAGTCAACCAATGTGGCAAACTTCATTGTTGTCTATTTTAATAAACTGCCACCCCAACCTCCAGCAACCACCATCCTGATCAGTCAGCAGCCATCAACATTGAAGTAAGACCCTTCACTGTCAAAAAGATTGTTACTCATTGAAGGCTCAAATGATCACCAGCATTTTTTAGCAACAAAATAATTTTTTTAAATTAAGGAATGTGCATTTTTTTAAACAGAATGCTATTTCATGTATTTAATGTATTTAATCAACTACATGTATAGTGTAAATATAACTTTTATATGCTTGCTTTATGGTGGTGGCCTGGAACTGAACCCACAATATATCCAAGGTATGCTTGTTTTGATGATTTAAATATAATTCTTATGAATATATTTTCTTTTCATTAGATCATCTAAAATTAGATAGTATAAATATTATATTTTGATTGAATTAATTGATCTACTTTCACTTAAATCATAATTGAAGTTTCACATGGCCAGGTGGAAGTATGTGACAGAGCAGTTTTAGGTTCACAGAAAAATTGAGCAGAAGGCATGGAGATTTCCCATATACCTGCTCCCTACCTGCTCCCAGATAGCCTCCCTCATTACCAACATCCTCCACCAGAGTGACCAGAGAGATGCCTTGGTGGTTATCACCTTAAAACTGAGTGTATAATTGGTATACAATGATATGTAATTGAGGTGTGGTGCTCTCACCCTTTACCCAGTTTTAGTTTGCTATGTTGCATAAAAACCTTTCACATTATTTTAGCCCTCCTAGCAAACATTAAGCAATGTAGAATTCCGAGAAGGCATTAACATGTAACTACTCTGATAAAGAAAATAATGGAGGTGGGAATTTTTGGTTAATAGCTCACTTGACAATCCTGTCTGGCTCCAGTACATAGGGCAGATAGTTCCTGGAGGTTAACAGTAGGCCATGGAGGATTAAAAAACTGGTTCTAAAAACACAGTGAAGGAGGGAGGCAAGATGGCTGACTAGAGACATTGGTCACCAGATTGTCTCAGAAAAAAAGGAGAAGTTTTAGATGAAAAAAATATAGCTCAGGTATAATTCCGAGGGAAAAGTGCCAGAACCTACCAAAGATTCCACAGGAAGAAGTTGTACAGCAGAACAAGAAGGAGCAAGATTTCAGCAGGGGTCAACCCCTGCGAGTCTTGGAGTCCTGTGGAAAGAGTAGGTGGGAGTGTTTGTTTTTCCTTCCGTCGTGCCTCTGGTAGTCAGCAGGCTCCTGTGCTGCTGGAGAGCTTCTCTGCCCTCATGAGCCCAAAAGTTGCTGCTGCCAGTGAATTGGGAGCTTCTTGAAAACAAAGCACTGCGCTGCCAGCCGCCTCGGAGTTGCTCACCTTCACCACAGACTCAAGATGAGCTGTCAGGCACCATACTGCTTCTCCACCCATTGCGTGCAGCGTCCTCTCCAGGGAGCTTCAGCCCTTAAGTTTTCATGTCACTGGTTCCCACACCTGCACCAGCTCTCCCTGTTTCTCACATATTATCACAGTTTAATGAGATGAGATTAGACTTGATAAACACCAAGGACAAGGTAGTGCACTGTACTCCTGCCTCTGTATAGCAGCAGTCCTCAACCTTTCGGCACCAGGGGTCAGTTTCATGGAAGACAATTTTTCCACAGACTGGGAGGGGAGAATGTTTTCGGGATGATTCAAGTTCACTACATTTATTGTGTAGTCAAACTTCTCTGCTATTTGCAGAGATCTGTATTTGCAGCCACTCCCCAGCGCTGGCATCACTGCCTAAGCTCCACCTCAGGTCATCAGGCATTAGATTCTCATAACGAGTGTGCAACCTAGATCTTTCATGTGCGTAGTTTACAGTAGCGTTTGTGCTCCTATCAGAATCTAATGTCATCACTGATCTGACAGGAGGCAGAGCTCAGGCGGTGATACGAGCAATGGGGAGCAGCTGTAAACACAGGTGAGACTTAACTTGCTGGCCTGCTGCTCACCTCTTGCTGTGTGGCCTGGTTCCTAACAGGCCATGGACCAATACCAGTCGGCGGCCTGGGGGTTGGGGACGGCAGCCTTAGAGGATGCCAAGGGGGCCCTAAGAGCAATGATTACCTATATGATAAATAGATGGTAGCTGATAACTGCAACTAAAAGCAACACTTGAACTTTGAGATATAAATTATCTCTCAGAAGCCTTGCCAATAAGCAAGAATCTCAACAGCAAGCAGGGTTGGCTACTTAACTTTTGGCTAAGATCATATTTCTCATTTTGACATTTTGTTGAACCTGGCTCACAAATCATGAGAAATAAATTTGAATTATAATGGATCTTTGAGCATAAACAAATGTTTAAAAAATTTAAAAAGACAGTGATATGGGTAGTCTCAGTTGTTATGAACCAACTGCTCAGATAATATTAAAAATATCTATAGTTACAATTTATATAGATTGGAGCTTTTGGAAGAAATCAAATACATTACCTGATGATATCTCTCCAGTTTGGGACTAAAAAGCTTCCCATTTATAAAACAATGGATAGATAGATTATTATTTAGCCTTGATTAAAACTAGCCTTACCTTTAAAATGCATCAAGTAATTTGAAGCTCGTAATATCAGTTGTGTCTTGGGTGATGTCAGAGAGACAGCTGAATAGGGAAGGAGGAAGAAGCCCAGCAGCTTCACTCATAAAGCGAAAGCAGTATACCCAAGAGCACACTCCAGGAGAAAGTCCAGAGGGCTGTCTATCCCATACAGGAGCAGGTTGCTTTATTGCCTATAGGAATAATGATATAGGCCTCTGAGAGCCTCCCTGACCCCATCACTATCTGAACCTTATACCTTTTCTCCCAGCTGAGGCAAGACCTTGTTCACTGGCCTTGTTCACTGTTCACTGATTGGAGTTCCTGGATTGAGGACCACACTGCTGTGTAGAAATGAGCAGCACATTGAAGAGGGGAAGCCTTAAGGAAAGAAGTCAACACAAATCTGTGTAATGGGCACAGCTGGGGGTTGTCTAATATAGGAAATGGAGTAAGACTCCTATCCTCAGGTAGTTGTTTAGATACTTATAAATGTTGGGCTATAGCTAGTGGCCTTGCTATATGGCCAGACATATGAGATGAACAGACATAAAAAACACTCCTTTATGAAGCACTCAATTTCATAATGTCCTCCAGAAATTTAGAGGAAAAATTCAACTAGATCATGTAGATGCCATAAACAACTGCAGTTGCAAGCTCTGAAGGATTATGGAAGACTAAGGCAGTTGCCTTAAGTCATATCTCTAGCTAGCAGCTACTGGTTTCCTAAAATGAATAGGCATAAAGGAACTCAGCCTATGCATCGATGGATTCAGACATGACACATTCCCCTTGTACATGATGACTAATGTGATAAGAAACTGCACCTTTGTCTACAGAAAAGAAATTTCTTAAAATGGCTTTGGTAGGATTGCTTGAGGGCAAGGGCCAGTGCATAGCTGACAGGTGGATTGTATTCTACCTGTAGTCCCAGGGGACTAAAAATTGGATTTAACTGGAATTGAGACAATACTACAGTGGGTTTTGCTTATCATCTAAGAGCAGCAACCTCAGTGAATGAAAGGTCTGGAAGAGCAAACTGTCCATCAGTTTGGCCCACTTGGATATATTGCTTTTGATTCTGGTATATTTTCTACCAATGTAAAGAAATGAACAAAAAATAATATAACAAGTTGTACCACATTCCTTTTAACTCTCAGAGCAGTTGTTTCATTGAAAAACTGCAATGGGATTTAAAAACTTTTTTCTCATCAGGTGTTGAGAAAAAAATTTTAAGGGTTCAATTATTTATTCAAATAATTGAATATGAGGGAAAGCAAAGTGATAATGTCATGGAACTATGTTTAAGATCTATAAATGAGAATGAAGGGTAGGAAAGAATACAATCATACAACTCTATACATTTATCACTTTTCAAAGTTTTTCCATTTTGCCTGATCTAGTGATATCAGGCCTGGGTTAAAATTTACATGTGTCCAAGAAAGGTGCTATAAATGAACAAGGCAAAACTTTAAATTTGACAGTGTGTATTCCTGAAGGTACTTTTGGGTGGGTCATAACTTTACCCCATGTAGCCAAATGTGGAGTAACTGCAAATGCAATTTCATTTCCAAGAGGCAGGGATAATCTTGTTTGTTTACCTTTCAAATATTATGAAGTTTTCCTGGAAGTGAGGCCAAACCTTGGCAGACCTGCTGTTACTAGCAGCTTTGTGGGTAAATTGTTACATCTGCTGAGCCAAAAAAATTAACTGTGGGGTAAGTGTGTGTGTTAAAAAGGTAATAATTGAGGTCAAGTGTCGTGGCTCACACCTATAATTCCAGGGCTTTGGCAGGCTGAGGCTGGAGGATTGCCTGTGCTCAAGAGTTTGAAACCAGTCTGGGCAACACAGCGATACCTCTTACCTCATCTCTACAAAAAATAAAAAGTAGCCAGGTGCAGTAGCAGGTGCCTGAGCAGTCCCAGCTACTCAGGAGGCTGAGGCGGGAGGATTGCTTAAGCCCAGGAGTTCAAGGTTACAGTGATCTATGACTGCACCATTGCACTCTAGCCTGGGCGACAGAGAGAGACCTTGTCTCTTAAAAGAAAAAAAAAGATAATAATTGGAAACAGTGAGAGATTGTAGCAGAAGGAAAGGGCTCTTGCAAATGAGTCACAATCCCTACCAGAGGGAGAAGTGCAATCATGCTATTTCCATAAAAGCATTTCAGAGCGAGAGAATAATACACTGCCTGGTGTTGGGAGAGTTTAATGCGCAAATCCATTTTTTTAAAAAGTAAAAGTTTCTTGGAAGCCACACAACAGAATTCCTTATTAGCTCATGGCCCAAAATGAGCACCATAGCCATTACTCAGTACAAGGGAGTTGAGGGAACACAACTACATTCTGTAGTTGGGAGTGTTAAGGAAAAAGGAAGTTGAAAATAGCTGTAGTTTTACCCCATCAGCAGCATCTTCCACCAAGGGTGGGAAGGAGTTGTATCTAGATTTACAGTTTTGAAAGGTCCTTTATCTGTATAGCAGGAGATGGACAGTGAAAAGGCAGCAGTGGAGCTAGGAAAATCAGTTAACAGACCTATGAGAGGAGAGGGGAGGTAGTGCTGGGTATCCAAAGGAGGTAATATATCAAGGAGTGATGTCATGGAGGTGTACCTGTCAGAACTTGGTCACTAGATATGTGGGATTAGAAAGAGGGAGAAATGGAGAGTGACGCCCAAGGTTCTGATCAAGGTAAGTGTTGATGCTAATGGAAGAGAAGAATGTCGAGGATAGGGATGATTCGTGTGGTTATGTATGCCTATCTAATTCCACTAATTTTTTATCCTCTGCTTTTTAATGTCTCTGTTTATTGATCATATTGTCATAACATAAAGTAAAATGGGTTGAAAGGTTGTGACAAAT
Source organism: Cheirogaleus medius (assembly GCA_008086735.1). NCBI lineage: Eukaryota > Metazoa > Chordata > Mammalia > Primates > Cheirogaleidae > Cheirogaleus > Cheirogaleus medius. The sequence goes on from VBSM01000272.1 coordinate 60,063,096, forward strand.
GAGACATTTCTTGTAATCCCAAATCCTATAACAGCAGTGTCATGGGAATCACTATGTTGATTTCAGAATTTCAGGGTTCATAGTTAATTCCAAAATTCCTGCTTTCAGCTCCCCAACTTGCTACATTTGAGGGCCACATGAGATAATTAGGAGAAAATTTTTTACAAACCGTAAAATGCTGTACACATATACATGATTATAAGAAAGAATTTTGTACAGATAGATATCTATGGGAAAAGCACTTAGTCTCTGATCTTATGCTTCTGAAAATGGAAATGAATTTTTACTCCCTTCCATTCGACAGCAAATACTATGTGAGAAATGATTCTAATTTTCTACCCCTTCCTCACAAAAGGGGAAGAGAAGTGGTAACGCTGGATTTAACTGGAATTGAGACTGGCAAATTTGTGAAACTGAACTGATCTTCTGGGTTTGCTCTTACTTTGTATTTGCCTGACTGCAGACATGCTCGCTCTGGTCTGTTCTCCTGGTGGTGGTGGAACAGGGCTGGCGTGTGTGTGTGTGTGTGTGTGTGTGTGTGTGATAGAGAGAGAAAGAGAGAGAGGGGGGAGGTGAGAGAGAGAGAGAGGGAGGGAGTGGATGATCTCAGTTTAATTCTATAGTAAAGTAAAAGGGAACTTAAAAAGGAAAATTCCAAAGGGAAAAGAAGAGGGCAGCCTCAGACCCCAACACTATCCATTAAAAACATCTACAGTGGAAATTCTAAAAACCTCAGCCAATAATTTGCTTCAAGTACAATCTATTTTTGTCTTTACAGATTAGCCTATTCTGGACATTTCATATAAATGGAATCGTGTAATATATGGCCTTTTATGTCTGGCTTCTTTCACTTAGCATAATGCTTTCAAGATTTATTTGCATTGTATCATGTACATTCCTTTTTATGTATGAATAATATTCCATAGTATGGGTATATCATATTTTGTTTATCCATTCATTAATAGATGAACAATGGAATTGTTCCTACTTTTTGGCTATAAGAATAATGCTTCTATTGACATATATTGCAATTAACTTTGCACTATACTTGCATTAGCACATAACTATCCATCTAGTATTTATAGATATCAATTTATCCATCAAAAATATTCTTCCACTTAAATACTTTAATTTGTATATCATTAACTTGATTTCAATATTTGTCTAGTGCTTCTGCTTTTTATGTAAAATTTGCATGCAATAAAATGTACATTTGCTGAGTTGAAAAATGCATATACCTTCTATGGAAGTGTGGATCATTACTATCATCCCAGAAAGTTCCCTATGTCCTCTCCCAGCCAATATTCCACACCCCCAGAAAAACTTGTTGTTTTGATTTTTTCTACCAGAGATGTTATTAACTAGTACATATCTAAGTTTTGAAAAAATAAGTTTCTATCTTAATAGAGTTATAAAACTCATTCATTTTTGATGCATTTATTTCATGAAAATTATTCTTTACCTTGTATTTCATATTGAGCATGCTTTGATTGTTTTTTCCATTTTCTGCTTTTTTTCTTTTCAACTTATGTAAATGCTTTATATTCTCATTCTATTTCATAAAGGTTAATTTTTTGTCCTTTGTAATTAAATATTTTTTCTAACAATGTCTAAGTTTAATTACTAACTATTTAATATATCCTCCAATTAGACAAAGAAGTTGGTGCATTTAAAAAAATCTCTCTGCTCCCTCCCCTAAATCTCTCTATGTATCCTTTAATATTATCATATGAAAGTTTCAATCTAGTTAATGAATACATTTTCAGATTTCACAGTAAGTTTCAGTAATTTCTTTGGTTATCATTTTCTTTGCTCCTAAAATCCCACATCTTCTTTTAGAAATTTTTCTTTCTGGTATAAATCTTCAGGAAATTCTTACAGAAAGGGTTTAGGTGATAAATATTCTGAGTCCTTGCACATATAAAATATTTTTATTTCAACTCATAATTTGGCTATTATTGGAATTCTAGGGTCAAAATAACTTTCTCTTGAAACTTTGAAAATATTTTTTCATTATCTTATTGCCTCCAGAGTTGCCTCCAGAAGATAGTAGTCTTCTAATAAGATTCTTATTCATTTGTAGGTAACTTTTTGTACTATGGAAGCTCTTAAAATTTTTCCCCATAATTTTGTATGTTCTAAAATAACACTATAGATAGTGTATTTAATTTTTTTTATTGTTTGGCTTTTAATAGGATCTTTTAATCTTGGGATTTATGTCTTTCTCAGTTAAGGGTAATTCTCTTCTATCATTTCTTTAAATATAATCTCTTCTCCATTTATTCTATTCTTAATTCTGGGAACTCTTCTGAAATAGCCATTGAAATTCTGGATCTATTCTGAAAAGTCTTTTAAGCTTTCTTTTTTACATTTCCTCTCTTTGTTTCTTTATATGAGTTCTGGGCAATTATTTGTCTCACTCTTCTAGCTTCCTACATCAATCTTCAGCTGTGTGTGCTCCACTTTTCAGACCATCTCTTAAGATTTCCATTTCAACAATCAAAGTTTTAATTTTCATGATCTACAATTTGTTAATTTTTTAACTTCTGAGGGTACGAATTATCCTTTTCATATTTTTAATTTTATTTATTTTTTTATTTCAGCATATTACAGGGTTACAAATGTTTAATTTACATATATTGCCTTTGCCCCACCCAAGTCAGAGCTTCAAGCATGTCCATCCCCTAGGTGGTGCGCACTGCACTCATTAGATGTGAATATACCCATCGCCTCCTGTCCCCTCCCACCTGCCTGACACACATTGAATGTTACTTCCATATGTGCACATAAGTGTTAATCAGTTAATACCAATTTGATGGTGACTATATGTGGTGCTTGTTTTTCCATTCTTGTGATATTTCATTCAGTAGAACGGGACCCAGCTCTATACAGGATAATACAAGAGGTGCTAGATCACCATTCTTTTTGTGGCTGAGTAGAACTCCATGGTATACATATATCACATTTTATTAATCCACTCATGCATTGATGCGCACTTGGGTTGTTTCCACATCTTTGCAATTGTGAATTATGCTGCTATAAACATTTGAGTGCAGATGGCTTTTTTATAGAATGTCTTTTTTTTTCCTTTGGGTAGATGCCCAGTGATGGGATTGCTTGTATCTCTTCGAGTTATGTCCATATTACCTTCCCCAGAGGTTGTACTAGTTTGCAGTCCCACCAGCAGTATATGAGTTTTCCTCTCTCTTTACATCCACGCCAACATTTATTGTTTTGGGACTTTTTGATAAAGGCCTTTCTCACTGGATTTAAGTGATATCTCATTGTGGTTTTGATTTGCATTTCCCTGATGATTAGAGATGTTGAGCATTTTCTCATATGATTATTGGCTATTAGTCTATCTTCTTTTGAAAAGTTTCTGTTCATATCCTTTGCCCACTTTTTGATAGGGTTGTTTGATTTTTTTCTTGCTGATTTTCCTGAATTCTATATAGATTTTAGTTATCAGCCCTTTATCGAATGTATAGCATGTGAATATTTTCTCTCATTCTGTAGGTTGTATGTTTTCTCCTGTGATAGTTTCCTTGGCTATGTAGAGAGTTTTTAATTTGATCAGGTCCCATTTATTTATTTTTGTTGTTGCTGTGATTGCCTTTGGGGTCTTCTTCATAAATTCTTTGCCTAGGTAAATGTCTATAAGAGATTTTCCAACATTTTCTTCTAGAATTCTTATAGTTTCATGCCTTAGGTTTAAGTCTGTTATCCACTGTGAGTTGATTTTTGTGAGAGGTGAGAGGTGTGGATCCTGTTTCAGTCTTCTACATGAGGTTAATTTCCCCAGCACCATTTATTGAATAAGGATTCTTTTCCCCAGTGTCTGCTTTTGTCTGCTTTGTCAAAGATTAGATGGATATATGAAGATGGTTTTATATTGGGTTCTCAGTTCTGTTCCATTGGTGTATGCCTCTCTTCTTGTGCCATTACCTTGCTATTTTGGTTACTGTATCATTGGAGTATTGCTTGAAGCCTCCCAATTTATTCATTTAGCTTAAGATTGCTTTTGCCATATGGGGTCTTCTCTAATGCCATATGAAGCATTGAATTATTTTTTCTAGATCTGCAAAAAATGATGTTGGTATTTTAATAGGATTGCATTGAATCTGTAGATCACTTTGGGCAGTATAGACATTTTAACAATGTTCATTCTGCCAACCCATGAGCATGGTATGGTTTTCCACCTGTTTACATTCTCTGCTATTTCCTTTCTCAGTGTTTTGTAGTTATCCTTGTAGAGGTCTTTTATTTCCTTAGTTAATTATATTCATATGTATTTTATTTTCTTTGTTCCTATTGTTAAGGGTATTGAGTCTTTGATTTGGTTCTCAGTTTGACTGTTGTTGGTGTATAGAAATGCTACTGATTTCTGTACATTGATTTTGTAATCTGAGACTTTGCTAAATTTGTTTATTAATTCCAATAGTTACTTGGCAGAATCTTTGGGGTTTTCTAGATATAAGATCATATGATCAGCAAGAGCAATAGTTTGACCTCTTGTGCCCCCATTTGGATGCCCTTGATTTCCTTCTCTTGTATGATTGCTGTCCTGGACCAGATGTCTTCACACCTGAATTTTACCAGACCTACAAAGAAGAACTGGTGCCTATATTGCAAAAATTATTTCACAACATTGAGAAGGAAGGAAACATCCCCAACATGTATTATGAAGCCAACATCACCCTGATACCAAAACCAGGAAAGGATGCAACAAAAAAAGAAAACTGCAGACCAAGATCCCTTATTAATATAGATCCAAAAATTCTCACCAAAATCCTAGCGAACCAAATTCAGATGCTATCAAAAAAATAATCCATCACAACCAAGTGGGCTTCATCCTAGAGATGTAGGGATGGTTCAACACATGCAAATCTTTAAATGTAATTCACCTCATAAATAGAAGCAAAAACAAAGACCGTATGATCCTCTCAATAGACGCAGAAAAAGCATTCAACAAAATTCATCACCCTTTTATGATAAGAACGCTTAACAAAATAGGCATAGATGGGACTTACCTAAATACGATAAAAGCCATATATGACAAACCCACAGTCAACATCATACTGAATGGGGAAAAATTGAAAGCATTCTTGCTTAGAACTGGAACCAGAGAAGGTTGCCCTCTATCACCGCTTCTATTCAACTTAGTAATTATGCTTTTAAAAGGAAAAAAAGTCTCTGGGTTGCTCTGTTAACTCTATTTCTCCCATTGTAGGTTCTTGGATTCACTGCCCTATTCTTTCTTTATGTGTTGGCTTCCATGTAACATCTCATTATTCCTGATTGTCCCTTTTTTTTGTATTAGAGAAATTATTTTTGATTGTCTTATTTAAGGTATGCAGCCTGCCAGGGTATTGTTTCACTGAAAGCATAGGGGAAGCATAGCTTGCTGAGAGGATAGCACCTCAGTGTATATTATTTCTGAGTGTGGATGCTCCTCATTTTTCTTTACCATCACAGTCACAGTCACATTATTCATTCTTCATTCTCTCTGATCTGTTCTCTCTTACTCACTCCTTCTTATTGTAAGCAACTCCTGTCATTATGTGACTAGTCAATAGGACAGGGGTTGATCAGCTCAGCTGGTCCTAGTAATCACATGGTTATTGCTTCCTCTGCCCATCATTCTCCAGGTATAGAATTTCTTTGTACCACATCTCATACTTTTAGTAGTTTAATCATACACAGATTTTGGATTGTGGCTTTTTTTTTAACCATTCTATCCCCATGACTTTTGTCTTTTAAGGATTTTTCCTGGTTCTGGCTGAGTGGGGGAGAAAGTACATGTTTCAATGTAAGTATGGTTTTACATATTTGGTGATACACATATGGCTCCTGCTTTGGGGAAGGAACCACAACACTTTTATCTCAGCATTTCTAGTTTCTTACATAATAGATCCTCAAAAGGTGGTTGTAGATTTAGAATTAAAGGTAACAAAGTGGGCCAGTCATTTTCTGTTATAAGAAATCAAGCAATTACAAGACAAATGCTTTAGTGGTAGCTACCAAGATGAATTCCACTAATTTAGTCTTTACTGTCCTTATGCTTATCATTTGTCTTCTCAACACAAGAACCATATTGAAAATATATGGAAATAAATATAACCATATATAATAGTTGTATATTTTTTTTTTTTTTTTTTTTTTTAGAGATGGGGTCTCGCTCTTGGTCAGGCTGGTTTCGAACTCCTGACCTTGAGCTATCCACCCGCCTCAGCCTCCCAGAGTGCTAGGATTACAGGCGTGAGCCACCGCGCCCGGCTTATAATAGTTGTATTTTGATACACGTATTCTCATTTTGTCCTTATAACAGCAATGAAAGGCAAGAATCCTGAGCCACATCTTGCAGTTGAGTCAACTAAGGCTTAGAGGGGACTAATATAAGAGCATATTTTGCGAAGCAGCAGATGGACACAGATCTTTGGTGACAAGTGTACTATCTTCTCCAAAAAGGTAAATATATGCTTTCTTAGTCCTTAAAACACTGGTCTATGGCAGATATCAATAAGTCTATTAAAAATTGAGCCAAATTTTATGAATTTTAGAATAATAGTCAGAGAAAAGAGAAAGAATTCAGAGAATGTAAATGGATAAAATCAAGTAGGACACATAGAGGCAACTTTAGATTTTTTTGCTGGTGTTTTTAATATACATATCCACTTGTATGTACTTCCTGGTCAAATCTCTACAAAATTTCTTTTTGGTGTTACTGAATGGAATTTTTTTTTTAATTTTAAATTTCCTATGGAAAATGATTTTATTTTATTGGTGTTTTAACCCAATTATATCTTTGACTTCCAGTCTGTCATGTCAAGGGAAAATATTACGAGAGGGAATAAAAATTCTTCTCAGTTCAACTGAATTTCCATAACCCTCCTACTTACATTAGTCAGTATTTTTCCTCTTTCAGAAATGGTATACTTAGTATATTGGAGCCATTCTTAATCTTAACACTTGATCAGAATTTAAGGAACTCAAAGAATTTGAACCAGAAATCAGAATAATTCCTCTCACATATGATTAAAAATAAAAATTTGTGTGTGACAACCCTTTGCTGAAGTCCACTCTAATCACACTAGTTTAGCTCAGTTGAATTGCTCACTTTCTTGCCATGAAATACTAAATTACAAATAATTTTTGCAAATTCTACCCATCTTATATTTGTTTAGTCTGTATTTTTATTAATTATTTCATCAAAAATTGAATAGTATGTAAAGATACTGGGCTTGCATTAGGAAAACAGAAATAACAAGATAGAGACCCTTCCTTAAGGATTTTGTGTATGTGGCAAGAGAATAGGGCTTTCAGATTTAGCAAATAAAAATCAGCATGCCCAATTAAATTTAAATTTATGATATCATCTGGGAAATGCAAATCAAAACCACAATGAGATATCACTTATCTCCAATGAGAATGGCCTTTATCAAAAAGTCCCCAAACATTAAATGTTGGCATGGATGCAGAGAGATAGGAACACTCATACACTGCTGATGGGACTGCAAACTAGTGCAACCTCTGTGGAAAGCAATATGGAGATACCTTAAAATGATACAAGTAGATCTACCATTTGATCCAGAAATCTCATTACTGGGCATCTACCCAAAAGAACAAAAGACATTCTATGAAAAAGACATCTGCACTCAAATGTTTATAGCAGCATAATTCACAATTTCAAAGATGTGGAAACTACTCAAGTGGCCATCAAATACATGAATGGATTAATAAAATGTGGTATATGTATACCATGTAGTACTATTCAGCTATAAGAAACAATGGTGATATAGCACCTCTATTCTTGAATAGAGCTGTAACCCATTCTACTAAGTGAAGTATCCCAAGAATGGAAAAATAAGCACCACATGTACTCATCAGCAAATTGGTTTCACTGATCAACACTTAAGTGCACATATAGCAATAACATTTATTGGGCATTGGGCAGATGGAAGGGGGGAGGAGGGGACGGGTATATAAAAAAATAATGAGTGCGATGTGCACCTTCTGGGGATAGACACGCTTGAAGCTCTGACTGGGGGGGGGAGCAAGGGCAACATACATAACCTAAACATTTGTACACCCATAATATGCAGAAATAATTTAAAAAATAAAAAAATAAATTTATGATAAATAAATACATTTTGATATAAGGATGTCCATGTAATATTTGGAACAAATTAAAAACTTTTCTGTTCTTTATCCATAATTTGAGTTTAACTCAGAGTTCTTTATTTTATATGGCAACTCTAGAAGAGAGACAAGGAAAAAGGTAGTTATAGTACACAACAGTTGGTGCTCCAACATGATTAATTCCAGAGAATGGTAGCAATATGTAGCTCCCTGCTAATTAGGGGGTTTCTTTTTAGTTTTCATATATGCTAGGAGAGAATATGACTCTTTTCTCCAATTTGACAAGGCCAGTGATCTATAAAATATCTATAAAATATCCCGGCAGGAGAACAGCTTCTTAGATTAAAATGATGCACTTACAATATAAATACGTGGGAGAAATTCTTCAACCATACTGAAATTGACTGTTTTGCATGAATATTGAACCCAGTCCACAACCATATGGAAAGTGATTTTTGAGGATGAATACTATTAAAAATGTCCCTTAATGTGTTTCTACATGGCAACTATGGAGAACAGACACACCTTACTATTCTAAGAATATAGGAAAAGATAAATGTTTTCCAGAGGGTGAAAATTGCTGTGGCAGAAGACCTGGGCCTTGACCTTTTAGGCATTATGTCCAGAGAAGGAATGTTAAAACTTGGAGGGCAAGAGTACTTGAGGCAAGCCTGTGAAGAGATCAGCTGCTTCTCCCCATGGAGCCAAGTCCCTAAGATAGGGGTCGCCACAGAGGATAAGGAAATTGACAGACAACAGAGAGAAATAAAAGTATACACAGAGACTAACGTATAGTTTATAGTTTTATATATATATAAAGATCAGATATAACACAGCAGGGAGTATCTAGGGGACTGGCGTATCTCCATAAATGCCAGAAGTATGGTTAGAATCATACAGGTTTTTATAATCACAGACATCAATTACCAGTTGTCAGGGTAACATATTTGCATATCAGGGAATGCAGTTGCTAGGGGATACAGGTAGTAGGTTAGGGTCAAAAGTCCTCTCAAGGGGCTTCTAATTTATCTAGGTGAACAACCAGGTACAAAGTCTTTCAGGGGCTAGCTTCTAAGTTCTAAGAGGTAGTTGTCAATTAACAGAGGTAAACAAAAGAGGTATAGTGACTCAATATTTCTTTTACTAGTTATGGTGGACTTAAAGGTAGACAGACAGAAGAGAGAAGGAAGACCATCTCTAATAAACAGGTTGTTTATAACCACCGGGGTGCTTCTCTGGGCAAAGTGCACTCATTGTCTCGGGCTCCCATCCTATGGGCCATATTTGCCTTGTCTTGTCTTTCAAGACACAGGGAAGCTCACAGATTTTGAGATACCGGGAAGCCTTCCTGGAAAACATCCCTACTGGAGATTTGAGAGCTCTCCCATGATAGCAACCTCTAATAAGTGAACCATTTGGTTCACACATTCCTTTAGGGCAAAACCCTGCAAACTCCTGTTTCTGCCTTTAATATAGTAATATTGGGTTATACAAAGCCACATCTCATTAATTCCTCAATCATATTTTCCAACAAAAACTGGAGCACTAACTTGGCTCATCTAGTTCATGCCTCTCATGCTGCATACAAGACAGTTAAGGCCAGCTAGGGTTAAGATGCACAGTGACCGCTACAGAAACAGGTTATTCTATACCACATATTATGTTACCATTTTCTCCCAGCAGACAATTCATAAATGTGGGGGAGAATCATGAAGAGACTATGAAAAGCTTTTGCAAAGTTGAAGAAAGATTGGAAAAGAGAAAATAGAGAAAAGGGGAAGGATAAAAAGGTGACACTATAAAAATAGATCCATTCTGTTTTCAGATTAATGAAGCTTAAAAAGAGAAAAATTGTGTAGTAGCTTCTGCTACCCATATCTCTTGTCTCTATTTTTAGTAACTTAAAATTATAAGAGTTTGTTGAAAAGGTAACTATTTTAGTCTACTTTGTGCTGCTATAACAGAAAACCACAGACTGGGTAATTTATAATGAACAGAACTTTATTTCTCACAGTTCTGGAGTCTGGGAAATCCAAGATCAAGGGGCTGGCTTCTCATGAGAGACATTTTGTTGTGCCATCCCATGACAGAAGGTAGAAGGGAAAAAAAGCAAATGAGAGAGAGCAGGAAGGGGGCTGAATTCATTCTTTTATTGGGAACTTACTCCCACAATAATTAACCCATTCTTGAGATAACAGCATTAATATATCTAAAGGTCCCATCTCTCAACACTGTTGCATTGGGCATTAAGTTTCCAACACATGAACTTCAGGGGACACATTCAAATCATAGCATTCTGCCACTATCTCCCAAGATTTGTGTCCTTCTCACATGCAAAATATATTCATCCCAACCCAATAGATGCAGCTCTCATATCTGCAGCTCTCCCAGGCTGGAATTGCACACTGGTAGATCTACAGTTCTAGGGATTTGGTGGTGGTCCCCAAACCATGGCTCCACTAGATATTACACTGGTGGGGTTTTTTTTGGTAGTATGAATAGCTTTGCCCCTATGGCAAGTTTCTGCCTGGGTTTACAGGTTGTCCACAATATTTTTTGAAATATAGGTGGAGAATACCATGGCCCTGCAGCTCATGCACTCTGCAAGCTTGTAGAATTAGCACTACATGGATGCTGCCAAGGCCCACAGCTTGCATCATCCAGAGTGACAGGGTTAAGCTTCCCTTGAGCCCACTTGAGCCACAGCTATGGAGGCTGAGGACTGTTGTGCTGGAATGTGGGGAGAAAAGTGGTGAAGTGGCTCTGGGTGGTGAATACTGAGCTCCTGTGGGTGCCTCTCTGGAAACTTTGCCCTCCAGATCCTAGCTTGCCTAGATCTCTAAAATGCCTTTTGGGTCACTCTCCTATTGCCTTGGTGAATAGAATCTGGCTTCCTTCTATCCATTTTAATCTCTCTAGCTAATGGCTACTTGGCCACACCCTTAGGATTCTTTCTTTTTTATTCTTTACACGGCCATGCTGAGAGTTTTCCAAATCTTTTTGTTTTGCTTCCCTTTTAATTAAAAATTATATCTTTAAATCATTGCTTGCTTCTTTCATTTTACTGTAAGCAGTCAAAAGAAGTCATGTAGCACTTTGAATGCTTTGCTGCTTAGATACTCCTTCTGTCAGATATCCTAGTTCATTGCTCTTAAATTCTACCTTACACAAAGTCCTAGAACACAAACACAATTCTGCCAAGTTCTTTTTGCAACTGTATAATAAGGATTGTCTTTACTTTCTAACACTTTGTTCTCCATTTTCATCTGAGACCTTATAAGAATGGGTTTTATTTTCCATATTTCTACCAACATTCTGATCATGATCACTTAAGTAATCCCTAAGAAGATTTAGAGTCTCCCTACTATGCTTGTCTTCTGTGTTCTCACCAGTTGTCCTTATCACTACATTCACAGCAATCTAAACTTTTTCTAGCCTGCTTCTCTCAATTCTTTCAGCCTTTGAACACTACCAAGTTCCACAGACTCTTCCACATTTTCAGATATTTGTTGTAGCAATAGCCCAACTTCTCAGTCTGTTTTGTGCTGCTGTATCAGGATACCCAAGACTGAGTGATTTATAATAAACATAAATGTATTTCTCATGGTCTACAGGCTGGAAAGTCCAAAACTGAGGGGCTGAAATCTGGTGAGGCCCTTCTTGCTGCATCATTCCATGGCAAAGGTTAACAAACAAGAGAGTGTTCAAGAAAGAGTGGAAAGGGGGCAGAACTTATCCTTTTATCAGGAACCCACTCACATGATAACTAACCTATTCCCACAATAGAGGCAATGGCATTAATCTGTCATCCCTTAAAGGTCTCACCTCTCAACACTGTTGTATTAGGAATTAAGTTTTCAACACCTGAACTTTGAGGGACACATTCAAACCATACCAATAGCCTTAACTCGTCTTCTAAGCTAGATATTCTGTCAGGGGACATAAGGTACCAACTTGGAATCTCTGAAAATATTTTTTAAAGAATTTAAAATAAACATATTATCTGTATTTTGACTTAAGATAAAGAAATTTAGGAATTGCTGTCATTGACTCCACAGAAATCTTCTATGACTTATTTCTGTAGTTAATCAATTAACTATTTTTTCTTGTTTTCCTCACCTGTAATTGCTTCTGAACTTCATGTCTACCCTGACTTTGAAGTGTTTCAAGAATCCTGAGGATCTACAAGAAATTTAATGCCTTCTGATTCTTGATCATTGCTGGATAATCTGGTTTTATTTTATTTTCTCCTTCTCTTTCTCTGGCATTCTAAACTTCCATGGTGACATTGTATGGATTTTTATTCATTTATTGTCCTTGGCACTCTATGGTAATTTTCTGTGTCATTTTTCATATCTGCAAAATTATCTACTCCATCTTTTGGATGATTTCCTCCTTTGATAATTTCTTTCTGTCAATTCATTATTTTGAAACATCTTTGAGTCTATTTTGAAACATCTGAATTAATTTTCTGTTTCTTTCATGTTTTGCTCAGAGCTTTTATCTCTTTTCTTCTTCTTCTTCTTCTTCTTCTTCTTCTTCTTCTTCTTCTTCTTCTTCTTCTCAGATATTTCTTGGGTTTTATCTTTTAATGCTGTTTTTCATTCTTCTTTTTGCTTCTGTCATACTTTTAAATTCCAAGAAATTCTTTTAGATTAACTAATTTTCTTTCTTCATAGCCTTGACTGCTTATTTTTTGTAAATGATAACCTCTCAAATTCCTCTGCAGATACTAGCTAGAATTTTGTCTGTTTTTAAGTTTTCTTTTGGTTTTTAAATCATTCTTCTTTCTCCTATTTTAAATGATTAGAGGTGGGTTTTTTTCTCCTTTTTGTTTTTAACTTGAACTTTCTTTCATGTTGCCAAATTTTCTCAACTAGCTGGTGATGATGCATAACTCTTGACTACTCTGGGTAGATAAATGGGGCTTATTAACTGATAGTCTTCATATTGTGCAAGCAAAAAAGAGCAGGCCAATTATGTTTTAGGACCTCTGATGCCAACATGTAGAGGTCTTTGCTCTGGAAGAACTGATGTCCAAATGTTTTACCTTAGGTAATCTTAGATAATTTATTCAATTTTTTTCTGGAAGAATCCTATTTTTTTTAACCTAAGATATAATTATATGGCTGCCCATGTTTCTACAAGTGGTTGTAAAACTTGAGGAATGTCATATGAAGTCAATTGGCCTGGATTTAGAGTTTTAGTTAGATAGCTTCAGGGTCTGAATTGTGAGCCTCTCTAGAGTTCTGCCTCAGAATTAATTACATTTCTCTTTAAGAGCCATCTCCATTCTATGCCATCTTTTCTTCATCCCGTTTCAACATTTGTTCCTGTATTAATTTTTATCTTTCATAACTTTCTTAAAACTTTTGTTTTTTAACATATGCTAACCTTTTCTTCTTTTTTGGTTGCATATTTATAATGTTTTAAGCTATTTTACCATTTCAGGAGTAGAAGAGATAGGCATTTATGTATGGCAAGTCTTTCATTGTGTTATGAAAGCCTGTTATTAAATTTCTCTGAATCCATAATATTTGGAAAATATTAGATCAGCAGTACAAGAATACTACATAAATCTGTCAGCTATTTCAAAAGTTGGCAAAGTATCACGTTTTGAGGCACCTGGTTAATATATTTTTAAAATTCACTAATTTATCACCAGATACAAATATTTCACTAGATATGTAATATTCCAGTTCTAAGAAAGATTTCTCTATCCTCTTTGGCATGGTGAATCTGCTAGCAGATTATTTGGTTCACCTGTCCAACTGTGTCATCCAAGACTCTGCTCTTTTTTTAATCTTCTTTGCCCTTCATGTAATGGCTGTCTCTAAGTATACTTTCAAAGAAGCTTCCCTAGACCAGAAATATCAGAAAGTCTCACAGATCAGATTAAAATGCTTAAATTACATAGTTTATTAAATCAACTTGAAAACATGCAGCAAGAAGCAAGGGGAAAGAGTTAAGGTAAGTTAACATACTCAAGGTAGAAAAGTCCAAAAGAGCAATTGCAAATAGAAAAAGTGGGTTATTGTCAGACTATTTAATGTAACAGAAAATAATCCTACGTACCATAAAAGAGCACTAGGACAACACTGGATTTTGGTTTAAGTCAATTACTAATATTAATAATAATGACCAAAAACTGAAAGAAAAATGTATGATTGTGTTCTTCAGGTTGAAAAGAAGGCAAAAGAAGCCTGTGATTCATTTTAGAAAGATTTTCATTCAAAATGTGTTGTTTTTTTTAGTGTAGATGACAAAATTTTCATTTTTCACTAAAGTACAGAGTAGGATTTGTTTTCCAGCTCTGCTACTCACTGTGTAACCTTGCATAATTTAAATCATAATTTTGAGTTCTCATTTCTTCAACTATCAAATAATAAGGGTAATTAGTTATCATGACAATTCAACGAAATGTTCGTGTATGATGCTTTGGACGATATTAGTTGCCATTATTAATATTAAAAGAGTTTTTTTTGAGTTTTTGTAAATTCTTTGTGTAATTTTAATAATTACAAATATTTTGTCATATGTTTAAACTATTAAATCAATCTCAGTAAGGCAATGGCAGGGTATTTTGTCTGTTTTTATTTTTTCAGAAATTGACAAGCTGAATCTAAAATTTATATGGAAATGCAAAGGTTTAGGAATGGCAAAGGCAATCCTGAAAAGAAAAGCTAGGGCACTTATAGTACCAAATATCAAGATCTGTTAAAAACTATAATTAATTATATTCTTATATAATGTATTATAGTAGTTAAGACAGTGTGGGCTTGGCTCAAACATACATAAAATGACCACTGGTACAGAATATAGTTCCCAGAAACAGACTCACTTGATTTATGAAAAATGTGACATTTCAGTACAGTGAGGAATGGGTCCATTGGATATTCATATGAAAAAAGTGTATATCAACACCTTCCTCCCAAAAGTAAATTTCAAAACTGTGAAATATAAAGGAGAGGGATAAAATAATAAAGCTTTTAGAAGCAATTATAAGAAAACATCTCTATGACCTTGGAATAAACAAAACTTTCTGCATAAAGACATACAAAGAGCTAGCCATAAAGGAGGAATTGATATATCTGACTAGATTAAGATTGAAACTTATTAAAAGAGTAAAAAGCAATATGAAGACTTAAAAATTAATAATAATTCAATCTACTATTTTTTTTATTTCAGCATATTACGGAAGTACAAATGTTTACATTATGTATATTGCCCTTGCCCTACCCGAGTCAGAGTTTCAAGCGTGTTCATCCCCCAGACGGTGCACGCCACACCCAATACATGTATATATAGCCATCCCCTTCTCCCCCTCCCATCTGTCTGACACCCGATGAATGTTATTACTATATGTGCATTTAAATGTTGATCACTTAATACCAATTTGATGGTGAGTACATGTGGTGCTTGTTTATCCATTCTTGGGATACTTCACTTAGTAGAATGGGTTCCAGCTCTAACCAGGATAATACAAGAGGTGCAATATCACCACTGTTTTTGTGACTGAGTAGAACTCCATGGTATGCGTGTGTGTGTGTGTGTGTATATACATATATATGTGTGTGTATATGTATACACACATATACATATATATGTATATATATACACCACATTTTATTAATCCACTCATGCATTGATGGGCACTTGTGTTGTTTCCACATCTTTGCAATTGTAAATTGTGTTGCTATAAACATTCGAGTACAGATGGCCTTTTTATAGAATGTCTTTAGTTCTTTTGGGTAGATGCCCACTAATGGGATTGCTGGATCAAATGGTGGTTCTACTTGTATCTCTTTGAGGTATCTCCATATTGCCTTCCACAGAGATTGTACTAGTTTGCAGTCCCACCAGCAGTGTATGAGTGTTCCTATCTCTCCACAACCATGCCAAAATTTATTGTTTTGGGACTTTTTGATAAAGGACATTCTCACTGGATTTAAGTGATATCTCATTGTGGTTTTGATTTGCATTTCCCTGATGATTAGAGAAGTTAAGCATTTTCTCATATGATTGTTGGCCATTAGTCTATCTTCTTTTGAAAAGATTCTGTTCATATCCTTTGCCCACTTTTTGATAGGGTTGTTTGATTTTTTTCTTGCTGGTTTTCCCGAGTTCTATACAGATTCCAGTTATCAGCCCTTTATCAGATGTATATACCATGTGAATATTTTCTCCCATTCTGTAGGTTGCCTGTCTGCTCTCATAATAGTTTCCTTGGCTGTGCAGAAGCTTTTTAGTTTGATCAGGTCCCATTTATTTATTTTCATTGTTGCTGTGATTGCCTTCGGAGTCTTCTTCATAAATTCTTTGCCTAGGCCAATGCATGTAAGGGTTTTTCCAAAATTTTCTTCTAGAATTCTTATAGTTTCATGCCTTAAGTATAAGTCTGTTATCCACTGTGAGTTGATTTTTGTGAGAGGTGAGAGGTGCAGATCCTGTTTCAGTCTTCTACATGTGGCTATCCAGTTTTCCCAGCACCATTTATTTTACAAGGATTCTTTTCCCCAGTATATGTTTTTGTCTGCTTTGACAAAGATTAGACGGCTATATGAGGATGGTTTTATATCTGGGTTCTCAGTTCTGTTCCACTGGTGTAAGTCTCTGTACCTGTGCCAGTACCATGCTGTTTTAGTTACTGTAACTTTGCAGTATAGCTTGAAGTCTGGTAAATTGATGCTTCCCAATTTTTTATCTTTGCTCAAGATGGCTTTTGCTATATGGGATCTTCTCTGGTTCCATATGAAGTGTAGAATTATTTTTTATAGATCTGAAAAAATGATGTTAGTATATTAATAGGGATTGCATTGAATCTGTAGATCACTTTGGGTAGTACAGACATTTTAACAATGTTGATTCTTTTCAGGTGTCAGACTCTGACAACGAGGGTTGGAGACAGGGCATCATGGAGGAATAAAGGAAGACAGTCAGTAATTAAAAGAGTGAGGTCAGGGGACTCAAGGCTTCTCCAGACTGAAACCCCCGAGTTGAGTTCCTCACTCGTATTTATTTCTCTTAAGAAAACAATCTCATCAATCAAGCTAAAGTTTAACTTTAGGAAATTTTTCTTATACAAAAGCAGGTGCTGTAAGTTTCCATTCTAATAGCAATCAAAAAAAGCAGGAAATCATTAAACCATAAAGAAGAATACACGTCATGCATGTGGTCTTAAGAGAATACAGTAAAGATTTATATTTTCCAGTTACACATTCTTCTTAATAAAGCTATTGATCTAGGTTAAGCTATTTCTAGCCTTCTATTAAACAAACTCATTAACTGTGAGCCACAAGCCAAGCCTACCTTTCATTCAGCCGGACATTTCTTTAAGCAGTCCCAGGTCAGCTTTCCGCCCTAGGGTGAGCTGTTGCTTTCAACATCTCCTGCCTCACAATATATCTTGACCTTTAGAAGGGCAGCTGATCTTATGCTCATGTTCTT
>VBSM01000272.1:60081942-60133507 GCA_008086735.1 Cheirogaleus medius
CTTAGGTTTAAATCTGTTAGCCATCTTGAGTGAATTTTTGTGAGAGGTAAGAGGCATGGATCCTGGGTCAATCTTCTGCATGTAGCTAACCAGTTTTCCCAGCACCATTTATTCAAGAGAGATTCTCTTCCTCATTATATATTTTTGTCTGGTTTATCAAAGATTAGGTTACCGTATACTGATGGTTTCATCTCTGGTATCTCAGATCTAGTCCAGATGTTGATGCTTCTGTTCTTGTGCCAGTAGCAGGGTGATTTAACTATTATTGCTTTATAGTACAGCTTGACGTCAGGAAGACTGATGCCTCGCAGTTTGTTCTTTTTACTTAAAATTGCTTTGGCTATATGAGGTGTTTTCTGGTTCCATACAAAGTGAAGAATTATTTTTTCTAGTTCTGTAAAGAATGCTGGTGACATTTTGATGGGGATTGCATTAATTCTGTAGATCACTTTCAGTAATATTGACATTTTAACAATATTGATACTACCAATCCATGAACAAGGTAGATTTTTCCATCTGTTTAAATCATCTGCAATTTCTTTTTTTTAGTGTTTCATAGTTCTCCTTGTACAAATCTTTCATATCTTTCATTAAGTATACTGCTAAATATGTAATTTTCTTTGGGGTTATAGTAAATGGTATTGCGTTTTTGATTTGAGTTTCTGCTTGATAGTTCTTGGCATATATGAATGCTTCTGATTTGTCTATATTGATTTTATAGCCTGAAACTTTACCAAATTCATTTATTAAATCTAGGAGTCTCTTGGAAGAGTCCATGGGGTTTTCTAGGTATAATATCATATCATCAGTGAAGAGGGAGAGCTTGATCTCATCTGCCCCCACTTGGATACGCTTAATACTCCTCTCTTGCCTGATTGCTATAGCTAGGACTTTGAGCACTATGTTGAATAGAAGAGGAGATAGTGGACATCCTTGTCTAGTTCCAGTTCGAAGAGGGAAAGATTTCAATGTTTCCCCATTTAGAATGATATTAGCAGTGGGTTTGTTGTATATGGATTTGATAATTTTAAGGTATAAGCCATCTATGCCTATTTTGTTAAGAGTTTTTATCATAAAGTTGTGTTGGACTTTGTCAAATGCTTTTTCTGCATCTATTGACAGAATCATATGGTCTTTGTTCTTGATTTTATTTATGAAGTGAATTGCATTTATAGACTTGTGTTTGTTGGACCAGCTTTGCATCCCTGGAATGAAGCCCACCTCGTCATGGTGAATTATTTTTTTGATGTGCTGCTGAATTCTATTTGCTAATTTTTTTTTTTAGGATTTTTGCATCTATATTCATGAGTGATATCGGTCTGTAATTTTCTTTTTTTGTTGTGTGCTTTCCTGGCTTTGGTATCAAGGTGATATTGGCTTCATAGAATGAGTTAGGAAGGATACCATCCTTCTCAATGATATGGAATAATTTCTGTAGTATACTTATGAGTTCATCTTTGTATGTTTGGTAGAACTCTGAAGTGTACCCATCTGGCCCAGGACTTTTTCGTTAGGGGAGGGTTTTAATTACTGCCTCAATTTCTGAGCTTGAGATTGGTCTATTCAGTAATTCTGTTACCTCCTGGGTGAACTTAGGGAGGTTATATGAATCCAGGAATTTGTCCATTTTGTCTTCATTCTGTAGTTTTTGGGTATATAGATTTTTATAGTAATCAAATAAAATGTTTTGTATTTCTTTGGTGTCTGTTGTGATCTCTCCTTTTTCATTTCTTATTGAGTTTATTAGAGTCCTTTCCCTTTGAGTCCTTGTCAATCTAGCAAGAGGGCCATCAATTTTGTTTATCTTTTCCAAAAACCAGTTTCTGGTTTTGTTGATCTTTAGTATAGTTTTCTTGGTCTCCCTTTCTTTAAGTTCTGCTTTGATCTTCATTATTTCTTTTCTTCTACTGGCATTGGAAATTGTTTGCTCTTTTTTTCCAATTCTTTGAGCCTATTTGTTAGGTTGTTAGTATCTAAGCTTTCTGTTTTTTGGATGTGAGCATTGATTGCTATTAGTTTTCCTCTCAGGTATGCTTTTGCTGTATCACACAGGGTTTGGTAACAAGTATCACTGTTATCATTTTGTTCAAAGAAACTCTTGATTTCCCTCTGAATTTCTTCCTGGACCCAATAATTTTTTAATGATAGATTGTATAGTTTCCATGATTTTGTGAGTTGTTGAGTGCTACTATAGGAATTGAACTGTAATTTTATGCCACTATGGTCAGAAAAGATACAAGTTGAGAGCGATCTTGCACCCACAAGAGTTTTCTAACCGCTGAATTGTTTTCTTTTTCTGTTGTTTTCTTTCCTGGTTTGGGTATCAGGGTGATGTTGGCTTCATAAAAATGTGTTGGGGAGAATTCTTTCCTTCTCAGTGTTGTGGAATAACTTCTACAGGATAGGTACCGGTTCTTCTTTGTAGGTCTGGTAAAATTTGGGTATGAAAGCATCTGGTCTGGGACTTTTCCTTTTTGGAAGGTTTTTTCTTGCTGTTTGAATTTTAGTACTTGATATTGGTCTGTTCAGGAATTCCATTTCTTCCTGATTGAGCCTAGAAGGCTGTGTGTTTCTAAGAATTTGTCCATTTCCTCCACATTTTTCCAGTTTATGTGCATAGAGGTTTTTAGAGTATTCATAGATGATATTTTGTATTTCCATGGAATCAGTTGTAATTTCTCCTTTTTCATTCCTGATGGAGCTTATTAGAGTTCTTTCTTTCCTGCTTCTTGTTGATCTAGCAAGAAACATGTCAATTTTGTTTATTTTTACAAAGAACAACCTTTTTGTTTCATTACTCTCATATAGCTTTTTTGTTATCAATTTCATTTAGTTCTGCTGTGATCTTTGTTATTTCATTTCTTCTGGGTTTGGGGTTGGTTTGCTCTCCTTTTCAAGTTCTTTGAGATGATTCATTAGATTGCTTATTTGTGATATTTCTCTCTTTTTGATATAGGCATTTATGGATATAAATTTTCCTCTCAGAACTGCTTTAGCTTTGTCCCCCAGATTTTGATAACTTGTGTCTCCTTTGTCATTTAGTTTAAACAATCTTTTGATTTCCATCTTGATTTCCTCCTTAATGAAATAATCATTCAGCAGAAGGTTGTTTAGTCTCCATGACTTTGTTTAGAGATGAGAGTTTCTGTTGTAGTTGATTTCTAATTTTATTCCACTGTGCTCTGAGAAGATGCATGGTACAATTTCTATTTTTTAAATTTTTTTCAGATATGCTTTGTGGCCTAGTATATGGTCAATCTTAGAGAATGTCCCATGAGCTGATGAGAAAAACGTATATTCAGTGCTTTTTGAGTAAAATGTCGTGTAAATGTCAGTCAGGCCCATTTGTTCTAGAGTTCTGTTTAAGTCCATTGTTTCTTTGTTAATTTTTTGTTTAGAGTCTCTGTCCTGTGCTACCAGCAGGGTGTTGAATTCTTTGGCTATTATAGTATTGCTATTTATCATTTTGTTTAGACGAAGTAGGGTTTGCTTTGTGAATCTCGGTTCACCTGTGTTAGGTACATAAATATTTAGAATTGTTATGTCTTCTTGTTGAACTGTACCCTTCACCATTATGTAGTGACCATCTTTGTCTTCCATTATTTTGTTGATTTAAAGACTAAGTTATCTGAAATCAAAATGCCCATGCTAGCTTTCTTTTGGTTTCCATGTGCTTGAAATATTGTTTTCCATCCTTTCACCTTGAGTCTGAATGCATCCTTGTGAGTTAGATGTGTTTCCTGAAGACAGCAGATACTTGGCTTGTGTATATTTATCAATTCAGCCAGCCTATGTCTCTTTAGTGGGCAATTCAAGCCATTCACATTTAGAAGTCCAATGTGCTATCCATTGTGCAACAGAGCCACCTAAGCCATTCATATTTATCGAGAGAATTGATAAGTGGGGCAGATTTCTGTTCATTCTGTTGAGTTGAACTTTGTTGCTTTGTTTTCTCTCTTGAGTCATTGTGGTATCTGGCCTTTGACCTTTAACTTTTGGGTGATGTTACATTTATGATTGTTTATTGTGCTGATCCATGTGTAACACTATTTTGATTACTTCCTGAAGGGCAGGTTTTGTCTTGGTGTATTCTCTTAGTCTTTGCTTATCTGAGAAGATCTTTATTTCCCCTTCATATACAAAACTTAGTTTTGCAGGGTACAAGATTCTAGGCTGGGTATTATTCTGTTTCAGAAAATTGAGAATGGGGCCCCAGTCTCTTCTTACATGTAAGGTTTCAGTGGATAAATCTGAATTATTTGGATGGAGTTTCCTTTGTAGGTTACCTGGTTCTTTTGCCTTACAGCTCATTGGAGAGCCTCTTTGGTGGTTATTTTGGTCAACCTGATAACTGTGTGTCATAGCGTCTTCCTGTTTGCAATGAATCTCCCAGGAGTCCTTTGAATTTCTTGTACCTGGATATCTAGATTTTTAGCAATGCCTGGGAAATTTTCTTCTATTATATTCTCAAAGAGCTTATCCAAATCTTGTGTATTTTCTTCTTCACCCTCAGGGGTGCCTATGATTCTCACGTTAGGCTTCTTCACATAATCCCACATTTCTTGTAGGCTTTGCTCTTTTCTCTTATTTCTCTTCTCAATCTCTGTGACTGAATTATTTAATTCAAAGATGTGGAAACAACCCAAGTGCCCATCAATACATGAGTGGATTCAGAAAATGTGGTATATATATATCATGGAGTACTATTCAGCTATAAGACACAATGGTGATTTAGCACCTCTTGTATTTTCCCGGCTAGAGCTGGAACCCAAATATTAAGTGAAGTATCCCAAGAATGGAAAAATAAGCACCACATGTACTCACCATCAAATTGGTATTAACTGATCAACACCTAAGTGGACATATAGGAATAACATTTATCAGGTGTCGGGCATGTGGAGGAGGAGGGGATGGGTATATACATACATAATGAGTGCAATGCACACCAGCTGGGGCATGGACATGCTCGAAGCTTTGACTCGAGGGGGGAGAGGGGGCAAGGGCAATATATGTAACCTTAATATTTGTATCCCAATGATATGGTGAAAAAAATAGTAATAATAGAAAAAAAAGAAAGATGATATCTTCAATCCCTGAGATTCTTTCTTCTGTTTGATCTATCCTATTCTTGAGGCTTTCCACTGTGTTTTGTAATTCCTTGAATAAATTCTTCATTTTTAGGAGTTCAGTTTGATTTTTCTTTAATATTTCAATATATTTAGTGAATTTTTCTTTCAAGCCCTGTATTTTTTTTGTGGTTTCTTTGTGTTGATTATCCATTTTCTCTTGCATATCATTGAGTTTTCTTACAGTCCATGTTCGAAAATCTTCTTCTGTCATTTTAGTGTTCTGAATTTGGTTGATGTCCATTGATAGAGAGCTAATGTTACCCTTTGGGGGTGTGCTTACCATTTGATTCTTCATACTTCCAGAGTTCTTTTGCTGATTCCTTCCCATCTGGATCAGCTTTTGCTTCTTACATGCCCTGTTTAGTCTCTGAACCAGTAGGTGGTGTTTGTAGGTGGGATTTGACCACACCCTTCATGATGAGTCAGTAGATGTAGTAAAAAGGTATGCAGAATAACTTCCCTGTCAGTAGGTGGTGCTTGCTGGTAGGAGCAGGCTGCAGTGTTGTTTTTGGGTCCTGTAACCAAAAGAGCAAGTCCTGCTTGCTCTTCTGGAGAGGCACTTTAGTGCCTCAGGTGATTTGTGGCACCATGGGCGTGGGTCGGGTAGTGAGTCTGGGTGGAGCTGAGTTGTGTGAGCCTTCCCTCAATCTCCACAAATGCTGTTAGCAGGTGTCAAAGGTCTGTATGCTGCTTCTGGGCAAAGCTGCCAGGGAGGGGCTGAAATGGCTCCACTCAGCCAAAAAGTCTGCTCATGGGGGTGGGGCTGTCTGAGACTTGCAGTCTGGAGCAGGCCTCACTACTTTCCACCCTCCCTTATTCCACAGTTTCTCCTGGGCCTCTGCCAGCAGGCAGGACCTCAAGCCAGTGGATCTCCCCTGCCTGTGATGTCAGCTTGGAGGTTCTCTACCCAGGATTGCATCCTGGGCTGGATGCACAGCCTTCCTGTGGGAGGATGGTTGCCCCAGAAGTATGCTGATCTGCCCCTGAAAGCACACACACCTCAGTAGGCTGATTCACAAATATCCCCTCTATGCCCTGGGGCAACGTGATCAAGACCTGGGTTATGGGATATGGTCTGCATGTCTGTCCCCTGGTGCCTGGAGATGAATCTCTGACCCTGTCAGGGAGAGGAGTGCTGGTCTCAAGTCACCCACAGGGTGCCCAAGCTGGATTGATGTCTCTCCACCTCTGGATTTGTCTTGCTCTCCCAGAGTCCAGGCAAGTGGCATCTGGGAGGGCTGGCAGGTAGGGAGCTAACAGTCTGAGTACCCCTCAGTTCACTGTAGGGCTCCAAAAGGAAAGGTCCCATTCCCTGTAGATGCCTCTGGGTGGTGGCTAAATTGTTTCTCTCAGCAGCTGCAGGCAGGGAGGGGGGAGGGGAGAATGAAGCTGTATGGCACCTGCCGATTGGCTTGGTGGACTGGGAAGTGCCTCAATGGAGCTGGGAGCCTGGTGCCCTGTTTGCAAGAGGCTTACTGCTCACTGGTGGTGGCTGTCTCTGGGCTGATGTTGGCAGGTCTTTCCAACCACTCAGAAGCCCACCAGTAGTCCGAGATGCAAGGGAGGGGAAACTTAACCATTCCACCTACCCTTGTTGATGGTTTCCAAGCCTCTTGGGGGCCTTTCTCCTTCCAGTTCTCCTCTGCACCCCCTTCCCTTGGAGTCTCCTGTAGTTTCAGGCACCCTTCCTTCTGACCCTCCTCCGATACATGTTTGTTGGCCTGTTTATTTATTTATTTTTCACTTTCTTCTAAAATCTGTCTCTTTTGCAGCGACACTCTGGCTGGCAATTTTTCTCATCCATCATCTTCCAACCCCTCTCACCATCTTTTGTTCTTTGTGTTATAAGAGATAGCTCAGCTGAACTGTGGCTCTATCCCAGGCTTGGCGCCCAACCAGGTGGAGGTCTGGGTGGACCTCCCTGGTGGGCAGAGGTCACAAGCTTTGTCTTTGGCAGGAGATGGGATTATTAAAATTGTTTAATGACAATAGCTTAGAACTGAAGGCCCTCCCTCTAAAAGCTCCGTATTTCCACTTATGTACAGGAATTTAAATTTTGAGAAGATAGTCTGCCATTTTCTTCCTTTGCCAGCAAAGTAATAAAATTGTCTTTCCTTCTCCTCAACCACTTGTCCCTGTTCTTCTGATGTAGCCTCATGGAAAAATGCTGAGCTTTTGATACCAATGGTATTTCCTCTGCCAGGTAAGTATTCTTTTGTCTACTTTTTAAATCACCTAAATAGTACTTTGTATGCAGCAGGTATTTTCCTGATTCGTACCTACTCATGTATTATTCAATATTGTTTCAAGTCTCAACTAGATTTTTAGGGGGATTTAAGTCTTATAATGGTGTGAAAACTGTGAAGCAATATTATTTTATTGTAATACAATATCAACAATTTATTATATTCTCCTGTTTGTAAACTTTATGGATACCCTATATTTAAGATTTTGATATATCTGTCCCTCTCAAATGTTCCAAAACCTGATTTAAATACTAAAGAAATAACTGACATAAGCATGCTTTATCTCAGTGTCTGAACACTACCCATTCTTTCCAAGAATTATTTCTAAAATTAATTTTTGGTCTCCCATCTGTTCATGCTCATTAATTTACATTTGAAAAGAGCTGTATCAATGTTGGAAGGTATATTTAACATGGCAAATTGATTAATCAATAAGTGTATTTATGAACTCAAATAACTGAAAAGTCTAGAATGTCTAGTTTCTGGAGCAGCTTGATGAGAAGCTTATATACTTCTATTATTGAGATATAGATTATTTTTGTCTTTCTTCTACTTCTCAACTCTACTTTGGATCCATTTTCAGTCATACGCTGTCCTTGCAGTTGCAAGATGACTGTATCAACTCCAGACCATATATCTTTAAAACTCCATGTACAAGAGAAAAAAGAAAGTCCTTGTCTCCTAAAGTGCAAAGAGAAGTCTTAAAATGCAAACCCACAGTTCTTGATTTCACAGACTTAAATCTTGTGTCCATTCTTGAATGAAACTGTAGCCAGACAAAATTGTGATGCATGAAATGTATTGTTTGAATTAGGATTTGGCCACAAGTACACCCCCAGAGTCAGATGTAAAATCAAGTTCACTCTACATATATAGACAAAAGGGTGGGGGAATAGTGATTCCCCCAAACAAAATTAGGGTCCTGTGACCACTAGGTAGGGTCTTGATTCCAGGTGGCAAAACCAACAAATGTCCATTATATATGTCCTAATATACAATATAATCTCTGAAGTACATATGAAACTCACTTTGGAAAATTCACAGAAAGAGGCATTCATACTCAGGAAACATTAAACTGATGTTTGGAAGTATATCCATAGACTGATGATCAGAGAAGACCATTCATATTAAGAGGCCATTAACAGATAAAGAAAGCACTGGCTTTCCATATGAGCCAAAAATAAAAATAATAAAAACAGATGCCTCAACTGTCAAGCATTTATCTGTCACTGAGGTGCCTCTTAAGAGTGCTATCTACTGGCTTTGAGCAACAGGACTTATTTATTTAATTTGATAACTGTTAATATAGTTAATAATACTGTATTATATACTTGAAATTTATAAAAAGAATAGACCTTAAATATTTTCATCACACAAAAAGGTAACTATCTCAGGTGAGGGATGTGTTAATAATATGATTTGGGTAATGATTTCATAATGTATATGTATATCAAAGCATTACATTGTATGCCTTAAATATACACAATTTTATTTGTCTATTATACTTCAATAAAGCTGGAAGAAGTATTACTTTTAAAAAACTGTATTCTGAAAGCCTGCAAACCTTCTATGTTCTACCCCATTCTGTCAGGTGCCAGGATAGAAGAAAGACATATTCTGTAAGGAGAACTCTGGGAACTAAGCATAGAACAATACTAATGCCCAAAGAAACCAGCTCCATCAGAAGCAAAGCTTAGAAGATACTATTGACCTAAAAGGATTGGCATCCTTAAAGGTGAAATTAGTCTTTTCTAGGCAGCATGTAGTTGGATCTTGATTTTCTAAAATTTATTCATCCACTCTATGTCTTGGGAATTTAATTCATTTACATTCAAAGTAATTATTGATATGTTAGGACTTACTACTGCCATTTTGTTAATTGTTTTCTGGTTGATCCTTTGCTACTTTCTTCCTCCCTTGCTGTATTCCTTTGTGATTAGCTGATTTTATCTAGTATTTTGCTTTTACTTCTTACTTCTTATCTTTTGTGTATTTACAATAGGGTTTTGCTTTATGGTTACTATGAGGCTTACATAAAACATTTTACTGCTACAATAGTGTATTTGAAGCTAATAATTACTTCACTTTGAGCATATTTTTCCATAAAAACTACAATTTTACTCCATCCCCCCCACATATTTTACATTTTTGATGAGACAATTTGCATTTTTTATATCATGTATTCCTTAACAAATTACTTTAGCTATTATTTTTAAAATATTTTTTTCCTTTTAACATTCATACTAAAGATATAAGTGATTTACTATTATAGTATTACAGTATTCTGAATTTGACCAGAATTCCCTGTGAATTTTATACTTTCTTATATTTTAGTATTACTAATTTGTGCCGTTTCTTTCAATTTGAAGAACTCTCTCTAGCATTTCTTATAAGACAGGTCTAATGGGAATGAGCTTACTCAGCTTTCATTAGGCTCAAAGTCTTTGTCTCTGTTTCATTTGTTCTGAAGGGCTGATTTGACAGTCAAAATATTCTTGTTTGACAGTTTTTTTTCCTTCAGCACTTAAATATATTACCTCTTTCTATTCTGGCCTATAAGGTTTCTGCTGAAAAACATGTTTCTAGCTTTATTGGAACTCTCTTATGTGTGATAAGCTTCTTTTCTCTTTCAGGACCCTCTCTCTTTGTTTTTTATTTTTGACAATTTGATTAAAATATGTATTGGTGTGGTCTTATTTGAAATTATGTGAGTAAAGGGAAACTTCTCCTTTGCCCCAGAAGGTTCTCTGAAATATCAATTCACAATAAGGCAGATTATTAATAATAAGAGAAAAAGATTTATTTACCATGCACACAGAGAGAATCACAGTGATTACTCAACATCCCAATAGGGTACAGAAATGTATATACCCTCTTTTTAGAGAGGCAGGGGAGATGAGGAATATAGATAATTTTGTTTAGGGGCAATAAATGGTTACTAGGGAGGATAAATAGATACTTGGGAGAATGAATGGATGTGTGGAAACAGATTGACTTGTAAATGATTCTCTTTACAAATTAAATTAACCTGAGAGACAGGTATTGTATTTAAAATAATCTGGGCCAGCTTTCTTGATTTTCTTTCCTGTAACATATTGAGATAACAGGAAGGGGAAGGGAAGCTGATTGTTCTTTTTTATGGGTCCATCTGGTTTTATGCAGATAGAGTGAAAGCCCCTTCCAATGCCTATTGATCTTTAAGGGCTTTCAGTTCAAAATACTCTATATACCAAGGAGTCATATTTTGTGGTGAAATTTCCTGAGCTCTTTCAGAATAAATTGATTAGAGACTTTTGACCTTCCTGTACCTGGCTATTAATTTCTTCTCCCTGAAGTGTAAAGTTTTTAGCTATTATTTAATATTTCTTTAAATAAACTGTTTCTTTGTCCAGTTACTTTTTGAACTCTTGTAAGTCAAGAATTTCCTCTGTGCTGCCCCACAAATCCCATAAGCTTTTATTTCTTTTCATATTTCTTTTTTCTTCTCTGATTGTGTATTTTCAAATAACCTGTCTTTGAGTTCACAGATTCTTTCTTCTGCTTGATCAAGTCTGCTATTAATGCTTTCTACTGTGTTTTTATTTTATTCATTGTATCTCTGAGCTCCAGAATTTATTTTTTTAAGTGGATTTAATCTCTATTGAATTCTTTGTTTTGTCCATTTATTCTTTTCCTGAATTTATTAAATTATTTCTTTGTATTTACTTGAAATTCATTGAGCTTCCTTAAAACAATTACTTTGAATTCTTTGTCAGGCAGTTTGTATATCTCTGTTTCTTTGGCATAAGCT
The DNA here is from genome assembly GCA_008086735.1 of Cheirogaleus medius. NCBI lineage: Eukaryota > Metazoa > Chordata > Mammalia > Primates > Cheirogaleidae > Cheirogaleus > Cheirogaleus medius. The sequence goes on from VBSM01000272.1 coordinate 60,093,108, forward strand.
ATTGGGAAATTATTGTGTTCTTTTGGTCATGATATGTTTCCTTGGTTTTCTACATTTCTTATCAACATATATTGATGTCTCCACATTTGGTGAAATAGTCACCTCTTCCAGACTTTATGGGCTAGTTTTGATGTGGAGGATCTTCCCCTGCTAGATGGTACAAATGAGTTTGTTGTGTGGGTTGCTACAGTTCTGGCAGTGGTGAGGGTGCCAAATGTATAGCCCTTGTGTAGCTCTGTCAGCTGAGATCAGTGTTGACAAAGATTGCAGAGATCCTTAGCTGCTAACACTATGAATGCCAACACATCCACACATGTAGGGTCTTTGGTAGCAATGGCTGTTAAGGTCCTCCAATATATTTTTTCCTACTGGGAAAGTTGTGGCTTAGGAGGTCCTTCTTGTCACTGGGTCCACTTTGCAGGCCCACCCCTGGTGGTGGTGGTACCAATGTCTGATGAGTGATGTCTGTGAAGTGGGTACAGAGTTGAGGCTTGAAGCAAGAGCATGCTTGCAGGGACTATAGCTCTAGGGCACAGGGCAGTAATGGCTCTAGTGCCTGGGTGTAGCCCCATTGCCATACTGATAACAGTATGTGATATATGGGTGCTTGTGAACCTGCTGGGGTCTTGAGACTAGAAGCATAGGTGTGTGCAGACTTACAGTGGCTCCAGGGGTAGTGCGGGCCTAACTCTCTATAGTGGCTGAGCTAGTGCCTGGACCATGAGCAGGCTAATAGAGACCTTGATTTTTCAAACTGGCTCACTATTGTATGGTGCTGGTATCTGAGATATGAGAAGGTGCAGTGCAGAGAGGTACTGGGTGCAGTACTCAGAGTCCAGGTCTGGAGTCTGGGTACTCATGAGGCAACCACAGTTCAGGGGTTGGGACATGCATGGGATTGGGAGAGGTGGAGGTTTTGTTCTGAAGCATCACACCTTGGAGGAAGGTGGTGTGTGTGTGCAGCCACATCTTACTCTCTGGGGTTTACCAGTGGGAATGGCTGATGGTTATCTTAGTGGCAAAAGATGCTGGTGTCCTTTGCAGAATAGGCTTCAGGGGACTACAGCATTTCCTACCATGTGGCTGGTACTGACAGCCGCCACCTATCTTCTTTGTTCCTAGTTTTGTCCTGGCATCTAAAGTGTGCTTATCTCACTAGCAATCCCTTCTGTGTGGATATTCTCTGATTTTTTTGCTCCATTGTGTTGATGTGAATTCTTTAATAGGCCCTTGAGCTCTCTCAGGGCTATTTTGGCTTGTGGATAGTGTTAGGTTTGTTCCAGGTGGGAAAAGTATGTATGGGACTGAATGCATTTAATGGAAAATCAAGGTTTGTGAATCAATAGCCACAAGGCTCTGAAGAGTTTGTAAACCTAACAGACAGCTGCAGGCAGCATTCCTATCCCCCCTGATAAGGATGAAACTACCCTTCTCCCTTATCTCTCCAGGATGAGACTGACCCAAGGGTCCCAGAAATTGGTTGTTTGAAAAAGACTTTTATTGCAGTGGCTGTTCTGGCCCAGGTTCTCACGCCCCTCTCCAAATAACCCTCTATAAAAGCCAAGGCTTTCCCCTCCCTCAGTGTGGATGCTCTTTGGCCTCCACCCATTTGTACCCAGATGCCCAAAATAAACAGCATTTTGCTACACATGGAGCTTTGTGTCTCTCTTTCTCTCTCTTTTTCTCTCTCAGCTCCAGACCTAACAGATAGCTGTCTATATTTGTTTTCTGTAGAGGATGAAGGCTGGTATTTCCTACTCTGCTGTCTTGGTGATATCACTCTTATAATTACTGAGTAATGTAAATTATTTGTCAATTTCACTACTTCATTATACTCAATCTTATATTATTTTTGAAACACTTCTCAATTTAAAGACACTATGATTAAGAATAGTTAGTTGCTTAGCCTTAGTGTTCAGTTACCCATAGTCTCAGGTAATAGCAACAAACTGAAAGAAGGGAAAAGATAGGGAATTTTGCTGATGGCTTAATAATCTGTTATGGAAGCTATGCCTATTACAGGTGATGAGTCATATCCAGGTGGGAATTTATATATCTGTGATTTCCTGAAGTGGATTAATTTGGATTTCTCTATTATGCAACACATCATAAAAATAAGATTGACTAATCAGAATATGTCATATCAACAGCCTCACATTATAACCTAAATACACAGGAAGAGTAAAAGAATGATCCAAGGACCCACCCAGAGAACATTATAGACATTTGCATTTGACCTTGAGTCAGTAATATTGAAATGGTAAAGCTTTGACTGAAGATTAAGGAAAACACGAGAGTCTTTCCCAAAAGTACACAAAACACACACTACTCAAAGTGTGCTCTATGGATCATCAGGGTTGGCATCATTTGGGAGTTGTTAGCAATGCTCTCAGGCTTCACAGAAGGTTCACATGAATCCTGATCTATAAGGCCTGTATTTTAATAAGTTCTCCAGCTGATTCATATGCACATTTGAGTTTGAGTAGCACTGCGCTACTCATGAAAAGTGTTCTGTAGGCCAGGCGTGATGGCTCACGCCTGTAATCCTAGCACTCTGGGAGGCCGAGAGGGGTGGATCACTCAAGGTCAGGAGTTTGAAACCAGTCTGAGCAAGAGCAAGACCCCATCACTACTAAAAATATAGAAAGAAATTAATTGGCCAACTAAAAATATATAGAAAAAATTAGCCAGGCACGGTGGCACCTGCCTGTAGTCCCAGCTACTCAGGAGGCTAAGGCAGGAGGATCACCTGAGTCCAGGAGTTTGAGGTTGCTGTGAGCTAGACTGATGCCACAGCACTCTAGCCAAGGCAACAGAGTGAGACTCTGTCTCAAAAAAAAAAGTGTTCTGTAAGAAGTAGATCATTCCTTTTCTGTCTTTGCTTTTGGTATACAGTAGAAATGCCTTTATGAGTTCCATTATTAGTAACACTTGATTATACAAGGAAACTAAGTTAAGTAAACTTTATTCTCTGATTTCCTCAGCCATAATGCATTCCATTTATAAATGAATAGAAAATTTTTCAATCTGATTTCAACAGTCACCAAAGTTGGGTAATTTTTTGTCGCTACTATCCAGGCAGATAAAAGAAGAAAGGCCATGTCTTTGTGACATATGATTCTCTTTTCTTTCATTACTCTATCTCAGCCTCCATCACCACTGCATAGTTCATACATTCATTCAACTGACAAACATTTATTAATCACCTACTGTGTGTCAGTCTCTGTGCTAAGTGTTGGAGATTCAATGCATGAAGAACAGTCTGTGTCCATATTTGAGGCCATAATTCCTAACATGTAAAAACTATATACAGATGAGATGACACGTCCCTAGTTACTTGTTTCAAGCAAATTTGACACAAGTTTAGGACATTAAATAGATGAAGTGACAGATCTGTGGTTTAATGTCATTTTTGACGTGTTTTATAAATAATTCTTTCATGCTCTTACTGTTGTAATAGTTCCTCTCCTTTTCTTAATCTTTGGAATAGATGATGGATATGAGCAAGTATAAAGCAATGGAATGAGGCCTAGAATGAAGAATTTCTGTGTTTGGCCCCAAAGATCAGCCTGTTTGACTCAGGTTAAAGTCACTGTCTTTTCCATCAATTCAACCAAAACTTCAAGATGTTTCCCACATAATACAGTGAAAGAAAATGTATATTAAATTTTTTCATGCTTCTGATACTCTTTCCGGCAGTCCAATACACTGAAGGTCGCTCTATTGGATGGTGGGATTGGAGTCCTGGCCTAGCCATTAACTAACCAAGAGACTTGGGTCAGTCCAGTCACATCTCTGAACCTCAGTTTCCTAATATGTAAGATGAGAATAGATGTAATAAAATTCAGAGTTAATAAAAAGGGAAAGGCACAAATAAGATGAAATATTCTACTTTCTTTCACAGTTTTTGTTTGGTTGGTTTTCTCCTTTCTTGTGTCCTCTTAATCTCATGCCAAAATTTAATATCAATAGATTGGCCTCTTAGGAAATTAAGCCTCCAGTCTTTTCCCTATCTTATTTTTTTCCATTATAAAAATATCATACATGACACAGCAGTTTCTGTCTCCTTGTCCCTCTCTCTCTCTCTGTGTGGTCCAGTCAGAACTTCTCAGCTATTGCTTCTCAGCTATGCATCAGAGGGCTACCTTCTCCACTTTTTCAGTATTCTTGTAGCCTGGTCCCTTGAGATATTAGTACCCCAGCATTTTTAGTGACTGATATAACGTAAATTCTCACTAGGCCCTTATTTGTGTGCACCTGATAACTGATCACTTCCTGCTTGATACCCTTTTTTTTTTCTACAGAATCATAAACTGCTGGTGTACTTTTTTTCTTTTTTGTCAAGCAGTAGGAGACAACTACAGGGTCACAAGAAAATTTTATGAGTTTGATTTGCAGAAGGAATGAATGCCTTTGAGCGATTACCTGCTGACACTCAGAAGTCTGGTTGCTCAAGATGTTATCTGAGATTGCAGAAACACAGACTTCACCCTCGGTCCCCTGGGACCCTCTCCCTTACCCACCATATAAAACCTCCCCACCTCATCTTTCTGAGAAGACAGATCTGAGAGATTTTCTCTCCTGTCTTCTCACTTTGGCCAAATCCAAATAAACCTTTCTCTATTTCCAAGCCCTGGTGTCCCATTGTTTGGCTTGAGCTGCACATGGGGTACATGAGCCTGAATTTGGGCTTCTACAATGTTCCCTTTCTCTAAGGAAACTCATTTTAATCTCATTTATTCTTTCAAGAGTGAAAAACTCAACACAAGTATAATGATATGTAACAATAATAGATATTTTCTAATTAACAAACTGGAAATATATTTGTGTATGTATTGTGCAAACAGGTACGAACAAGTGAGATATATATATATATAAAAACATTGCAAAAAGCCGATCTATATTAATATTTGTTATATATAAACACTAATTAACAAATTTGATGAAATATATATGGGGCCATTTACTGACTAGGGTGTGACACACCTTTTTATATTTGGAACTTTCAAAGCTCACCTGAACCAACCAATCAGAGTTCATCTGTCTTGGCCAATCAGGGCTCAGCTGTGTCTACCAATCAGAACTCATGTGCACTGACCAAGCAGAACTAAGCAAGTTTTAATAATTCAATTGCATAAAGGAACCTCACTGGGGAACCTGAATGGGAACTTTTTTTTATTTCAGCATATTACAGGGGTACAAATGTTTAGGTACATATATTGCCTATGCCCCACCCAAGTCAGAGCTTCAAGCGTGTCCATCCCCCAGATGGTGTGCACTGCACCCCTGAATAGGAACTTTTGCTATGAAACCTGAGCCTTTCCTTTGTTCTCTGGAAGGCGCCTTCATTTTACACTGAGGGCTGCATCTCCCTAGTTTGCAAATTTTTCACTGGAACAAAATCTCTTTCCTCCAGATTTCTTTTTCAGAGAACTTTTGTTCACACCACCAATATCCCAAAGGTTTACATATATTTATCACATTCATGGAAATGAGACTCCAGACACCTCACTTTGGAGCTGAAATATGCCAAAACTGTCTCCACAATTCATTATTCTGGATAAAGCTTTATGGTCTGCACTGAGGGCCATTTTCAAAGAAATTCTCCCCTGGCTAATGCTGCCCATAGTGCTATACAATGACCCTGGCCATGTACAGGAGGTACTTTGGATTACTCCTGGGAAACCATTACACAGAGCCGCTCCTATTGGGCTGCTGCCCTCAAGCACTTTGTTCTTGTTCATTTCCAAGTTTGGTCCTGATGCAAAGACCTTCTTGAGGGAGAAGTGGGGAGACTCAGCTTCTGCCCTCACAGAGCCAGAAAGGTGTTTTCATTGTCTATTGACAATCTGTTTGTTCTATAGTGATTTCTCAATAGATCCAGGAGGAAAGCAAAAGAAATACCTCACCCTACCCTGAGAAAGTGAATAATTTTGCATGGCAAAATAGGCCTGGGCTCCAAGGAACTTGTCTCCTTTTACACAAGCATGTGAACTATAAACATCCTGTCTTCCCAGGCATCCTCCCATTACATTGTGTTTAAAATATTTTAATACATATTTTTATTTGTTGGAGAAATACGTCATTGCTTAAGTCTCTCACCTTACTATACCATTGATGGAAGCTTAACTATTCATACCATAGACATGTAAACAAGACAGCATAGCCATAAACATGCATAAAGAAGACAATTAATTGACTTGATATAAACTCTTCAAATTGTAGGCCCTGAGTACAGGAGGTACATTTTTGTAAGTGTTGGCTCAGGAAAAAAACAAATCTGTAAAATCATAGTGACAGCCACGAATACATAATTTTCCCACAGTGCTCTGCATCCCCCTTCGTAGTAACAACTGCATGCTCTCACGTCAATCTTGTGTCACATGAACCTTCTTTACCCTAGGTTTTATGAGACTATAAATGATACATAATTATAGAAGCACAAGTTGAATAAAGAGTCCAGCATTGCCTGTCATGGAAGAAACATTTACTCTCTACCTGGTTCCATGCCACTATCTTTTGTTTGGATCTAACTGAGGTAAATTTCCTTTCTCAGGTTTTAATGAGCTTGGGAGACTGAGAAGATATGTCAAGAAGTGAAAAGTAGGAAGAAAAAGAAAACTAATGTTATACTTTGCTCTTGCTTACTCATTTGATACTGAAAATAATGCAAATAATTATTCACAGATGAGGGCCCCTGAGTATGAAAAGTGCTAACCCATGATTACATCGTTCATTGCAGATCCTGGATTGAAACTGAGGCCTAACTGACTCAAAAACCCATCATGCTATTACCCTACTTACTTCTATCCTGCTGAATGTCTCTTTTAATACCCAGATATTTTTGGATTCTGAATTTGGTTTTTGACTTGTATCATTTAAATCACATATACTTAGTATAAACACTGTAAGTGTGAAAGTATTAAAAACTCATAATACAACCTTAAATTAATGAATGAGGTACCTTAGTTATTTGAAAATTCTTTTACATACGTTACTTCTTGTATTTCTCTTAACAACAGTACAAGATGAATATTTTTGTACCATCTTTGTTTTAAAAGCTAGGAAGCCAAGGTTTAGGGAGATAAGTATGTGTGGGAGATGGCATAGTGATGGTGAAACCAGAATGTGAACCTGGGTCTTCCGGCCCCAAGTCCAGAATAGCTGCATCACTCTACTATATTCAGAGTGTTTTGCTGAGGAAACATCTGTAGCCTGGGGTATAGCCTGAAAGGAAGGACAACAGAGTACACATGCTTTCTCTGTGATCTTTAACAGTGGTTTCCTTCCACTAACGACTTCAAGGGTTCTGTCTTCCTCATTTCCTTCTTATTCTCCAGTTGGGGTCTAGAAGTCATTTATAGTCACTGTGGCAGGCCTTTGAGCTCCCTTGTCCTGGAGATGCACTGCTGCTCCCCCCTCACTTTCTTATGCTCTCATTCAACGAGAAGTTCAAGCACAATCAAGCCGTTTGCAGTGTGAGTACAGGAACCTTACTGCTACCTGGATTGCTGCCAAGAGACTAACTGTTGCAAAAACCAGTTCTGTTGGGCTGCCATCATTGTCAGAAGGCTCACTGTCAGCTCAGGCATGCATAGAGGAGCTCTTGCTCTGCTTGGTAACCTTTGCTTTCAATTTCCTTAGTTTTCTTGCAACATTACCTATGTCTAAAATTCTTTCCTTATTAGCAAGTGGGCACCTTATTAGCAAAGTGAACTTTGCTCTTGGTTGGGGTTTTGAAAGCTGGCACTGAGTATGACAGTGACATGGAGCTTCACAAAAGAATGTATTGTAGGGCAAAGTGCAGACTAAAGACAGAATCTTGGGGAAAAGTAGATCTGAGAGTCAAGGAGTCCAAATAAAGAATCCCTTCCTAGGTTGGGGGGAATCAGGAGAGAAAACCAGCTCCAAGGACCAAGGTAAGGAGAAGGGTAAAGGCTAATCTAGCAGTGCCTAAAAAGGCAAAGCATAAGGAGTTTCACTGAAGCACTCTAACTAGAGATAAGGCCCCTTTTAAAAAGTCTAGGGCCACAAGCTTTGTTCTAATTCCTTTTGTCTTCACTTGAGAATCTCAATTTCAAGTGAGTTGGAGGGGATGGAGGCCTTAAAACTTAAGCTAGACTAGATACTCCATTGAGAAACTCAGGGAAAATCACCCTGGACTCAGTCAAAACACATTTTAGGACATCTGAGCAGTACCACCAAGACTTACATTTTATTTTCATTAGCCACAAATATCCCAGGGCTCTAGGAGTAGTTCCTACTTTCCTGGCTAGTCTATTTCCTACTACCTAGTGCTGAGTTTAAGTTTAACATGGATCCTATAACTCTTACTCTTGTTAAACTATTTATTTTAAATAAATATTTTACCTCTCCTGCCCCATATAGGTATTTGAAATTGCAGCTGCCACTATAGAGGCATAAACAATCTTTGTTCTCACTCCTTTTCTTTTCACTTAGGAATCTCAATTCCAGTGGCCCAAAACTTACATTAATTTTAAAATAATTTTGCTCTTTCTTCCAAGACTCCTACTTGGTTCTTGGAACCCTTACTATGTTTCTAAATCAGTGATCTAATAAATAACTCTACAGACATTAAATATTTAATAACATGCTATAAGTCATCTTGAGGCAGTATATAATTAATTTCTAAATGTACACCAAAAACTATAAGTTAGGAGACTGAAGTTAGAAATGATTAATTATTTCTGAAAAGGAAAAATATACAGAGCTTTTTTCTTTTCCTTTTTTAACGTTGATAAATCTAAAATCACATTGTTTGGGGGCATGAATGTCTATTAGTAATATTTGGCTTGCTTATTTAAACAATTTGGTTTGTTATATTTAGGATATAACATATATTCATCTTATCTAAAAAATATGGAGGAAAAGAATCCTCCCACCCTTCCACCCCTTATTTTTCTTTTGAGGAAGTTAGCAAACAGTAGGAACCAAAGGCCAGGAGAAATTAATCTGAATATTTCTTTGTTTTTCTTACCAGGTCTTTATATAGTTAGTGACTGGCCAAGGAAAACATAGGGGCTGTTTCTGGGGAAATTTTCTAGGGTAGATCGTTTTGACAAATGGGAAAGATTTCTAGAAGTGGAGGGAGAGTTTACCCTTGTCAGAAAAGTGTGCATGTGAGCACAAACAGAACAAGATCACAGGTTATAACAGAAGGGCAAGCTTTCAGTGATAAGGATCGTATTTTCCCTTTAAAAACACTCCAATCTAGCTGAAAAATAAGTGTGATAATTTTTCCTTTGATAAATTCTACTTAAAATTAAAATATATTTATCAATTTACTCAACAAATATTTACAGAGTGCCTTCCTTCATGTAACAGATATGCAATATATGTTCTTAACAAACATAAGCACAAAGAAGCCATTTACACATTACTGTGATTAACATATTTCATGAATCAAAAATTAAAACGAAAATTTGAAAACAGAACTGCTCTTAAAAATCCAGGGCAGATGGTTACTGTAAGTATAACAGATATCTAGTTTCAGGCAAAAATAGGAAGGATCTATTTATATTAGAGAGGAAACAGAGGTGCACCAGCTTTCCCAGAAGTGAGATTTGAAAAAGCCCTGAGAGAGGCACTATTGTGCAAAGAATAAAGCTATAGAAATCATCTCACTTCTAATTAAGAACATGATGACAGAGTCTAAGTAAAACACAAGCATATAATAGAAGTTCCATCAGTGCTTATTGAATATATGGTTGGATGGATAAATGTAGCAACGTCATTACAACACATATTAAAAGTGTCCTGGTTTGGAAGTAAATGTAATGTTTGATGGCACAATAAACAGGTTTCTGTTTCCCACATGGAATTTTATTATTCCCAGAAGTTTTCAATAAAAAACAAAACTCTAACAATTTAGACAAAGAAATAAATACTAAGATTGCTTTACTAAGAGTTTAAACAATGTTCATAGGTGGCAGTGGTCTATTTCTTAAACTGTTTATTATAATGTTTATTATATTACTCTTTATTTATTTAAAAGTCTTTCTTACATAAATTGGTTCCAAATACATTTTATTAATTGGAAAAATTTCCAAAACTCATTACTTTGGACTTTGAACAATCAATCTCAATTTTACTGATGATGCAATCCATTATGTTCTTGAATAGTATTAATTTTCTCTGTCTTTTCAACTCAATTAAGAATAATTACATTTATTTATTTTTCCAAACTTTCTCTCCTCTAGTGTTCTGCCTTTTGGTCCTTGCCTCTTCAATATGGTTTCCCTCTAAAATAAGATGAAAATCAAACAAATCTTCAGGACACTAAAATATTTGAAATGTCTAAAAAACGGGCAGAAACTACAAAATTTCTTCTTCAGTAGTGGTTATTCTGATTTAGAAAGTATCTCTGATTCTATAAAGAAAGGCAAATAATCTAGAACAGTTCAGGCCTTTGGTGCTTCTGGTTTTTATTTTTGTTTTTGGCAAGGGCATGTGTTAACAATAGGAATTACAATAGTGTCCCTTGTCAATCGGAGAAATTCATGATGAAGGAGAAGTGGAGCTAGCAGAAAAACCTCTGGAAACCCTCCTAAGTGCAGGGTCTAGGGATATTATGGAGTCCATTCTGGTGGCTTGTGAGGGGGTTTTGTTAACCAGCCCATTTCTCCCTTTTTCTATCCATAATGAAGTTTTGTAAAAAGTTTGAACATGTAATAAAATACCATTTTTAAAATGCCTACTAGGACTCAAGACACTAATACGACTCTATGGAAAATGTTATGGAGCCAATTTAAACTGCTAATATTTGTCCTTGATTTCAATACTGGAAAGTACAGGATTTATGCTGAGGAAGTGATAAGTCATTCTTTCTTAACACCCCGAAAGCAAAATGTAGTGCCTTAACTGTCCTTACTTAGTTAAAATTATGTATGCAAACATACTTGAGGTGTTATTATCTATGTAAATTTACAAAAGCTTAAAATGTATTTTTAAAAGTAGAATTTAGCTAACGTCATACTTAATGGTGAGAAACTGGAAGTTTTCCACTAAGATTAGGAATAAAGCAAGGATGTCCCCTCTCACCACTGCTTTTCAACATTATACAGTAATTCCTAGCCTAATGCAATAAGATAAGAAAAGGAAATAAAAGGCATAAATTTTGGGAAAGGAGGAATAAAACTGTCTTTGCTTATAGATTATATAATTGTATAGAAAATCCAATAGAATTAACAACAACAAAAAAGACTTGAACTAATAAGTGATTATAACAAGGTTGTAGGATACGAGGTTAATATACAAAAGTCAATCACTTTTATATATGCTGGAAATGAATAAATGGAATTGAAATTAAAAACACAATACCATTTACATTTGTAGGAAAACTACAAAGCTCTCAAGAAGAAAATCAAAGAAGAACTAAATAAATGCAGAGATATTCCATGTTCATGGGTAGGAAAACTCAATATTGTCAAGATATCATTTCTTTCCAACTTGATTTATAGATTCAATGTAATCCCAATCAAAATTCTAGTTAAGTTATTTTTTTGGATATCAACAAACTCGTTTTAAAGTGTATACAGAGAGGCAAAAGAATCAAAATAGCCAGCACAATGTTGAAGGAGAACAAAGTCAGAGGACTGACACTACCCAACTTCAAGACTACTATAAAGGTACAGTAATCAAGATAGTACACATTGCTGAAGGAATAGACAAATAAGTTAGTGGAACAGAATAGAGAACCCAGAAATGGATCCACATAAATATAGTCAACTGATCTTTGACAAAAGAGCAAAGGCAATGTAATAGATAAAATATAGTCTTTTAAACAAATGCTTCTGGAACAACTGCACATCACAAATTAAAAAATTAGTCTAGATACATAACTTATAACCTTCACAAATATTAACACGAAATGGATTATGGATAAAAACATAAAATGCAAAACCCTAAAAATCCTAGAAGATAACATAGAGAAAATTTATGTGATCTTGGGTATAGCAATGACTTTTTAGATACAACACCCAAGGCCCAATCCATGAAAAAAAAATTAATAATCTAGACTTCATTAAAATGAAAAATTTCTGCTCTGTGAAGGTCACTATCAAGAGAATGAGAAGAAAAGTCACAGACTGGGAGAAAATATTAGCAAAACACGTATCTGATAAAGGACTTTTATCCAAAATATACAAAAAAAAAAAAAACACCTCTCTTAAAATGCAACAATAAGAAAATGAACAACCAGATTGTAAAATGGGCAAAAAGTCTGAACAGGCACCTCACCAAAGATACACAAATGACAAATAAGTACATGAATATAGATTCTACATCATAAGACAACAATGAGATACCACTACACACCTGTTACAATGGTCAAAATTCAAAACACTGACATCATCAAATACTGGTGAAGATGTGGAGCAACAGGAACTCTTCTTCATTGTTGATGGGAATGCAAAATGGTACTGCCACTTTGGAAGACAGTTTGGTAGTTTCTTACAAAAGTAAACTTATCTTTATGTATAATCTAGAAATTATACTCCTTGGTATTTACTCAAATGAGTTGAAAACTTATGTCCATACAAAAAGCTGCATGTGGATGTTTATAGCAGGTTTATCAATAATTATCAAAACTTGGAAGCAACCAAGATGTTCCTCAATAGATGAATGGATAAATTGTGGTACATCCATACAATGAAATATTCACCATTAAAAAAATGAGCTATCATGCTATGTAAAGGCATGGAAAAAGCTTAAATGCATATAACTATGTGAAGCAAGCCAATCTGAAAAGGCTACATACTGTATGATTCCATCTATATAACATTCTGGAAAAGGCAAAACTATGAAGACAGTAAAAAGATCAGTGGTTGTCAGGGGTTAAGTAGGAAGAAGGAATGAATAAGTAGAGTAAACAGAGCACAGAGGATTTTTAGGGCAGTGAAACTGTTCTGCACAATGTCTCATGGATACATGTCATTATACATTTGTCAAAACCCATAGAACATACAACAGCAAGAATGAACTCTAATGTACAGTATAAACTTTGGGTGATAATGGTACATCAATGTAGTTCGATTATAACAAATGTACCACTCTTGTGTGACATGTTAGTGGGGGCAGCTATGTGTGTGTGGGGGGGTAGGGGGTATATGGGAAATCTCTGTACCTTCTGCTCAATTTTTCTATAAACCTAAAACTAAAAAATAAAATCCATAAAAAATAGAATTAAACATTTGCAGAACCTGAAGTGCCCCTAAGAAATCTTACAGTTGCCTGCAAACACAGTTTGGAACCCACCAAGTGAGACTGTCTTTCATTTCATAGCTAACAATAGTATCATTGAAAACCACAATACAGTTAAATTGAGCACACGCCCTCTTGAGGAACTTTACTAAATCTTTGCAAACATTGTCTTCTTTGTTCCTCATTGCAACCTTTTGAGCCAAGTATAATCTTTAACTCATTTTATGTACAAGGAGGCTTTTAAATTCATTTTACATGTAAGGAAACAAATGTACACAGAACATCAGTGGATTGCTAGAGGTCACGGAGCTAGTAAGAGAAGAGACAGTGTCAATTCAAGGCTCTTGCATAACAACCGGTCTCCTTTATTATGTGGGTTTGGGCAGGGCCTGTGAAAAAAAGAGGACTGAGTAAAAAGAGTACATTTGTGTCTTTGGAAGACTTTGCATTGTGAGCTTCCCAGAAGGCTGCCAGTTCCCCTCTGGGTGAAGGCAGAGCCCTTTCAATCTGGGGCTGTACAGAAAGCTCCTCGCTGCCTCATGGGTGAACAAAGGCTGAAGAGGACATTGAAAGAGCATTCTCAAACTTCCTGGTCGCCATGCGTGCACAGGTGTTCTCGGAGTGGCTATTATGTGAAGATACTATTTGGGGCACATAGGCACAGGAGTAAACAAGACAGGGAAAGTTCATATTCGAGGCAGAAGAAACAGCAAACGTGAACGCCCTGAGCTGGAAACAAGCCGATGCCTGTGGTCAGGTGGGAGGAGGAGTGGCTGGAATCCCTGTGGCAGAGCAGAGGTGTGTCCGGTTTATATTTGATTCCATCCAAACATGTTCTCTCCTGCTGTGCTTTTGGTTTTTTCCCATTCGCACTAGCGTGTTGACCTCAACTCAGATGGAGACCTTGAGGCTGGGAGGAAGAGGAGAGGAAGAGCAGAGGAAGCCTGATGTGGTACCACTGCCTGTCAGGAAATGAGCATATTATGTTAAAAAGAGAGGGAAGAGGCGAGAGAAACAATCGAGCTCTGTCTCCTGAGCCACAGAGCTAGCACCAGGCTCTGCTGAAGAAAACACAAACAAAAGCCTTATTTGTTTCCCAAGAGGCACTGCCCACCAGGGCCTCTCCACAGAAAAGAGGTCTGGAAGAAACCAATTCGGTTCATTTTTAGCGTACTGAGAATGTGTGTGTGTCAGCACACAAACCAAGTGGGAGGCCTTGGGGGAATATTTCTAGTTTTCAAATTACAGGGCTTCTGCATTTAACTCCTTCAGGATTCCTGTTTCACCCTTCATGCCCTGAGACTGAAGTTCTGATGGTTCCCTACATGCTATCATTCCTCTTGGCTACTCGGGCTCTCCCTGTTCTGGCTTCTTCTTTCAGATTCTTTGTTTTTGTCCTCAACGTCACTTTCATCAGATTTTTTTAGATCTGTCCCAGGGTGACATCAGTTGGGCTTGTTTTAAACTTTCATAGAGGTTTTTGTGCACAGAAAACAATACATACAGTAGCCTGTGTTATCACTGACATTCAGTCTACTTTAGTTATAAATGGAAAACCTTGCTTTTCTTAAGCTTTCAAACATACTTTTGAAAAATATAGTATAAATTTATAAATAAGAATTTTTCAGTTAAAATTAAGCACAGTTTGTACTTGGTTATTGTTTGATTAGCTTACACATTTCACAGGGAAAATATGCATAAATCTTTAGATACTATAAATAAATCAATTGTTTCATATTTTAAAAGTATGTAATTCAACAAATGAGTGTTTAAATTTGATAATTTGATTGTCCCTAAATAATTAAACATATTTTATACACCTGGTTGATTACATTCCTGTAAATATTTTTAGCTACAGTCACAATTTCATGTAACAGATTTTCTCAAGAACCTCAAGCGCCTAACATACAAATACCATAAATAAAACCTTCCTAAATACACAAGCAATTGTAATAAAACTAATACTAAAACTTACACATTGTCATATGATTCTTTTAAGCATTGCAACCTCTTAAAACCTAAACTCATACATTTAGCAAATCAGATAATCTTAAGTATTTAAAATTGATTGCAAACCTAAATGGGTAAAATCCCCAAGTATTTCAGTTAAAATCATTTGTCTACAATGTCAGTTGTTTTTAAATATCTTTAAAATCTACAAAGCATATACAAAGCAGTAAAATGATTTTTAAACTTGTATTTGCATAAAAACAATTTATGCAAAGCAGCAATATCACATTCATTTTTTCATCACCTAAGTGTTTGGTTTTTTTTTACATATAGTCTCAGGTTTACAAAGTTTACTTAACTAAGTGGAACAGAATCATTTCAGGACCACCACTGTAGCTGAGATTATTCACCTAGAGTAGTTGATCAGAGATTTGATCCCAACAATATGGATTTGGGGTTACTAGTCATTGGTCGAAAAATTAAAACCTGGAACATGTGAACCAATACAGAGCATATCCCAAGAAGATTCAGCTCAGGTTTATAGGATAAACCCCATTTCAAGGGCTCTACTGTTGATGGAGAACCCACTGATATTATCAATTTAGTGTATCACATAAATCCTTGCCTTCATTCGAGTTTCATTCTGACATAATTTTATCATAATTGCTTACAACATTTTATCACTTGATTTGGATAGATGAATATACACAGCCAGATGTCAATCTCTTGCTTCCTGATTAGAATAACTGCAGTTGTATGAGATTTTATATTCTATTGCTTAACAAACACCATTCCATTATTAACAGCAAATGTCCTGGTTTCATTATTTAAGGTGAGAAAGGTTGGAAGTGAGGACATAAATGGAGTAAAGCTCAGTGAAAACAGGTGTACTAGTTTCCTAGGCCTGCTGTAATAAAGTACCACAAACTGGGTTGCTTATTGTCTCGCAGTCCACAAGACAGAAGTCCAAAATACAGGTGTTAGCAGGGCCATGCAACCTCTGAAATCCATAAGACAGGATCCTTTCTTGCCTCTTCCCAGTTTCTGGTGGTTTGCTGGTACTCTTTGGCATTCCATAGTTTGTAGATACATCACGCCAGTCCTCTGTCTTCCCATGGAGTTCTCCCCATGTCTCTGTCTCTTCACACAACATTCTTTTTATAAGGACACCAGTCATATTAGATTAGGGACCCAGCCTACTCCATCCAGCATGACCCCCTCTTAATTTAATTACATCTGCAATAACCCTATCTCCAAATAAGGTCACATTCTGAGGAACTTAGGGTTAGGACACCTTTTTCTGGAGGACACAATTCAATCTATAACACCATGGTAGATTCAATGATAGTCTTAAGCAGAGTTTCTTAATCTCAGCACTATTGACAGACTAGACTGGATGATTCTTTGCTGTGGAGGGCTGTCCTGTACATTGGGGCATGTTTACCACTATTCTTGTCCTCTACCTGTTAGATGCCAGTATTATCCTCTCAGTTGTGACAACCAAGAATGTCTCCAGACATTTCCAAATATTTCCTGTGGGAATAAGGATCAAAATTGTCCTCAGTTGAGAACCACAGATGAAAGCTAATGGGTAAAGAGAATCACCGATAAGGGACAGCCAGAGTTGGAGTATTTGAGGAAGTGAACAGGAAAAAGGAGGTGGCCTTACGGCAATGGGAAATGTGATGATAAGATCATAAAGGAGTAGCGGTTTCTGTAAGAACAGAGATTAGGATAGGATGATGGGACTGAGGTACAGTGACTTAGGTGTGTGTGGGGGGAAACAAAGTTAATGGGGGGAAACACCTGGGAATGGAAAGAGTCATCTGTGTACACATTGATATAAGCAATAATTGTGACAGAAGTAGTTTTGGAGACTGACAGTTAACCGGGAACTAAAATCTTCAAGGGGTGTGGGGAAGTGATCTGGGGGAGGTAGATGACTATAACAATGAGGAGTTAGTAAATTATCTGATGATTTGAGATTCAAAGAGGGGGCTTTTCATAGAGTCAGAAAGGAAAGGGGTCTAGGAGCGGCAATGAGAAGCAAAAAACACCCCCCTCCCCACTCATCTCCATGCGTCGGGATCCAGTGGTACAAGGAGAGCAAGGTGCTCATCAGTACATGAGTGGATCAACAAAATGTGGTATATGTATACCATGGAGTACTATTCGGCTTTAAGAATAGTATAGATATATACTAGAATATAACAATGGTGATATAGCACCTCTTGTATATTCCTGGATACAGCTGGAACCCATTCTACTAAGTGAAGTATCTCAAGAATGGAAAAACAAGCACCACATGTACTCAGCAGCAAATTGGTATTAATGGATCAACACCTAAGTGGACATATAGGAATAACATTTGTTGGGTGTTGGGCGGGTGGGAAGGGATGAGTATATACAAACATAATGAGTGAGATGTGCAACATTTGGGGGATGGTCATGCTTGAGGCTCTGCCTCGAGGGGGGAGGGGGGCATGGGCAATATACATAACTGTAATATTTGTACCCCCATAATATGCTGAAATAAAAAATAAAAAAATAAAATAAATAAAAAACCAAAACACAACAAAACAAAACCATTGCAGGGACTGCAGGAGAAGCACTGTCCTCCAGGGGGCGCTAGGTTCAGTTAGTGCAAGAAGAGAAGGAAGGTAACCTTTAGAAAAAAGATTGAGGACACAGGGGAGTTTGCTGATTATTGGCCATGAGTTTCAGGGAACAAAGTTGTAGGATTTTAGGAGTTGGGGATTTGTTAGAGGCAGAGTCAAAAGGAAGAATCTGTAGAGCCTTATAAAAATCAGTGTCTGGAAGAATGAGCAATATCCTGAGAGTCAGTCTTGGGTTTCTGGTAATAATTGACATAAACAGAGATAAAGACTTATTAGATGACAATGACAAAGCTAGTGTGTTTGAGAGATGTCGGGGGAGAATGTGCCAGGAGCATGCAAAATTTGGGGGTTCTCTCTTGAGCTTTGATGATGGATTTTTAGGGCAATTTTTCGCAAATCCTGAATGGCAGCTCAGAGGCAAGCAGTTTCTGTCAGCAAGACATGGGGGAAAAAAAAAAAAGCTCGGGTTTTGGAACCTGACCCTGCTGGCTTTGTATCCCAGCTCTGCTAGTGAGGAAGAAGGGTGACTTTTGCCTCTTTTATTATTCACAGCCATCTTGTGTTTGTCCAGCCCCTTAGATTTTGTCTATTTAATCACCTGGCCACAGGAGGATTGCCATACAATTGTCTGAAATTTTTTTTACGAAAAGGGATAGCTATGGTTATAATCCAATTTGGTGAGAAAATGACATGAGCATTTGAGTTTTTAACCCCAAATTACTGAAATATATACTGAAGTGTATATACTGAAGTGTCTGCTGAGTTGTGCAGATATTAATAACTCAGTCACACTTTAATTCAATGTTTTTCATACTTTTGCATAAGAAATACCTCTTGTGATGTGACCCAGAGCACATATTCATGAGCATTTCATGATCAAGACTTTCCCAAACCACATGTTAAACACTCTGATAATTTCCATTTTTTTCTATTATTTCAAATAGAAACAATTTAAGTTCATTTCATGATCCCAAATTTAAAGCAACATTATTCTACAAACATTTATTGAACATCTTCTATGCCTGGCTCTGAGGGCTACTAAGAATACAAAGATGTATATTCTGTCTCACAGGACACTGGGGAAAACAAATGTATAAATATTACCAAATAATGGATGCTGTGGGATCTTAGACTGGAAAATCTAAAAATGTCCTTCAAGAGGAAAGTACACTTAAACTATGCTTGGGTAGACAAAAATGCGCTATGAAGATGTGTGTTCTGTTCCAAATTGTTATTTCTTAGGCTGAACCACATGTACAATTTGGTTTATACAAATAGTGCTTTATCATTTTTCCCTGAAATTTAATCCATTTTATCAATCCTCTTTCTTGGATTTCAGAAAAGGTATTTTGTTTCTGTAGGATTGCCCTGCTACTTGACTACCTAACTATAGCCAAAGAAATTACAAACTAAAGAACGTTCTGGAAGTAATTCCCATAGGCTATATACCAGAAGAAGAACATATTGAGCTGTATGACCCAACCTGCCTGCCAGCTGTACCCATCATGCTGTGCTGGGGTTACAGAGAGCCCTAAAACCACGTCTGTACTCAAGATGCTTGCAGTTTGCTGGGAAGAGGGATGGACAAATGAAAGCGGAAGAAAGGATGCAGTGAATCAATCCACAAGAGGGGAGCATCAAACTCTGGGAAAAGGTGGAATTGGTCTTAGAAGAAGCTTCCTGGAGGAGGTAGCACATGCAACCGAGATATGTGCTAATTCCTTTAGATCAGAAGTAGCACATTCAAGCTATATAAGAGGTCAGGCAGGTAGCCATAATGAGTGAAGCACACTGTGGATAAGACAGGATGTGGTGGGGTGTGTGGCAAACCAGGAGTCAGCCCATCCACAAGAAGCAGTAGGTTTATGCATGAGTTATGCCTCTGGCCAAGCATGGGCACGGCTGAATGTTTTTTTAAATCCAAGTCAGGAAACTCATACTTGCATAGAAAATTTCCCAATTTGGTTAAAATACTTCGTAGGCCAAGAGAAAAAAAAAAAAAAAAGAACCACACATCTGCTAGTGGATGAAGTTATTCCTGGCCAGTTTCTGATTCCTGTTTAGTTAACTAATCAGCCCTTTCCGGAATTCCATATTTAAAATGAAATATTCCTGATAACTGTAACAACTTAGTGTGAATTGGTGCATTTGATTAGTTTCTCTTTAATTGGAATAAAGCAAACTAATGCTTTCTAAGTCTTCCTTATGGGTTAGATTATCAGGAAAATAACTCTTAGCATCCTAAGAGTGAAAGTCTGTGAGGCCTTCAGATAAATATAGAAGGAAAAGCTGGAAAGGGAAGGAGTGAGAAGAGGCCCCCAGGAGACAGGACCTCTTTCTCTTGTGTTTTGACTTCGTTTGCAGAGCTGGGGAAAGGGAGATTCTTTAGTGAGGGTGGGCCCTGGCTACTATTTTGAGTTAGTAAAAAATTAGTTTTCTTCTTTTTCCCTTTGTTCATTTAAGAACTACTATTATCTCACTAACAGAGATCATGGCCATGTGTCTCCAGGATTTCTATCCCCCTCTGAACCTGACCTAGCTGCTGTTTGGTGGATTATAGAGGAAAGGCTGTAATAGGAAAAGGAGGTTGGGTGAAGAGATGAGGAAAGAGAAAGGTTGAAAAAGAAGGCAATGTGGAGCACGGGAGCAGGCTTCCCCATGCAGAAGCAGGTGTGTCCCCAGTGGAGACCATGGAGACCCGTGGGGAGGTGAATTAAAGCAATACCTTTCTCTCTTCCTTTTCCCCTCCATACCAGCCCTTTTCCCTCCCTATCCTTGTCATGCCGCCACTGCCCACCCCCACCTTTTTCTTCAAAGAAACATACAAGTAGATGCACTGGGGTTTAGAGGGATTAGAGGCAGCAAAAGGTTAGTGCCACTGTTTACCAGTCTTCCCTGGACCTCTGGCATGCCAGCGGAAATGTGTACCTACACCAGAAACAAGGCACCTAGCAAAGCCCTGTCAAAAATTCACAGGGAGCCAAAGAGAGTGAGTGCCTATGTGTGCTACCTGTCTATGTTGACAGATCCTTTGAAAGTATTCCACTTATAGACAGCATAAATCTTAGATCATATGCTCTGACTTTTAGTTGTGATCATAGTCCCAAAGGGTTTTCCTGGGGACACAATGAGTGTTCAAAAGATTAAAAAAAAAATAAGTTGATACTATGAATAACTTGTGAATAAATGGTGTCATTTTTGTCTGGACCTGTGTTACTGAGAGAACTAGATGAGTCAATCAGAGAGGAGAGACAGTACGTCTTGGTGGAGGATGAGTAGCCCCATTAGTTAGGCCATGGTGATTAAGGGATTTCCTTCTCCAAAACCACTCTGGGCTCTGCCACCTGCCAGAATCTTGCAGCCCCTGTCAGGTTGAGAATCTCTAAAGCATGGATATCAGCAATTCATTCCTAGACCTGAGGCACCTAATAGTCAGAAGCAGAAAATGGAATCATCCTAAGGGTAGGAAAGCAGTATGGGAGGGAAGAAACATTTACTTAGGGCCCATGCCAAGCATAGGATTGGGCACTGAAATGGACATTGTGGAGTACATCCAGCAACTGCTTGGTCAAGCGGAAGCTCAGCTATTGTTTCAATATCTCAAACAGTCAAGCGCTTTTAGTCTGTGGTTTCTTTTTCAGTCCAGTTTTCTCAGAAACTTATAAGGACTCTGCTGCAGTATTTTCCTTCCAATGAGTTCTGTGTCCAGGACACATCCAGTACTCTCTCTTAGATATGGTTTTCAAGCTGCCTTACATTTTGCTTCCACACCTTTACATCTCTCCCTCTCTCTTCACTTAATTGCAGGTAATCTGAAGGCTACCGGCTTGAGCAAGGAGGTGGTACATCCTTTATTTCCCCAAATAAGGAATTCAAGACTGAAGAAAGCTAAGGAATGTTTTCAAAGTTAACATTAATAATTGGCAAAGTTGAGGTTCTAGTCTACACTCCTCAGACTCCAAAACTTGGTGCTCTAAAACTTTCATCAAGCCCAGTAGAGAATTTTCATCATTTCTAAGACACTTTGGAAGATATTTAATGGACCAAAGCTGTCTCAAAGATGTTAGAGAAATCTATGATATAATGTAGAGTCTGGACATTAAAAAAAAAAGAGGAGAGAAGGTGAAAACAGTGTGCTACAGAGAGGAAGAAATGAAGCAAATGCCTATGTTGGGGAATAGTAGCCTTGAGCCTTAGGGGAGCCCAAGCAAAGGTGCTCATTCTGAGAATATCCTGCTAAGACTGTGGTCTCTTAATTACTTCTAATTTTGCCAGCACATTTTAAAATATGTTAAAGAATATCTTAGTCTGTTTTGTGTTGCTATAAAAAACTACTTGAAACTGGGTAATTTATAAAGAAAAAAATGGTTTATTTGGCTCACAATTCTGGTGGCTGGGAAGTTCACTATTGGTCATCTGCATATGGTGAGGGCCTCAGGCTGCTTCCACTCATGGCAAAAGGTGAAAAGGAACCACCATATGTGGAAATCACATGGCCAGAGAGTCTAGGCTCTTTTTAATAACCAGCTTTCTTGGGAATTGTTACAGTGAGAACTCACTAACCTCAAGGGAAAGCATTAATCTATTCATCAGTGATCTGCCCCCATGATCAAAAGACCACCCTTTAAAGCCCCACCTTCAACACTGGGGATCAAATTTCAGTAGGAGATTCAGAGGGGACAAACAAATCATACCCAAACCATAGCAAAGAACAAACAAAAGAAAACTGAACATCTGTGTTATGTTAAAGTCAAACTGTAAAAGTCAAGAACCGAATTTATTTAATACCATTGACCTCTAGTTTCCTACCTGTAAAATGTGAATAATGATTTAATGTTGTAGGTTTATTGCAAAGAGAAAATAAAGCCATATAAGTTGAGCTCATAGCGCAGTATCTGGCTTATAATAAATAGTAAATACATCATCTCTTTCCCTTTCACTCTCTCCTCCAAAAATTTGTTTTAGTTTGCAGTTATTTTCTAAAATTTGATTCTAAAATCCCTTCATGGTGATGACAATTCTAAAAGGAATTGATAGTAAATAGTTCTGCAAAGTTGCTCATAAAAGCAACCAGAAGGAGGGCAAAACATGAAGAAGAGAAAGTTTTCTTTCTGTGACAAATTCCTCACTCCCAAACCCTCAACAGAACCCTAGACATTCTTGTGCAGCATGGTGTACCCCAGGCTACAGGTGGAGTGCTCAATTCAGACCCTGATGTCCGCAAGCCCTGGGCCTTGCACACCCAGGATGTACCTGTCTGTCGTCTATAACATATCATCTTCAGGCAATGATTCTTAACTTTCTAGAGGATCCCAAGCCCACCTGAGATTGTAATGAAAGCTATTGATTCTTATTGCAGATGTAGGCATTCAAGCATATGTTTGGCAAATATTTACTGAGCACCTAATCTGTGCAAGGTACTATGTCCAGTGCTGGAGACACAATATCAAACAATAAATATACTTCTTTTTGCTCTCATGGAGGTTATGAGAATGGTAATCAGACATTAAATAGTAAATTATACAGCTAATTATCCATTTTGGTTGAAGTACTGGTTCAAGGAGAGGACATATGGGGTCATGGTAAGAAGGTGAGACTATCTGAACTAGTCTGCAGGGGTAAGTTCTAGAAGGTTTCTCTTAGGAAATTTTATTAGCTAAGAGCTGAAGAATCAGTAGAATTTAGCCAGCCAAATGGAGTGGTGAGGCTGAGGTGAGGAAAACTCTCCAGGCAGACTAAAGAGCATGTACTAAGGTCTGGAGGTAAGAAGGAAAAAGATATGTTCAAGAAATGGAAGACAATATATAGCAATGATAGTTGTGAGTCTTCCCTCCACCTTTTATCTTCATCCTTTACTAAGTGCCTTTGACGTTCCCCTCACTAAAAAGGTGCCATGTATTTCCCTAGTTCTTAAATCTGGGAGGGATTTGCTTGCTGTGATGAATAGAATGTGGTAGAAGTGGCATGTACCAGTTATAAGCCTAGGCCTTGTGTGTTTCCACTTGCTTTTTCGTACCTTCTCTAATTGCCACAGAAACATGCCCAAGATAGCCTGCTAGAGAATGATATACATGTGGAGGAGAATCAAGTTGCCTCAGTGTTCCTAGGTAGCTGCTGGTTGGTTCCCAGGCATGTGAGAAACTCTAGCCATGATCTGTAGAGCTATCAAGCCAACCACCATGGATGAATGAGCAATACAGGGTGGTCAGATGTTCCTCAGGTTTTGTCGTGGTCTGCAACATAATTGTGGCATTAGATAACTGACACAGTCATCACGGGTGAAGTACACAGAGTCAGGGAAAATGGTATAAGATGAAGCTGGTGTAAAAGTAGCTAGAGGCTTGTTATAGCTCTTAGATTATATTTTAAGAGCAATGAAAAGCCATTGGAGGATATGAGTCAGGGGAATAACATTATCAAAATTTAGAAAGACTACTTAGGTATGTTGTAGGGAATGAATTGACAATATTTCAGACAAATGATGATATGTCTAGAATAAAGGTAGTAGCAGTGGAGATGCAGAGATATTTACATTTAGAATATAGCTGTGATAGGACTTTGATTCAAGTCCTATTTGATCAAATGGGAGCAGACAGAGAGAGAAGTATGAAGCATGTCTGCTGATTTCTGGCTTGTATGTGTGGGTGAATGATGACCCTATCCACTGCAATGGGGAAAATTGGAGGAGGACCAGTTTATAGGACTGGGAAAGGCCAGGAATTTAGCTCTGGATTTGTTCAGTTTGAGTTGCCTGTGGCAACTAGTGAAAATATTTTGTAGGCAGTTGGATACACATATCTGGAGCTTGGAGGAGAGACTGGAGTTAGAGGTAGTAATTTTGGAACTATGAGTGTACAGATCATAATTGAGGCCATGGGCATGGATGAAATCACACAGGGAAAGAGTATGCAATGAGAAAATGAGAGGGCATACATCCAAGTTTTTAAGAACTGCAAATTTTAAAGGTTAGGTCGAGAAGGATGGGCTGGAAAGATGAGAGGAAAATCAAGAGTACATAGTATCATAGAGGGTAATGGGAGAGAGAGATTCAAGAGAGTCTAAATAATGTGAGACACACAGAGAAGAGGTAAAAAAAATATTCATTGAACTCAGTGATGTGGAGGTCACTGGAGTCCTTCCAGAAAGCAATAATATGCTTACAATTTCAAGAGGATCATGAAGTTGTATCATTAGATACCTCTGAGCCCAGTTTAAGAAGTCCTACCTGTGACTTCCAAATAGTTATTGAATAAGATAATATAATTGGATTCAAAGTATTGATTTTCTACTCTCTTAAAAGCAAAGAAATTTTTTTAGTTGACTTTAAAGTCCACCAAAATTATGTGAGTTTTAGGTCCCCTGACAGTCCAAAGAAAGAGTTAAATTAATATAAACAAGTCAGCTTCTTTATTTGCATGTAGGGAAGTCTATTCCTCTGAAAGCATAGAAAAGAATTAGATGAATCAACTGCAGGGAGATGGCTACACAGATATAAAGCTCTGCCTGGTACTTCAAATTTATTTTCCAGGCATGGTCAACAGTGACTTCTTCCTTCCATAGAAACTAATCTTCCTGTTTGGACCTTACTGTGCTATTCTTAACTCAAACATAGATTGTAAGCAACAATATAAGTAAAATCTGGAAATTCCTGAGAAGTTATTCGAGAAAACTATGGTCAGAAATACCTAAGTCTGATAAGAAAAAAGCCTAAGAGTCTTAAAAGACTACCAATTTCATTCTGTGAACTCTTCCACTCCTGACCATTAAACCACTGAACTAAAACTCCAATTACCAAAGCCAATTATTTAATAACTCAGCCTCTCACACTCTTGAGCAGCTCCAATAGTTAGATAGTTCATCTTTTTACATTTTCCCTGTTGATTCTAGTCCTGATTTCTGGATCTTTGTATTAGTTATTTTCCTATGGCTGTCATAGCAAATTATCACAAAATTGGTGGTTTTAAAATGATGGAGATTTATTCTTTCACAGTTCTGGAGGCTACAAGTCCAAAAGCAAGGTGTCATCAGGGATATATTTCCTTCAAAGACTCAAGGGATAATCTGTTCGTTGCCTCTTCTGGCTTGTGGTGGCCACAGTTGTTCCTTGGCTTAGATGTGTGTGGTCACATCACTCCAATTTCTGCTTCCATGGTCAAATGGCCTTCTCCTCTCCTCTGTGTGTCATTTATACAGACACTGGATTTAGGGCATTTCCAGATAACTCAGGATGATCTCGTCTGAAGACCTTTACCTTCAATTCCATCTACACAGACCCATGTTCCAAATAAGGTCATATTCACAGGTTCTGGGAATTAGGATGTGGACCTACATTTTTGGGGACACAGTTCAACTTACTACAACCTCCAAAGAGCACATCTTTTTCCTCTTCCACAGAACTGCCTTCTCAATGTTAGAAGATAGCTATTAGATTTCCTCCTGTTCAGATTAAGATAAAATGATTGACATTACTGAAGATATTCAATGCTACATGCATGAACCAAAATAATATTATGATATGTTAGTTTCTATTTTTCCTCCTTCCTATACATTACCATTTTCCTTCTGTGCATTATAGCAAGTGGAAATCTTTTTGCTCATTGCCTTAGCATGTGGCTAGGGAAAAATAACCGTAAACTATTTTTATTTTATAAAATGCTAAACTCCCAAACTCTTGGAGGAAGAGAAGCAGCACATGTGTAGAGAAAGAGAAGGAACAGAGTAGAGACAGGGAGGTCTGTGGATCCCAAGAATGGAGGGAAGAAAACTAGAAGCCAATGGGATTAAATAAATGTAGTTCTTGGCTTTTGTAGTTTGACTTTGATATAACCCACAAGTTCAGTTGGCCAGACCTGCCTCATATTTTCCACCATATTTGTTTATTTAAGGATTAATTTTTGTTTGCCACTCATTTTCCTAAAAGTGACTTGAAGAAGTTTCAAAATATGTATACTTAAAAGATAGTAAATTGGGAAAATTGAAACCAAGTAAAAGGTAAGCACTACTATATCAACCATAATGGCAAATACAATTCCATCGATTGAGCGCATTTGGTTCTCACAACAAATGCTAACAGTGGATTTTCTGGATGATAAAATAATGAGTTATTTTTTATATCTCCACTTCCCTCCTTTTTATTCTTCTGTACATCACAGCTTTTCTATAATGAGCATGTATTATTTTAATAATCAGAAAAAACTTCTTAGTTGGACCTTGGCTTCTTGATAGTCAAGGCAAGAAGGAAAAATTAGTCATTTATAGTCAGGTATCACTTAAGGATAGGGATACATTCTAGAGAAATGTGTCTTTAGGTGATTTTGTCATTGTGTGAACATCATGGATTGTCCTTACACAAATCTTGATGATATAGCTTACTACACACCTGGGCTATCATATTTGTCTATCTAAACATAGAAAATGTATAGTAGCAATCCAGTAGAAAAGATAAAAAATGGTATACCTGTATAGGGTACTTACCAATGGAGTTTGCAGGACTGGAAGTTGCTCTGTATGAGGCAGTGAATGAGTGGTGAGTGAATGTGAAGGGCTAGGATACTACCATATAGTACTGTAGACTTTTTAAACAACACTTAGACTATACTAACTCTATACACTTAGACTATACTAACTCTATACACTTAGACTATACTAACTCTATACACTTAGACTATACTAACTCTATACACTTAGACTATACTAACTCTATACATTTAGACTATACTAACTCTATACACTTAGACTATATTAACTCTATACATCATTTTTCTTTCTTCATGAATTCTTTGCCCAGACCAATGTCCAGAAGAGTTTTTTCTAGGTTTTCTTCAAGCTTTTTTATAATTTCAGGTCTTACATTTAAGTGTTTAATCCATCTTGAGTTGCTTTTGATAAGAATTGCATTGAATCCTTAAGTTGCTTGGAGTGGTATGGTCATTTTAAAGATATTAATTCTTCCGATCCATGAGCATGGAATGTTTTTCCATTAGTTTGTGCCATCTACAATTTCTTTACCCAGTGTTTTGTAGTTTTCTTTGTAGAGATTTTTCACCTCCTTGGTTAAATATATTCTTAGGTATTTTATTTTATTTTATTTGTAGCTATTGTAAGTGGGATTGCCTTCTTGATTTGGTTCTCAGGTTAATCATTATTGGTGTATAGAAATACTACTGATTTTTGTATGTTGATTTTGTATCCTGAAACTTTACTAAATTTAGTAATAAAATAACCTTAGCTTATTGTAAATTTTTACTTTATAAACTTTCTAATTTGTTTTAACTTTTTGACTCCTTTGGAATAAAAGTTAGCTTAAAAGACAAACACATCGTACAGCTGTACAAAAATATTTTCTTTCTTTGTATCATTACTCTATAAGAAGTTTTCTATTTAATTTTTTTAATTCTTTTGTTAAGAACTAAGACACAAACACACATATTAGCCTTGGCCTACACAGGGTCATGATAATTAATATCACTGTTTTCTACTGCTATATCTTGTTCCACCAGAAGGTCTTCAGTGGCAATAAGATGCATGGAGCTGTCATCTCCTATGATAACAATGACTTCTTCTGAGTTATCTCCTGAAGGACCTGCCTGAGGCTGTTTTACAGTTAACTTTTTTTAAAATCAATAGAGTGCACCCCAAAATAATAATAAAAAGTATAGTACAGTTAATACATAAATCAGTAACAGTCATTTATTATCATTATTAAATATTGTGTACTGTACATAATTATATATGCTACATTTTTATAAAACTGGCACAGTAGAATTATTTACACCAGCATCACCACAAACATAGGAGTATGCAGTGTGCTGTGTTACTAGAGCACCTATACCTATTCATCAGTGGTCCATAAAATTAATGCACTTCCTCATTGACTGAAATGTCAGTATGTGATGCATGACTGTATATAGTTCAAAACAGAAAGGAGGGAATGTGCCAGTCCTTTCAGGAAAATAAGTTTTTTCTAGTATTGGTTTTCACCTGGAGTACTAAGCAGTATAACGTACTTTGATCTCAGCATCATTTCTCAGCAAATATACTGACAATGCTTGCCAATGCTTCTTGTAGCATTGTCCAAAAAGAGTGATTCTGTGATTCTGCAATGGGCTAAGATCATGTGGTCCAAGAGTAGATGCCAATTAGATAGATTTTGTGTCCTTAGTCAATCAGCCTGAAGGATCACTGTGAGATGAGCCCAGGAGTGAGCATAAAGGCATGACTCCCAGGTCTGGTTTAATAGCACTGAATTTGAAAATGTGCTTGGAGATGACCATAATAGCTTTGAGTATTTGAAGATGATAAATAAAATATGTGCTTAAAGTTTTGCAATAATATTGTGTATGACATAACTTCAGAAATGAAGTATCTACCCGAATGGGTGGCTTCCTGCCTCTATTCAATTCAAGCTATGAGTCAAAACACTCTGGTCATAGAGGAAGACAGTGACACTCCCAGAATGTGAGAAGTGATTATCACTCCAACTTTATCGTCTGCAAGAATGTACCCTTTGATAAAGCACTGGTGATCAAGAAAGTCACCCCAAATGGTAAGAGAAACTATTAGAAACCTCCCTGCTATGTATCTTGACCATGGTTATTTTCTTCTGAGTCGCAGACTAAATCCTGTCTTATTACCCAAACTGTGTCAGTACCTGGCCTTTCTGTCAAGAGAATGATTGTATAATTATTTTAACACTCAGGCTTGGATGGAAGATTGAGTGCAGAGTGTTTGGGATTATATTTCTGTTGATAAAAGCCCAGAGTATTAGAATTCAAGATTGTTGAGGAAAGATTTTATTTGGAAACCAGACGAAAATGTGGCCAAGTTTAATATGTTGTGAAAATAGAGGAGATACTAGTGTTCTTGCTTAGCCAAGTTGGTTGGAGTCTTTTTTTTAACTTTGGATTATGACATTTTTTTAACATAGGCAAAAGTAGACAGAAGAGGATAATGGGCCTCAATTTCAACAACAACCAACATTTGGCCGATTTTATTCCCTATCACCATATCCAAAACATAATAGCATTATATATGTAATTATGTAGAATCAAAGTATATTGAATGATAAATATATTTCTAAATTTTATTTTCTATTCATGATATTACTTCAGGAATTTCCACAAGTTATTTCTAAATGCATACAGGTATATTTATTTTGTCTGTTATTAAAAATTAAATTTCTCCAGAACAGGGTTTTATTAGTGCCTTCCTCTCTGCAACTACCTCTCAAGATCCAGTACTGTGAGGTGCCTCAAAGGGAGCTTGATAAATGCTACCCATTGCAAGACATGTGTTGCTAGTCTGATCACCATAAATACTACCGAAAGAAACACATGTATATTATAGTAAAGAGAAATATAATGTTGCTGTCTAATGGAAGTTATTCATTAAAAATGAATAAACTTTATGGGTCTAAAATTATTATATATTTAGTATAAAATCCAATCATCACAAACTTCGTCTCGTAACATCAACACCTCTATTCTCTTTCCCTTGTTCAGCAGATAAAACCAAACATGAGCCCCAAACATGTGAAGTCACTTATTTTCTTTGTCTTCATCTTTTCACCACTGTTGAAATGTTCTTTCTGATATGTTTAGCTTTTGAAACTTGATGAGAGTGAATGGAAATTCATTCAAGTCTGGCTTTAGAAATGTTAGCTTCATGAGTGGTTCTCGGGGATTTTTTCATTTCTTTGTTTGTTTTTTATTTTTAACCTTACTTTTCTGGAAACTTTCCCCTCCCCAGGCATGAAAACACTCTTACACTCACTCATGGGCTCTCTTACTGTCTCTTTAAGATCCAAAGAAAAAAAACATGCTTGCTGAGAACAATTAAAATGATTCCAGCCAAGGAAAATCTATGTAGCAGAAAAGGTATTTATTCTCCACGACTCAGTGTCAGGTCAGAACTAAAAATATTATCTACCAAACCGGATGACGTACTTTTTCACTGCCAAAGAAGCTGGAGGCACATCAAAAAACAGTGATGACAACAACATTGAACTTCACATGGGGAAGCTATTCAGGAATGTTTTGGGTTCCAGTAAATTCTGAGGTCCAGAAAATATATATAAACTTAGGAAATGGTTTTCTCAGTGGAGCCAGGGCCCCAAACCAGATTCGATCAGGCTGCATAAGAGTCTTTGTAACAACACCAAGAGTTGCTGCTGTCTGGTTCTGTCATCGATCCTGGTAAAGGAGTGAGGCTTGTGTGAGCTCACTGAGTTCCTTGACTGTTGTAGACCTCACTTTCCTCATCTCTGAGATCCCTTCTAAGGCTATCTTTCTATGATTCTTATTCAGCCTCTCCCACAGAGATTCCTTGGATGCTATTTGGTGTAGATCAGAAGTTTCAGTGGACCCAGGGGCTTTTATGCCAGTGAACTCCTCAGACCCTGTCTCAAACTGCTGCTGACCTTTGTTTATACAAATGGTGATGTCTGAGGACACTTTGGTAATAAGACTTGGTTAAATAAAATACAGTATCAACTTGTTAAGCCTGGAGTTCTCTCTAAGAATACATTCTTTCTTCTAAGAGGTTTGTAAATTAAAGTTAGCTCTAAGATGAAATAGAGAAGAGCATCTCCTTCCCCTGAGTGGTTCCAACCATGTCTGGCAGTCTCAGAACTGGTGCGGCCTCTCAGAAACCCACTGGACAAGTGAGAAGGGGAAATAAGATCTAGGATATCTTTAGACACTTCTAGGCCTGTCCTACTTGCCTCTGAAGGTTCACAAGAGAATCAAAGTGTTTCCACAGACTGCCCACTGTTTTTTCAATTGGTTACTGAAATTTTAGTGCTTCCTAAGCTTTCTTGCTTCTAAGAGTTATCTGGCCTATTATCCAAAATATTATTTAAGAGCATTTCATTGAAGCCATAACCTGACTTATTTTTAAATGAGAGACAGGCAGTTCCTCACTATCCATGGGGGATTGGTTCCAGGACTTCCCATGAATACCAGAATCCAAGGATGCTCAAGACCCTTATATTGATCACTTAATACAAATTTGACAGTGAGTACATGTGGTGCTTGTTTTTCCATTCTTGGGATACTTCACTTAGTAGAATGTAAATGCACATATAGTAATAACATTCATCGGATGTTGGGCAGATGGGAGGGGGAAGAAGGGGATGGGTAGATACACAGCTTATTGGTGTGGTGCACACCATCTGGTGGATGGACATGCTTGAAGCTCTGACTAGGGTGGGGCAAGGGCAATATATGTAACCTAAACATTTTCACTCCTATAATATGCTGAAATAAAAAAAATTTTAAGACACTTGTATTAAATTAGGTGTAGTAGTTGCATATAACCTGTGCCCATCCTCCCACATACTTTAAATCATCTCTAGGTACTTACAGACCTAACATAATGTGAATGTGCTGTAAATAGTTGCTATGTACTCTATCATTTTTCTAATTCGCATCATTTGTGTTGTATTATTTTTTATGGTGCTTTTTTTCCAAATATTTTTGATCCATGGTTGGTTGAATCCATGGATGTAGAACCCATGGATACAGAGGGCCAACTGTATTTACAAGATTGTCTTTGATTTATAAAAAGAAAAACCAACATGTATATAAGTTAAGGAAATTACTAAACACAACTAAACACCACCACCAGATCCAGAATCATGTGGTATTTGAAATGTATCCCCTGAGCAGCCAGGCTTCATTGCCTCTCTGCAAATGGTCTGGAAAACAAAACCATTCTCAGAAAAACATACCTCCCTTTGTGTGAGATCCAACTTTCTGAGTTGAGTGTTCCACTATGTAGACTAATATGAGTCAGGTTAAAGCATACCAAATATCTCTTGAGTCCTCTGGAACCTCTCAAGTTGTGGCAAAGTCTTTCTATCATGATGTATTACCAGCTCTGGTAAACCAACGTAACTCTAAGGAGAGAATTCAGGAATGTCAACTTCAGCATCCTCTTTATGTCTTCCAGAGGACTCTCTGCCATCTCTGAGGTCACAGCTGGTAATACTCTAGAGTAAGATAGCAAAATTATACTCAGAAGGCCAATGTTAAATAAAAAGAACTTCAACTCCTTTGTAGTTCATTCTTTTTGTCTTTGTCCTCAGCACAAAAAAAGGCCAAGTTATCCTGGATGGTGCACTTGGGTCTCTGCTTTTAGTGAAGCAAAGCCCAGGGGGGTTTTCTCTCTGCTCAGTCAGTGTTCCCACTTCCTCCTCAACTACGTCCACTCTGAATAGGGGACCAGCTGACTGTGGGTGAGGAGGAACTGGAAAGGCCACTGAGGACAGCCTGTGCTGTTTCAGTGGGAGTCTTGAGATCACAGAGCAGACAGACCTCAGCATATAAACTGGCACGTTGGACAGCCCAGTCCTTCTCACTTGAGCCTCGCAGCAACTCAGGGGACAGACTTGGTGCACACCCCAATTTATACCTGGGGAAATGTAAATCCAAAGAGATGAAGTGACATGGGCCATGATCAGACATGCTGAATGCCAAGGATGGAACATAAACCCTATTGTTTTGCCTCCAAATCCTTTATGCTTGTTCCTATGCCTCAGAACCACCATTTCTAAAAGCCCATTTCCTATTGTCTAGTTCAATCACACTCTTCTATAGGGCAGGAAGGAGGCACCAACACAAAGTTGTTTAAAGTATTCCTCCCTCCCACAATGTATTAGCAGAAAAACAATTCATTCAAGGAATACTTAACTGACCAATCAAAATCTCTGCTTTTACTATGCTTACAAAGGAGACAGATAATAAACAAAGTACACAAGTAAAACACACAGCATGCTAGATGGTGATGGGAGCAATGGAGAAAAATGAAGCTAGGAAGGGCAATGGGGATATTTTTCAGGGGAAAGGGCTAAGGATCATGTAGCTATCTGTAGGAAGAACATTCTAGGCAGAGAGAAGAGTAAGTCTCAAGGCACTGAGGTGGAAACATGTCTAGAATATTGGTGAAGCAGCAGGGAGGCTAGTGATCAGGAGAGAGAGTATTAGGAGATGATTTCAGAGAGTATCAGGGAGCCCCATTGTGTAAACTCTTCTGGCTCATGTAAAGACTTTTGCTTCCATCTTAAGGGAGATGGAAAGCACTTGGACATTTTATGCAGAAGAATGACACGATTTGACTTGATATATTTTAGAACAGTTATGTTTAGAATAAATTGAAAAGGGGAGAAAGCAGAAGCAGGAAGATTAATTAGAAAGTGATGGCAATGATCTAGTAGAAAGATAATGATGGTTTGGGCCAGGTGGTAGGATTGGAGGTAGGAGTTGGATTCTGGAGATTTTGATAGAGCAAACAAGATATGCTAAAAAATAGGATATGGGGTGAATCACCACATGGGTGGGGAGGAAAGAGAGTTCACTGAGCAGGAAACCTGGAATTCTGAGTTGGAGTTCCAGCTCCAACACACATTTACAGTGCTACCTGAAGAAAGTCATTGGAAAGCTTGGAGCCTCATTTTTCACACCTACAAAAATGAGATTAAATACCTTCCTGACCTCACATGGTTCAAATGCTTATGATGTCTGCAAATGTTGGTTTGTTTGGATTAAATGAGAACTATGTGAACTTGTACAAGTGAATTAGCCTGAGAAACTGAGGGAGTGGGATTGAGATCAAATCTGGAATACTTTGAGAATAAATACAAACAATCAAAACATTATAGTTGTGAGTAAATAATTTAAGGAGCTTTACTTCAAAATACCTTTTCTTGATAAGCTAGGAATAACTAGAGAAAAAAGGTGGTTTCAGAAAACTATTTTAATCAAAGCTTATGCTTCCTAGTAGTAATATGGATTTTGTATTCTTTGAACCTAGATTTGTGAATTGTCTAGTTAGTGATTGATGAATACCTACAAAAAAAAAACAACTCATCTTCAGTTTCAATTTAAATTAAACACAAAGGGCTTCTTTTGTTTTCCTGTCTCTGAGCAGGTTTACCATCACCCTGGAATTTTTCTAAATTTTTACTTAAGAGAAACATGTGATTGAAGTGCCTGAAAAGTTTACAACTTTCCCAATTTTGGTAAATTATGCAAATCCAAAGATACCTTTTTCTAATTCACAAATACAAAAAAAACACCCATGACTGAAAGTTCAAGATAAGTTCACCAGCCCCTCGCAGGGTGGAGAAGGCAGAAGTCATGGGGAGAAAGCCAGGCGGTGGTGTCCCACACTGATCCTCCTTCTCAGACAGGGGACATGCTCTGGACCACACCTTCCTTCTCCTCTCTTTATTTCTCAGTAAGCCTCCAAGTCTTCCCCATCAAACATACCTATCCTAATCCAAGCCAATCAATATCCTGAAACATAGCTGGCAAGCCATTTAATAAGACAATTAAATTAAATTATTAGTGATGGGTGAGAATTAGTTCTCTGTACCTTGAGGAGGAGCTCCCAGAAAGACAGTGGCTTAAATTAAAGTCCTGATTATATGGTAAAAGGCTCAGGTACTATGCAGATAGCTGTTTAGTAAGGAGTTTCTTTGAGAAAGACTCATGAAATCTTCTCATAAGGTAGTCTCCTTCTTTGCCTATTCTTTAAGTCATCAGTCTTTAATATTATCCCTGAGACCATTTCAGGGGGTCCACATTATCAAAAAAGTTATTGTCATAATAACCCAATACATTAGTTGCTTTTTTTCACTCTCATTCTCTCACAGTGTGCTGTGGAGTTTTCTGGAAGCTATATGATGTAGGATGCTGGCATCACTCTAACAGCTAATAGGTTGTAGGCTTGTATATTTTTTGTTTTTAATATTTCTAAATTTTAATTTCAAATATGGTAAATACCAACAGACATAATTCATGTTACAGAAAACCTCTTCAGTGCCCTTAATAATGTTTCTAAATGGGTAAAGGGATCCTGAGACCAAGATGTTTGAACCACTGCATTAAGTTATCCTACCTGATCTAGCACAATTCTGCTGTGATACGAGAAATACAGAAAAATACAGGGTGCTGATTTCTACTAAATTCAAAACTGTTGTGAGCTCATCAAAGGTTGATATCTAAAAGCAAAATCAAAAGAACACGTGTAAGGAATGCTTCAAATCTAATGGGGTCATGTCAAAAGGATGAAGGTGACAACTTGAAGGAGCTCCTGCTGGCTAGATCAGGGACATCCAATTTGTGATTAGCCAGAAACATTAACTGAATCTTTTAGGGGCAGGAGATAGAGAGGAGGAGAGGTTTCACACACAGTAGGAAAATACAAGGATTTATCATTCATTTCCACCTTTCCCAAGAGAATATCATAAACCAAATATTTAGATTTGATACTTTTAATTGTTCAGTATTTTACTACAAATATAAGAAATAATACAGAATTAAATAACACACAAAATCTTACTAAATATATAAATATCCATTTCAACAGTGAAAACAACTTACATTTTAATTCCTAGGTCACTGGATAGAGACTGACGAAGCAAAAGATACTGGAGAAGCAACTAATTCGGTCTCATGGTTATTTAAGATGCAATATTGTTCCACTAGTTGGACAATATCCTTAAAACAAAGGAACTATATGCTCACACTTACGTCCTCTGCTATTGTGAAAAGTTAGCTCATGGAAAAAGAAACCAACAGAGACAAAGCATATAAATTGGCTGACTGCTATACAGGAAATCTCCTAAATGACTGTTTTCATAATATATTTTCATTATACTAGGCTGAATTCAGAATGACCTAAAATAGAGTTGGGTCATATTATAAGACAAATGGACAGGGAAAACATGCTTTTTTAAAAAAATGCCATCTATTGCCTAAGACTAACATATTTATCTTGCTATAAAAATAGATGTTAAATGGATAAGTTAAGGTTGCCAATGTTATTTCACGATAAATTCAATTCTATTTTTGTTGTGGTAAACCTCATAGAAGCACATGAAGAATTAGCAGTGAAACCAAGAATTCTAACAAGGCCAGCTATTAGCAAAACAGTAAGCAGATAGTGGACTGTATACCAGATGATGGGAAAACAGACTCATGGACCTAAGAACAAGGGAAGAAGAGATGTAACACTGACAGAAAGGCAAAAGGTAGTCTCTAAAAAGTTCTTTGGACCTTTCCGTATTCTCTCTTTTTTTCACTTCTTCCCCCTTTGTTTATTCCTTTTTTTTTTTCCTGGAATTACATCAGTTTTTACAGCGGAAGGGCAAATTATCTGGTCCAACTCCTTTATACTTCGGATGAGGACGTGGAAGCTCATTGAGGTAAAGTGACTAACCCAGGGTCCCCACCAGTAGGAGCCCAAGTCAGCCTGTCAGCTTAGCGCTCCTGAATCTAAGTCCAGTGCCTTTTCAACAGCACAACACTGCATTGCTTTACAAAACCAAGTCCTACAACAGACCTGTGAGGTAAGATGACTTCCTCTTGGAACTCAAACACGGAGTAGCTTAGATGGCAGTGGAAAGTCGTGGGATCCTTAAGCCTTTCGCTCCCACCTCTCTTGCTGTTTCAGGTCTTTTAGTGAATGGCCCTTTTTCCTGTTGCTTTCTTCTTGCGTCAGATTCAAGTAGACCAGGAAATAACTTTCAGGGTTCTGTGTGACTCGTCTAGGCTTATGGATAAAAGAAAACCAAGATATTAACTTTGGACATTATAATTCTATCCTTATATATTTTAAGAAGATAAATAACAGACGGATTAAGAAACACAGAATTCTCCTAGCGTATATTTCATTGGCAAATATAAGGAAGTAGACATTCCTGAACTAATATATTAAGGGGACCAGGACTCTCTTCAAAAGGATATAGGTAATTCCAGGAAATGATGGTTTGGAGAATCACCTGAGACTAGATGTCCAGAACTCACTGGACATCAGGTTGAAAATGGTCACAAAGTAGACAGAGGTCTTTGCAAGGGCTGTTGGCTTTCTAGCACACAACCTGGAGGCACGTGAGCCTCTCTGCAAAACACGTAGACAGTGAAGTAAAAGACCTGGAATTTTACCTTGGCACCACTCTCACTCTCTGTGTAATCTTAAGTAATTCTTTACCAGAATCTGCAAAGTTCTGCACATTTTAGACGCTGCCAAAATTTCCAACACCATATATCAATGGTCCATGGAAAGATCATCTTTCTCCTAATGTAGCTCAATACTTTTAAATTTAAATGATAAACATGAATTACTAAAAAATTGAAGTAAAATAGCAGGTACATATAACAGTTTATTTTAAAATTATTTGATTTAAAAGATATATGATTACTTATTCTCAATTATATACTTAATTTACTTCAGACTAATAAGGAACAGTTCTTGGATGGAAAAGCATCCTCAGACTATACTTTGAGTATCACTCCTTTAAAATGCTAATGACTTTTCTGCCTTAGAGCTTTCACATTTGTAATTCTTTTGCTAGAAGCCACTCCTCCCTTCTCTCTTTCATGGTTGACTTATTTTCTCCTGTCAGGTCTCTGATTAAACATTACCACCTCAGTGAAGCCTTCCCTAACAGATTCCAAAAAACTAGTCTCCTCTTGAACTTATTCTCTTTTATTGCATGCTGTATCTTATATTATTTCCTTATGGGTACATTATTATGTCTTAATAGTATGTCCTTATTTGTTGATTCATTGTTTCTCTGACCCACTGGCCTGGAATCTCCATCAGAGGGACAAGGTCCTGTTTTGTTCATTATAATATAACCAGTGCTAATTACAATGCCAAGCATTTGAAAAATTATTAATAAATATTTATAAAATTAATGAATGAATGAGCTTAATTCTATGAACCTTGGTTTGATCATTTGTAAGATGGAAATACTATCTTCCTCATAGATAGTTGTGAGAATTAAATGTAATAACTTCTAGAAAGTCAAGTCCCTTCATCCCATGAACATCCATTTAAATATTTAAGAATACTCTCCATGTCCTACTTTCCTCCCCAATCCCATTTCTACGTTCACAGTTTTCTCTTTTACAACCTAAATTTTCTCTTTTAAAATCTAAGTATTTTTTCCCCTAATTCATTTTGAATTATCAATAAGCAATAACAGAATTTAAAATTTTTATATGACCTAATTACTAACCTGAATCCACTATAATAATCCAAATGACAGCATAGTTTTCTTTAGAGATCATAGAATAAGTTGGGTTTTTTAAGTCTCTTAAGCCCGATTTTTGAATGACTTATTATTTGGCACCTAATCCAAAAAGGTTTTTCCTCTCTCTAAAATAAAGTTCCTGTATCAAATATATCTCTATCCTCTCCCCATCCCAAAATGCCATGCTTTACTCACAGTATTTGCTGAAACAGAACCTTTTAGAATTCCTCTTAACTCTAGAATGCCTAAGGACTACCTGTGTACTGGTTAATTTGCAAATACCCAGGACATACCAAGAGATTCTGATTCTTTGTCTTTTCCTGTGGTCTGGAAATATTCATTTTTGGGGGGGAGGTGTCCTATGAACCAAGGTTATGAGGGAACAAAACCTATGCGGTATGTTTAAGACAAATAGAATAGAGGGTGAAGAAACTGTTTAGTGGAGAGAAGAGAGAAGAGCCAAGTCATAGTAAGGATGGGAGAAACAAGACGGAACATCCATGAATCAGTGCTGCTGGGCAACCCAGGCAGTTTTGGATCTACAACCATCTTCATGTAGTGGCTCTTCCTGGCATCTAGCAGCTTAGTTTCCTGGAAACCCATTCAAACACATCCTTACTGGCACTGTC
Source organism: Cheirogaleus medius (assembly GCA_008086735.1). Classification (NCBI taxonomy): domain Eukaryota; kingdom Metazoa; phylum Chordata; class Mammalia; order Primates; family Cheirogaleidae; genus Cheirogaleus; species Cheirogaleus medius. The sequence continues at coordinate 60,132,566 of VBSM01000272.1, forward strand.
CTCACTTTACCATGACTTGCGCACTAACTTTAGTGAGTAATTGCTCCCACACTCTCACCCCAAGGAAAAAAAAAAGACTAATCAAAACAGTTTCTCTTTCGAAAATAAATAAGATTAAAACATCAAGAAGTCATTTTAGCCATCACAAGTTCATTTCAGTACACGTGGGCTTTCAGTACATATATTTTCTGATTCTTTGCCCCCACTGGGCTTATTTTCACTCCAAACTTCTCCCAAGATTGCTACTTAAATGACTTATACAGCAGGTTTTGTCCAATGTCATTTTATTACAAGGTTGGTGAGAAAAAGAAATTGATTCCCATCCAAGGCCATTGTCTGTGTGGAGTTTGCACATTCCATGTCTATGTGGGTCTTCTCCATGTACTCCAGTTTCCTCTCACATCCCAAACATGTGCTGCCTGTTAGATGAATCAGCATGTCTAAATTGTCCCAGTCTGAGTGAGTGTGGGTGTGGGTGTGAGTGCGCCCGCGATGGGATAGCTCCTGTCTAGGGCTGGTTCCTACCTTGTGCCCGAGCTGCCTGCCGGCATATAGGCTCCAGCTAGCCAAGCCCCTAAACTGGAATCACTGGGTAAATAATTATCTTAGTTGTTTTTATTAATCTTTCTAAAATGTATGTACAGCTCATAGTTATTTCAATGTTTAATGTTATAAGTGTTTTGGTCTTTATTTAGAAGTTAGGTGATGTTTTTTATTGTGACTAGAAATATGCCAAGGGAAATTAACTCTTGTTTATATCAATTAGCCTATGGTGAAATCGGTTTCCTTGTAAGTCATTTAACTTAAAATTGCAGTTTTCAACAACCTATTGACGATGTTAAGTAAGGATTTACTCTATGTGTTCTTATCCCTTCCAAATACTCCTGGCCCGGGGGGCGGAGCAAGATGGCGGACGAGAAACACCGCCAGTTAGAGCGTCTC
>VBSM01000272.1:60133607-60172424 GCA_008086735.1 Cheirogaleus medius
ATGGAATAAAAAAAAAAAATTAAAAAAAAAACAAAACAAAAAAACAAATACTCCTGGCCCATGTATCCAAACAAATTCAGATAACTTCTGAAATCTTCTTCCTCAAAACTTCCCCAACTTACACAAGCCCCATGTCTTTCCTTTCATTTACCTCTTTAAACTTCCCCCTCCTTCAACATTGGTACAGTTCATAAAAATACACATTACTAGACCCAAAAAGAACATTAGATGTAGTAAGAACAGCAATTAACATTTATTGGAAACTTATTATGTTGCTTTGGTGTGCTGGAGTCTTAAATAATGGTTAAATTGCTGGTAGCTTGAAATTGAGGATGGTAAGAATATTTACATCACAGAAGTTGGCAAAAGCTACTAATAAGCACTCCACTCCCTCTCCCCCATGCCAGTTCCCAGTATACCACTGGTTTTAGGCACTTTTCTAAGCACTTACATGTATTCCCTTTTAAATCTTCACAACATTCTTATGAGATACAGTTACAATTATTATCCCCATCTTACCAAATGAGGAAAGCAAGGCAAAGGGAGGTTAAATGGCTTGCCCAAAGGTACTCAGCTAATTTTTAGAGGTAGGACTTAACCAAAATCACTGAGTAATTGCTCACAGTTGCAAATAAAAATGATTGGAAAACAACAAATTCTATATGTTGTTTACAGTAATCCAGGGTTAATTGTTAAAAACTTTTAACTCTTGAAGGCAGAAATATTGTAGAAATAAAACATCATATTCAGTTTTTCAATTATTTCATGCAACCTTGGTTAAGAGTAAAGGAATTTCAGTTAGACAGGAGTAATAAGTTCAAAAGATCTATGGCACAACTTGGTGACCATAGTTAATAACAATGTATTGTACACTTGAAATTTGCTGAGAGTAGATTTTAAGTGTTCTCACCACACAAAAAAAATAAGTATGGGAGAGAATGCACATGTTAACTAGCTTGATTTCTACAATGTATACATATATCCAAACATTATGTACACTATAAATACATACAATTTTTGTCAATTTTAAAAAATAAATAATAAAAATAATAAAATAAAACTAACAAATGATAATTTTAAAAATATTAAAAGAAAACAGTGTATACAAGTCCCAAAGGTATTTAATAAAAAATCTTTAAAGGACTTTCAAAATATAAGACTAACACTTTCTCTTCATTGTATAAATATGGGAGAAGTTTGGAGAATTTATAAACCAGTGACCGCAGACTCTTAGAACTAGGAGAACTGGCCATTGATCATGAAATTCTATCTAGTTTGTCTACTGAGAAAGGCAAGAGACTCTCTTATGATAGTCTTCCATTCATAGATGCTTCCATAATTGTCTCCCATGAAATGTAGGATTTAACACTGAAGTTGTGATGTTTTCCAATTTTGATTTGCATGTTGCATTATAAAATCTCATGTTTTCTATTTACTAGAGTAAATTATGTTTTTTTACAATATGATTGTTGTAAGAGACTAAATTCATGAAAATTGTACTGAACACCCTGAGATTTTGATTTCTTTATTTTTCTGATATTTTTAACTATTTTTCTACCTGATATATTTTATCAAATATATACTTTTTATCTTTTAAAAAAAATGTTAGTGGATGAATTGCTCTACTGCATATGGGCTGTTGGAATCAATTTGAGTATATAAATAAGGATTTCAATGAATTCTGAGAATGATATGGAAAATATTGGGGCTTCTAAAATCTATAATTGCCTCATAACATGATTCTGCAAGTAATAGAGAGTCAGAAATTTCCATTTTAATGAGTTTATGCCTACTATCACCATACATAGTGCTACTATAATTTTCCCACTTTGATCTTCCACAGAGAATGTAGTAAACTTGCCTATAACTAAGAGATTAAAGGAAGTCAGAATTACTTCCCTCTGTGAGGGGGTGGGAGTAGAGAGAAGCAAGAAATACATAAGAACTGAGATTCCATTTTTAAAAACCTTAGTTTTCGCAACATTACTGTTAGTGATGATTAGAAAACTAGAGAAAGCAAAAGTAATGATTTTGCATTATAGACTTGAAAGACAACATATAACCTTGAAAAATGAAGTCTTGCCTGGTTGTAATGTGCTGAGAGGTTCTGACCAGATTTTGATATTCTATGACATAGAGTTACCACAAACAAAGCTAAGGTTATGGAATTACATATTGTGAATGCTGCACTAGGAAGTCCTTAACAGTTGTATCTCTATCCAGCTCACTCCTACACTCCCTTAGCATTTGTGGTAATAAGCATAATAATGCCCCCCCTCAAGGTGTTCACATCCTAATTCCAGGAACCTGTGAATATGTTATTTTAGAGGGCAAAAGGGATTTTGTTGATGTGATTAAATTAAGGCTCCTGAGATGGAGAGTTTATCCTGGATTATACAGGGTGGGCCCAATGTAAACACAGGGTCCTTATAAGGGAAAGGGGAGGCAGGAGTGTAAGAGTTAGAGTGATCCAATGTGAGAAAGACTCAACCGACCATGGCTGCCATTGAAGATGAAAAAGGGCAAAGAAGTAAAAAATGTGGGCAGTCTCTAGAAAATGAAAAAGGAAAAACAAAAAGGATTCTTTTTTAGAGTCTCCAGAAAAGACTGTAGCCCTGCAGATATCATGATTTTAAGCCCAGTGAAATCCATGTTGGACTTTTGACCTTCAGAACTGTAGGCTAACAAATTTATGTTGTTTTAAGCCATTAAGTTTGTGATAATTTGGTAAAGAAACAATAGAGAATTAATACAGCATTTATGATGTTTCACCCTGTTAAGCCATGTTGAGTACTTTCATTAAGCAATCTAATCTTTTTCAGCTTAATGACCATAAAGTTGGCTTCTCTTGGTAGTGAAGGCTAAAATCTTGCATCTATTCAGAGCCAAGCTTAGTATGATCATGACTATACTGCTTAAGTGCATGACAATTCCAAACAAAACAGCTGGTAATAGACACTAGGTAAAGGATATACACAAACTAAAATGCAAAAGGAGCAAAGATGTCAGAGGATTGTTGGGGTCGAGGATTTTCTCATCCTTCTTGTTTTTCACCAGTTGGTCTAACAGATGACATGAATGCTGATAGCTAATCTCCTTAAAACAGACCATGGCCAAAAAGCCAAGGGAATGGGTGTGCCGTGTGAAGGCTGAACAAGCAGGAGGCTGAGATGTCTTGACTTCTAGAGGTGTTCCCCACTCATATACTGAAACTCAAAATTTGGGTCACCTAAGCCCCCATGGGTTTGTTTAGATGTTAGAGAGGGGAATAGCAAAAAAAAAAAAAAAAAAAAACAAAACAAACAAAAACAAACAAACAAAAAAAAACAGCTCCAGGCAAGAGTGTCCAGGCTTTAAGTGTCTGTTAGGTAAGGACTTTGTGATAAGATTATGTCCTGCCATTTTGGCATGATGGGTGCCATTTGTACCCAGGCAAAATTTATTAAATATTTACAGAAAAATAGGTTTGGAATGCAAGATTTGTCCCAGCAATGCTGACCTAAGAATGTCAATAAAAGTTCCCTATTGCTTTTCTCATATAAAGCATCACGCTTCTTCTTCCTAGAGCTATGAAGATATTGGGGTGGGAGTAGGTATTACCATTCATCCAGCGTTTGTCTGGAAAGCATAAGTATAATTTTTTAGCAAAGCAAAGATTCTTATTTTGGAGGGAACAAATATTACTTGTACTGTCCTTCCAACTAATGACCAATTTCACCATCACAAATTGTTTACTGAATACCTTTGTTGTTTGACATAATACTAAGCTTAAAATAGGAGAAAGTGACATGCTCTCACCTAGGAAATAACATTTTACAAACATTGCCATTGTTACATTGCCAAGAGCCCATTCATAGGTTAGGTTATTGTGAAGGAAATCAAGCTAACTATACACATCATGTGGGTGAAAAATAAACTTCTCCATGAAATAGCTAGTACTTGAAGAAAAAGTGAAGTGTGGAATATGAATTTCACATAATTGTCCAAATTTTCTATTGTTTTCCAACTCAGCCTGACTCAATACAACAAAATAAAAAAAGAAAAAGAAACAAGAAAGAAAACAGCTATTCTAAAGAAAGATGTCTAAAAATTAGGTGATTTTCTATGATGATCTTCCCCCAAAGTGAAGGTTTTTTTATTGCTTCTGAGAAGCATGTAATCATTGGTGAGTTGACTAATGAGAAATAAAAGATTATTCTCAACCCCAAATTTAACTGCATTGTCATATATGTGGAAGGGAGAAATTTATGACATCGTTGGGTTTTAACAGAAAGAAGTATTATGAGATGTTGGAAAATTTTCCTAGGGAATTTTAATTCTTTCTCACTTTCTATTTTAGTAAGAAAGCCCTGGATTCATGAAAGAGAAAGAATATTCTTTGTGAGCTTATTGTTCTTCTTGTGGTAATCTCCTGGGAAGTAACTGTGATGGTCCCATCAGGAATCATGCAGAGAAATGGCCTGTGCAGCTCCACAGTTGAAAAAGACCCACGCCTTACTCTCTGGCATTACGCGGAATCACAAGAAAAGTAAAAGGAGTCTAAAGATAACATCAGTCATTAGCGATTATCCCTCTGTGCAGAAACTATACATTTGCTTGCACTTTTATAGGCAATGAATAATGATTAGGATGTAAAGTAAACTGCTTTTCTTTTCGGTCATTTATCCAACGAAGAGTTGACCTTACTTAACAGACTTACCAGATTTTTCTTACTGGCTACTGGACAGCTCTATGGAAATGATTCCTTATTCACATTCAATAAATTCAAGAATGAATTCATCTCTCTCCTTTTCTTTACCTCTCTACAAGCTCTGAACATGCACATGCACACACACACATACACACACACTCAGTTCTACCCTCTCATTTCCCTATTTCTGTTCACATCATCATTTTCAGGTCACCAGGTTCAAAACCCTTGTGTCATTTTGCTTTATCATGTTTCCTTACTCATCCAAAAGTTTTATGTTTTCAGAAAATGATGGAAATAAAAAGAGAAAGAAAACAAAAGTAAGGGTAAGGGAAAACGGAAGGCAAATGTATAGGGCTATTCCCCTTCATCACAAATTTACCAAGATAATTTATTACTTGTAGAAATTGAAGGTGTCACTATCTTCTATAATTTTCTTTCCTTTCTCCTGACTTTTTCTATAATTCAAGGTTTGGTCTTAATGAACCAGTATTTCCTTATCCCTGAGCATTTAAGGCTCCAGTATAATTGACACTTGGTTTTACTAGCTGTAAGTATATGGAACCAAATTATCTGAAATTACAATTTTTGAAGCCAGTCAAAAATCTAGTAATTCAAAACCTGCTACTAAGCATTCAGAGAGATTAACTGAATTGGCCTTAGGTTATGAAGACATCATCAGTAAATGGCAATCCTAGTGCTAACAGGATTCAACACAAATTCAGGTGTTTATTTCATAAAGAGGAAAAACTTGGGCACAGAGATAAGGCGAATCTCTTGCTTCAAGAATCAGATGTGGTACTGTGCAACTAAATTTCCCTGGAAATGCAAGACTTGCTTAATGAGCAAATGACAAGTATTTTGCAAATGTCCCTTTCTGGTGGAATTTACCTTGGGCGTGAATAGATTGTATTATATAAGACTCTCGTCCAAGAGGGACTTTTTAAAATGAATTTAAATATATTTTTCTGCTTGCACTTTCCAAAAGAGTAGGGCAGTAACAATAAGCACAGATTAAAATGAGTGCAACTGATAACAATAGCTGTTTTCAAGTCTGGGCTCCAGGGCATCAATATTGATTGGAACGACATTAGGGCAGAGGTCAGGAAACCAGGGCTCTAATCCTAGCCTGCTCTTAAGAAGCTGTGTGACCTTAAGGAAACTGAATACATCCCAGAAGTAGACTTCCCTTTCTGGGATGGATTCAATTTTCTATTAATAACTGGAAAATTGAAATGTTTAGATAAAGTAGAATCAAATAGACTTCTGCCTTTGGCATCCTAAGTGCTTATGAGTTTTATGGGTTTATGTTTATGTGCAGTAAGATTATCTGATCTGTAATCTCCTCTCCCAGACAGAACAATTACCTTTACCTACTTTTGCAAAAAGGCCATTGACAAAGAAGATTTGTTGCTTGTTTTATAAATTCACAAGAATTAATCTGATGTTTAGATGAGGCTAAAATAAAGTGGTCCAAAAACTTAAAATATGAAAGATATAGTCTATACATAAAATGAAAGAAAAAAAGGTGGTATTTGAACGATATTTTTAATCAAAATTCAAAATGACAACAAAGCCAACACTTTTTCTTCCCTGACACCTATCCTTGAGCCATCTGAGATGGAGGAAACTCCCATGTTACCCTGTACCCTAGGAAATTCCCATTACACATAAAGTAAACTGCAGCTTTGTGTTGCTTTAGCAAATTATGCACTGTCTTCAGAAACTCAAGACATTTAATTCTCTATGTATAGCTCACTCTTATTTTATAGTCTTTCTTGTTTTATTATGCCTCACAATATCTTAGACTTGCATTTATGAGGTACTGAATTTACAATTGGAGAAACAGAATTGAAAAAAATCACTATGAAAAATCGACCCATCTTTCCTTCATTCATTCATTCAATAAATTAACATTTATTGAGCATCTGGTATATAGAGATGTTGGGGGGGATAAAGAGAAATTTACAGTCTAGAAGGGCAGAATGACATGACACAGTTACTGTATGAATGGATCACCTGCATATTGCCTAGAATGCTTGAGTGCTTGAGACTCCCGTATAACATAAAAAATGCTACTTAATGCATGATCATAATTGAACAATTTCACAGCCTCTTAAATGGGCATATAGCCTGTGGAGGGGTATAAAAAGAAAAGAGATTTTCTTTCTTATTAATAGATGGAGAGGACCCTGTATGGCTGCCAGACTTCTTCCTTTGGTTCTGCCATCAAATGATTCCATGGTGATTAAACCTTTTTCTCATTTCTTCTCACTAACCCTTATTCTCGACATAAAATAATTCACTTCTAAACCATCTTAGTAAATGGAAAGCAATAACGTCCAATTGCAAGAAAATGACCCTGAAGCATTTTAAAACATCACCAATATTTATGTATTTTGGAAACAACAAACAAAACATACTGCTGTCATTCCCTTATTTATATCTTCAAATGACTCACAAATTGTTATTTAAAAATCATTTAACCTTTATCAAAAAGTCCCAAAACAATAAATGTTGGCATGGATGTGGAGAGATAGGAACACTCCTACACTGCTGGTGGGACTGCAAACTAGTGCAACCTCTGTGGAAAGCAATATGGAGATACCTCAAAGAGATACAAGTAGATCTACCATTTGATCCAGCAATCCCAATACTGGGCATGTACCCAAAAGAACAAAAGACATTCTATAAAAAATACACCTGCACTTGAATGTTTATAGCAGCACAATTCACAAATGCAAAGATGTGGAAACAACCCAAGTGCCCATCAATATATAAGTGGATTAATAAAATGTGGCATATGTATACATGGAGTTCTACTCAGCCACAAAAAGCAATGGTGATATAGCACCTCTTGTATTATCCTGGATAGAGCTGGAACTCATTCTACTAAGTGAAGTATCACAAGAATGGAAAAACAAGCACCACATGTACTCACCATCAAATTGGTATTAAGTGATCAACACTTAAGTGCACATATAGTAATAACATTCATTGGGTGTCGGGCAGATGGGAGGGGGGAGGAGGGGATGGCACATATACACATAATGAGTGCGATGCGCACCTTCTGGGGGATGGACACACTTGGAGCTCTGACTCAGGTGTGGCAGGGGCAATATACATAACCTAAACATTCATACCCCTGTAATATGCTGAAATACAAAAAAAAATTTTAAAATACATTTAACTTGTGTCATTCTTTGTCCTCTCTGTGATAACTCACCTCGATCCTGATTCCGGTGACGTTTCCAGTATAATAAGATTGAGATTAAGACCAGAAGAATTACCAGGGAAACAATGCTTAGCAATAGTGGAATTGAAAACCAATAGCCTATGGATATTGAAGAAAGAAAAAGGAAAATGGAGTCACAAGAGGATGTTGTTAAGGCAAAAAGTGATAAAGCTCTATTTATGACAAGTCTTTACTAGAGTTGAGCTCTCAATTAAAATTATCCTTAAATACATACATATGGAGGTCTATATTCACGACTTCATATTATTTTAATAACATTTAGATATTAGTAATAGCTAGCATGTTTTATCTGGCTACTACATAATAACAGCTTTAATTGTATTATCTCATTAAATCCTTAAAACATCCCAATAGTTAGGTATTATTATTATCTAACAGATTAAAAAAATTGAGGCTCAGAAAAATTAAGTAAGATCATAGGAAAGCCAAGGCTTGGTCAAAAGTCTGTTTGCCTCCAAAGCACAAAATTCTTTGCCATACTGTCCATTGTTTATTGAGGAAATTATGGAAAATACAGAGAAGTATAAAGGAGAAAAACACGAATCTCATGATCTCAATCCCAAGAAATAACTCATCTCAATGTTTTTTTTATTGAATTTCATCTAATCTATGCCTTTGTTATTACATCTCTTTTCAATAGTCAATAAATGTAACTCAGCCCAAACATCAGCTCCTTGATGTTACTTTGCAATAGAAAAGCAGGGGAAGAGCACCTTGATTTGGGAGTCTCTGGTATCTTCCCCATACCTCTGTAATGGGATTTGCTACATCACAATTAACCAAGCACTTTCAGACAGGGATATGTCTAATTTCTATAACTCCAGGGCTTGACATATTGCTTTAAGCTTGGAGGATTTTTAGCACATGTTCACAGAATGAATAAACATTATACAAATGGAATATAAACAGTATAAGTGATATATATCAAATCTGGCATTCTTGGAAAAGAAGACATGTTCTTTTTCAGATTTTTGTTTTTCAGGGAAATTTGCCTTTTGCCCTGGCTGGATCTGCAGATCTCTTCACAGATTTCCAAATCCAATACTGCAAGCCTTTTTGACCAAATTTACCTAAATATCCACTTTCTGATTGGTCTGGGTTTTCAGAGACCCCAAATGCCAATAGGAGACGTTCCTTAGAGGCCACTGCACCAATGAGGCATATAGGAAAGCTTTTCCAGGATTTATTGTTGGAAATGCCCCCCAAAAAGAGCAGTAATAGTTTTTAGGAGGCTTATCACTGAGTGCTTCATTCAGAGTTAGTGTTTCAAAACTACATAGAAAAATAAAACAGCTTTCACTAAAACTTCTTGCCTCTAAAATCACTGCTTCCTCTGTTTTTTCACCTATAATTCTCACCTCTTGTATCTAGGAGGCCCAAAGACAGTAGTTTAGATAGAAACATAAGAGAACAAAAGGAGACTTAGATGGGAGACAGTTTGTTTTAAAATGATTGATGAAAACACTTGAGACTGGCCCCTTCCTCACATTGTAGATCACACAAAATTTTCATCATAGATGTCACTTCTTTCAGGAAATCTCCCTAATTCCCCCAACCCCCAGATTCAGCTCATGCCCCTCATCCCCACCTTCAATCCTTCCATGGTGCACCACAGATTTTGTATTGAAGCATTTAACACACACATAGTTTTACAATTGCCCAGCCACGTCTCTGTGTTCCCTGGGAGACTAGAAGCTCTCTGAGTGCAGGGACTGAGTCTTGTTAATTGTTGTAATTTTCATGTTCAATCCAAAGTCTGGCACATAACAGACACTCAGTAAATGTTAGTATAATGGAAGACATACATGAATGAATGGATCTCAGCAACATTTGGTATGTGGGCAATGTACCACATTTATCAAAATAAAACTTGCTTTATTTGCTTCCTCCACTCTTTTTCTTTCCTAGCTTACCCCAATCTCTCCCCACTAAACTCCTTTGTTAAGAGGCTGAAGGCTTCTGCAGGACATTTACCACCTTCCGGGTGTGTGTACACAGATGCAATCACAGCTGTCTTTGCTCGCCTTCTCTTACCTTTGCTCACACTTTGTCTGAAGTAGGTCACAGTCCCCAGGTGCAGCACCTGGCAGATCACCTCCTTCCCCACCTGTTTCTTGGGGTCTTTGACCTGAAGGATGCTGGTAACAGATGTGGTCCCATTTGGGTTGGAGAGAATCTCAGTACTATTTTCAATCCCTGATCCACGGACCTTCCAGGAGATCATGGGGGCTGGGCGGGCAGTGGCAGAGCAAGTGATATTTAGGTGGTCTTCAGAGTATTTGTAGTGAAGGAATACCGTGGGCTGCACTGGGACAAAAAAAAATATAGGATCTGTTGTCAGTTACACCCCTGGTGTGAATCCTTCATTCTCCTCACAGAGATGAAGGAAAGATCCTTATAAAAAGCCAGTGGGGACTAGAAAAATAAGTTGGCATGTCCCACCCAAACTGAGGCCTTCCCAGTTCTTCCTCTGACTTGCAGGATGGATACTGGCCTAGTACAAACCTGTGATGAGAAAGACCCTCTCTGTAGTTTGTCTCTAGCAAAATTAGCTGGATGGACAGAGGATATTGAGAAGTCAGATGATACTCTTCTCTCCCAAACAGTCCAAAGCCTAATTATTCTGTTCTCCTCTTCCATGGGCAATGCAACATCTCTGCCTCCTTCTGAGTATTCCTCTCAAATGGCTTGACAATAACCCTCAACCAGCACCTCTACATGGGTAGCCTATACCTATCAGAAGTACCATGGCAGTTTCAGAACTGAGAACCCATAGGGCCTGCTGCTGAGAGATAGTCGTTTCCTGCTTGGAGCTAGATTAGTAAATGCGATGTATAGAGAAGACTCAGAAATCCATTTTTGGAAGAGCTACTCAGAATGCCAATTAGGAATTCATAGCTAATAACCCAAAAATTTTTAAACACATGACAGTTGAAAGGGCCTTGGAGATCACCTGATGGAGTTAATAGAAAATAACCAGCTTATGAGAAACAGACATAATTTTCAGGCCAGCTGTAGCCTGTTTCCTTTTAAAAGTCCCCTGACAAACAAATTCATTTTTGTTGGAACCTCAAGTTTATCTCTGCAAAGCAAATGCAGACTTGTCTTTCTGTGGTTGTCTTTGGAGCCCACAAGATAAGTAAAGGGCAATGCTAAACAAAAGCCTGGTCTGTGCTTACAGCTATGTTGAAGAAGCAGGTAGATAGCAGCAGCCTGGGGAAAGCAAGGCTATATAACTATGGCTCTTTCCAAAAAGTGTCCAGATTACTAAAGGTAATGAGCACTGAAGGAAGAGAGAGAGATATGAAGGAAGATGAACATGGTTGATGAGGCCAGACTGGGTGTCAAGGTCCTCTGGTGTATCCAAGAATGGCTTAGATGGAAGCTGTAAGGTGTGGCTGGAAAGGGTGAAGTGTGGAAGAGAGCAGGATTACTTGCTTGAAGGCTCAGGGGAGTCTAGTTTTCAGGTAAAAAATTATTCACAAGATTATGGGAAAAGGAAGGAGAATATGAGAAAGAAAGATAAAAGAAAAAAAGGAAAAGAAAAAGTAACAGAAATGGGAAAAATATGACATAAGAAGGGAAAAGAGAAAAATGAGGAAGAAGGAAGGAAAGGTGGGAAAGAGAAAGAAAGAAAGGGAAGGGGAGATAGGGAAAGAAAGACAGGCAGACACAGAGATAATGAAAGAATTTATGTCAAGAAAAAAACCTGAGATAAAATTCTGCAGAGAGGATTAATCATCATAGACAAAATAAGTGAAAGAAACTTCTTTTGGAGTTGTCATATCTCCCTTACATTTTTATCTACTAAGCCTTCTCTTCCCTCATGGGCAATATTCTTGGCATGCTTACACACTCACTTTAATATTCCTAACAACCCTGTCTAAGTTTGTCTTCTCCCTCCTAAAACCACCAAGTGTGTTATGCTCCAAAGTTATCCACTAATCCTACTTCCTAATCTTTCAGCTATGCGTTAGTTAAAAGGAAAGGAATCTCATTAAACCAAGCCTCTTGAATTTTAAAAGAATGCTTAGTATCCAATTATGTTTCTAGTTGGCACCATTTAGGTATGAAAACCCTCTGCTGCATGTGCCCTTATTAATATTCAAAGAGCTACTCTGATGCAAAATGAAAAGGACCATCATACCTGGCTCCAGGTTAACACAATCTTACTATGTCCTCAGATCCAAAAAGTTAAAGTTGTAAGGGACTGATCCTACTTATTTCACACTTATTGTCCAGACCAGGAAACATCAGTGCAGAGACTGGATAGAATCCTTCTAGAGTTATATTACTGCTGATGGCAAAACCAGGTCTGAATCACATCACTGCTTATGGAGAACTTTTTGCCCTCACTATTGTCCTCAATTTACTCTTGCTGACAGCAGGATTCCTCAGAGAAAACAAATCTCCAGCCAAAGAACTCAACGAAGCCAAATAACAGTACTCTCCAAATAACAGTAACATGAAAGGTTAAGTGTCTTCTCATGAGCATTTCTGTGACTAGGACCCTGAAAAACTAGACACTACAACAAACATTCTCGAAAATGGTATTTCCAGACAGAGACAATATATTCTGAGACTCTCACCATAGAGGGTGAGGCAGGCTGTTCCTGAGATCTTCCCAGAACCAAAGATATTGAAGAGACACATGTAACACCCTTCATCCTCCAGGGTGGTATTCCAGAAGGTGATAGTTGAGTTTTGGAGTCCCAGCTCGGTGATGTTCATCCTGTTCTTATAGGCAGGCTGTACTACAACGCCATGGAGCTCACTGAAGGTGGCCAGGTTTTCTGGGCTTGTAGCCTTCTTTTTCTGCCATGTCACAACCAAGACATCCTGGGGAGTTTGTAGAGAGCATCTTAAGGAAGCAGGTGTGTTCAGCCTCTCTCTTTGATCCTCGGTCACCACTTCCACTATGGAATCATAAAAGAACATTGACATTTAAAAATTTTAATACATACGCACACATACACTTTTTCCTGATTACAAATACAATGTATGTTCAAAGCCAAATATTAAAAAAATAGAAAAGCATGCAAAGAAAACATGCATTTAATTATATTCCTACATTTTGCTAGAGAAATATAGGTTCAAATGTTTGCTCAATCTTTAAAAGTATAGTGGCAGAGTAGAAAAACAAGAAAGCCAACTCTCAGTTACTAGAAATTGTGAAGAATCCCTGTAAGCTTGAAAGTAGGTAGAGTGAAATTGAAGATGGAAACTGTCAGATAGCACAGCAGCATCACCAAGTATGTACATACTTGGAGAGGTAGAAGCCAAGAAAAAGAAAAAGTCAAAGGACAACAGATAGAGTGATCGATTTAGGTAAAGAAGATGAAGCAGTCCTGTACACTCCATACACACACACATATACACACATCCTACAAAGGAAGGGGGCAGTACAGCTGTGTCTGCCTCCAGGAAGCAGGAGTGAGTATAGGAACACAAGGGAGCAAGATACACGGGACAATACTCTGGGAGGCTGGCAGTACCAGAGAGGATCTTGAAGCTTTGACATCCAAATGACAATCCATACTTACCCCATTTTCACTAAATATTATCATAATAATTTCTTCCCCACTCCAATACTAGCTACTCATACTATGATAGATGATTTAATGGGAAATCTCAATATAATAAATAACAAATAGTCAAACATTTGAGGAAGCTAACACAATGAAAGAGGAACAATAAACTTTACAAACTGAAGAACTTATACCAAATGAATAAAGCTATCATAAATCAATGAACACTTGGACATGAATAAATGTGATATACTAAGCATAATAATAGTCAGCACTGTAAATAGTAGAAATTAGAGATGAGAAATATAAAACCTCAATAGATTAGCTGACTTAGAAGAATGGATACCATAGTAATAGAGAGTAAATTAGTAAGTAGGAAGACCAGACCATGGGATTCTTCTAGAATGTATCAGAAAGGGATAAGAATAGGAAAAGGATTAACAAAAAATTCAACAAGTAGATTTAAATGTTTCAACATCAGTCCAATTGGACTTCTAAAAGGAGAGAAAAAAGAGAATAAAAGACAAAAGCACTGTAAGAGGGAAAAGGTATTTTTCAAAATGATAAAAGAAGCAATTTAAAATAAGATATGTTAATCATGAACTTTCATGTACCTAACAACATATCTCTGAAATATATAGAGCAAATATCAATAGAATTCAAAAGAAAAATCTATAAACCCCGAATCATAATGGGAATTTTCTATACTTCTCTCAGAATCTTTAACTCCATCTATTTAAAAACTTGTAGCAAAAAAGTCATATATAAGGATATAGAAAATTTGAAAACAATATATATTTATATGTACTTTATATGTTTAATGTAAATAATTAATACATTTATATATACTAATATACTTTATATATGTATGTGTATATATATGCACATTTATGAACTGATATATATACACACAATTTACTCAAAGAGAGAATTATAATCTTTTCAAAACACACATATAACATTCTCCAAAACTGAACTGAAAATAGTCTGCAGAAAAAATTGCTACCTTATGGATGTAAATACTGTCCACAGTGCAATAAAATTAGAAGTTTACACACTTCTTTTAACTCTTAGGTACACCAGCAATTGCAGTATAAATCATAAATTATTATAACTGAAATACAATGACAGCATAAAATGTTAAAAATCTGTGGAAATGGGTAAGGTAGTTCTCAAAGGGACATATTTAATTTTAAATACATTTAGTAGAAAACAAGAGACATTGAAAAACGAATCCATACTTACTTCCATACCTCCTACTTCCCTTTCCCAAAAATAGGAGTCAATTAATAAAGATAAAAAGACCAATTAATAAAATGGTACACAAAATGTAGACTTGATTAGAAACACTGAAATTTATTTTTAAGACAAATAATATAGAGAAAATGTTGGCAAATATAAATAGAAAAAAACAGAAGACTACACAAACAAACAGCTCCCAACAGTATTCAGGGATGAAGAGATGGGCATAACAAATACCAACTGGAACCCCTGAGGGTTGTATAACTTGAGATTAAATGATGTGTACTCTTGGAAGAGGTGAAAAGTTTTGGGAGGCAATACCTGTTGTTGAGGTTGAGGTTTCCTAAGGTTTGTTGAGATTTTGCAGAGAAAAGATTAGAAGAAATTGCTGCTTTTAGAATGAGGAGTGGAAAAGGGATCAAGACTAGAGTTTAACTCTTGGATGATATTTTTTTTTCCTTTTGACTTTGGAATAAATCATTTAGTGGAAAATTTACAATTCTTTGCTGCTGATATGGAATTCCATTTAGATTCCTCCAGTCAGTTCAAGTAAACACTGTAATGGATACTGCCGACCAGGGTGGTAGATAGGCATGAAGCCTGCCCACCCATTCTTCCACGGCATTCAGCCTGCAAAGTGAGGAGCATGGCCTCCCATGGGACAGAGGAGGAAAAGCTAGGAAACCCAGCAGATAAGTAGAGAAGACAGCCACATTTTTTTATACAACAGGTAATGTCAACCTACATAACCTCTATATTTCATTATTTTCTACATTTTCCTGTAAAAAGGGATACACCGAATTTTAAGGCTTTACTGCCAAATAACCTTCCAAAAAGGTTGTATCCATTCATACTTCTCCCCCCAAGTATTCCCATATCCTTACAAACACAAGGAATTATTATCCTAAAAAGTTGTTCAATTTAGTAGGTAAAAAAATGACATTTTAACTTAGAATATTTTTCATAAGCCTGATTCATCTATGGAAATAGCTGCTAAATATCAAAGTGTTCTACATTAAAAACAAAAATGTGCAAAGTGAAAAAAACCACCCCACTCCTCCAGGCATATTACATGTTTTAATAATTCATGCAGACAAATGGAACCAGCACAGCACAAACAACAGTGGCCAAACGTCTCTACCCCAGAAGCTGTGTTTGCTGGACTCCGAGCAGGGGAAGTGATCATCTTTACCTTGGGCTGCGCACAGCACCACTGCTGCCATGCCCCAAATCAGGCTGTAGGTAGACAGATGACAGAAGGGCCTCCTGAACACCTAAAGACAGAAAGCAAAGTACAGAAATGGGGGTTTGGATTTGGACAAAGCCAAGGCAGCTTCAGGGAATGTCGAGGTATGTTTCTACCCACTAAAGAACTTTGCTTTTGTGGGAGCAGAACCAGAGGCTATAAAGGGAAGAAATAACAGGGTGCTCAGGATATAGCGAGGGAAAAGCAGCAGTCTGGCTCCTTCGTGGTAGCAAGCCCCAGCAATCTGGGACCTTGCTCCTAAAGCCACCATTGTCAAGAGCAAGGCCTCAAAGCTATAGGATCACTAGGGAAAACCAAACTGCCTTATATAAATACAGAAAAGGCAGAGAATACAAATGTTAGACAGCATTCACTACCCACAAAATTCACATCTGTTAATATTTAAAGTATAACTCAGGAGTAACCACTTTTTGGAAACATTATGCAACTGCCTTGAATTTCAACAGGGCTGATATTCTTGCAAATGCTGCAAGTTTTATATAAATCGTACCTTTTAAAAACCAGTACTGGCTTTAATTTTCTTTATTGCTTTATTTTCATGTATGTGGTCGTAAATCCTTGGCCTTCTTACAAATCATGGTGGTATTTAAGGGAATGTTATTCTGGGCATCATTTTACTGTAAAATGAGCAGGCAGGGTACAGACAGTTGAACTTCTCTCTGCAGTAGCACCATTGATTTGGTCTACATGTGTGTTCATTCTAAGGAGCACAGGCTAGAAATGTAACTGTTCCCTGTATTTTCCCTAGATTCCTATATTTTTCTATAATAGAGGTGTGTAAGAAATATCTTCTCTGTATTTTTCTTTAAATGAAATTTATTTTTATTTCATGTTACCATTCCAACTGGACGTACAAACTTAATTTCAATCAATGTTGCATAATCTCTGTTAATTCAGTCTCCCACCACCCCAAGACTCCATGGTTATTTCAATCTCTCACATTGCATCTACATTCCTGGGGGCCTTGCATAATGTCAAGCCGTGGGATGGGGCTACTCATCATTGGCTGCAACCATCTATTCTCTTGGCATTCACTAAGAGGGCTGTGTTCCTCTCAAGTCATCACAGTTACAGTTTGTGCAATTATTGCTTACAAGGTGAGCCAGTGTTCTTTGGTGTTCTCCCAGCCTGCCCCTAGGTTCTGCTGTACTGAGTGAAAGGAAAGTCTACAAGGCTCTCTGCCTAAACTCCCAGGTATCTGTCCATCTCTGTTTTACAGTTTCCTTGCCATGATGGACAGACATGCTGCTTCCCAAAGTCTTCCCCAGGGAAGTGATGCACAGGGACTTTCTTTTCTTGATTCTCAACAACGACTTGCAGGTTCTATTTCCACTCCCCTGAACTCCCCAGTTCAGGTAACCAGGCACAGAGCCTTCTTTTCAGGATGCAAACTTGTGTCTAAGCATCGACATCAGTCATTCCTTTTTTGCTCTCCTGGCCTAGAAAATATTTATTTTCTCTAGGGTCAGAAAACCTGGCTCCTCTATCACCTTGCTTTCTTTCTAACCAGCTCTTTCTGGTATGAACATTATGTCCTTGGTCTTTCGGCATTTTGGCTTTTGAAACTCAAATGCCTAGGCCCTTGCTGTTGCAAAACTTTGGCTTCTGAAACAAAAAGGTCTTTTCTGATTTTTTGTAGTAGTATTCCTCCTCTAAGGCGGTGGGTGCTTGACTGTCTGATTTGAAAGGCCGGAGGACAAAAATAAATTATTGGAATAAAAAAACCACACCAGACAATATATCAAAATAATACTCCAACTTATATTTTGCATAAGGTGACTAAACTACTAACATTTTTTTAACATTTATTATGTACCAGAAACTGTTCTTAGCACTTGACATAATTATTTCATTTAATATTTCCTATAATCCTATAAAAGATGCATTATTATTATCACCATTTTCCTTTTATTAAGTATGCTATTTAAGGACTTTAATTTTATATTATCACCATTTTCAAAATGAAGAATATGAGGCACAGAAATGTTAAGTAGCTTGCCCAAAGTCTCACAGCTATGAAGTGATAGAGACAGGATTTAAACCCAGGCAGTCTGACTTCAGAGCTTATAACCATTACACCATCTTGCCTCTCCTATGTATAAAGTATTGTTGGTTTTAAAATTTGGAAACATTAGTATAAAATTATGTTGTTACTGCCTATGATCACATCACTATTGTGAGGAATTACCAAATTGCCAGGCACACAGCAGTTTCTGCTTCATTGCCCTGGAAGAATATGCTGAATTCAGTTTTAAAGCTGGTATTTGAGAAGCATTTAATGAGATTTCCACAGAGCCAAGCAATCTCTGAAAGCCATTGAGTAATGATACTAGTAATAAAGGATCTCCCAACCCAATGTCTTACCAGAGTTCTAGGTCCCCATTTCCCACTCTCTGCAGGTCACCACCTCCAAACACACTCTCAAATCTCATGTCACTATGCTCTCCTCTTTGCACACCATGCTCCACTTCACCATCTCCTTTCAATGCCTTGAAATCATCAAGCTCTTTCTTGCTTTAGTTCCTATGGTTATGTTTTCCTTCTGCCTAGAAGGCTCTCAGTTGAATAAATAAAATGAATGAGCAAATAAATACATTTATGACTAATACCAAATTCATCATTGTTTTACCCAAAACAGCTTCTTTTCTGAACTTTTATCTCCCAGGCACTAAAGTCATCCAGGACTTCATATTCTCCCTCTCCCCAGACATGTATAATTAGTTCTTACACATAATAAGGTCAGGATGGTTGTCAAAGGATGGTATTATACCTGCAGGAATCTCATCAGCTCATTCTCAATGTTTGCCTTGTCTAAGCCCTGTTTTGGATATTCTTTTTAGATACAATGACTTTCCTGCTATAGTTCATTTTCCCCAACACTCTAACCTGGATCTTTCTGTTTGCCCTTCAATTTCTCTGAGATGTCTACTGTTTTATGACAACCTTCTTCCTGTGGACATAGGAGCAGAGGATGAGGAAACAGGGTTTTTGAAGATCTAAATCTCTCCTCCTTTATTTACCACAAGGATTTGTCTTTCCTTTTCCTGTCCTGTGGGAACCACACCAATTCTAAAATCCTCCCTTCTTCCTACTCTATGGATTTGTCAATTATGGTTAATTCACACCCTTTTCTTCGCTTGGGAAATAGCCATGACCTTAACCTAATGAGGGAAATGTTAAAGAGGAAGTGCCAAGCCAGTTTAAACTAACAGATATTTCACAAACATTCATTTCATTACATCAGCTTCATTTTTCCTTTAGTAAGAGAAGTCACTAACCAAGTCCCTTCACAGGTAAGGGTAGAAAATTACCTTGTAATCATTGACAGTGTTCCCACCCAGGGGTATTGCTCTAAGGAGAGGGGCCTCAATTGTCCTGGTCAGAGTCTGTGGTTTGGGATCAAGGAGGTGGTGAACATTGGAACCAGTCTTGTCTCAGCTCTCCTGGGGCCAATTTATGCCCTGGAAGTGGTTGTGTGTACGAGCACCAGAGCTGTCAGTCTGGGGGAAGGCCTGGCATTGAGCATCATGCTAGAGACTGCCCTGCTCTAAAAGCGCTCTTCTCCAACATCCACTGTAACTGCCAGAGATGGACAGTCTCCATCACAGTGTTCCTGGTGGATCTTTCAGGATTCTGGAAGGGATCATGGCTCACGTCCCTGGGGCCCATTTCCAGTATTACCCCATGCCTGAGTGCCTTGTTGTCTTGCACATGTATTTTATTATTTAATACCCAGGCACACCCTGAGCATGTTATATGCCTTCCTTGTGACTTCTCCCCATGTCTTCACAGGTCTAAGGCCAACAACAAAGTCACTGTCCTTCAGGAAGCCAAAGATGATTCAGCTGTCTGAACACCACACCTGTTCACCTTGTCCCCTCCTCTCACCCATTCCCAGGTACCACATTCACAAAGGCTTTGATTTTGAAGTGCCTGAGAAAGAACTTGAAAATTTTCTCAGTATTATTGAGATTGCCCACCCTATCTAATTATATAGGAAAGTCAGAAAAAAAAATCAAGCCAAATGTTTCCTTAGGCTCTGCTGTCGGTGCCCAGTACATTTTGTTTTCTTTTCAATTAAGTCAATTGTGGAGACAGATATTGGCATTCTAATTCCATGTCATTTTTAAAAACCAGTATGTGCCTCTCTTTCTCTTTCTTTCACATGGAAGCCCAGGCCCTAGCAGAGGCTGTGATGAGGAGAGCAGAGTGGATTAGCTTTCACAGCGGAAATCTGTATTTTTAAGAGAAAATGCAGACGCATACCAAAACACAATACTGTCTGTGGACTGGAAGCCAGCAACATTAAACAAAAACACAGTGATTGAGACAAAGGGAATCAGAAGGAAAGCTTTGCTCTTAAATATGTAAGTATTTTTTATTTTATACAGTTTTTTCCCTCTAGTCCACGCAGAATAACTGAAGGTACTAGCAACCTGAAAACAACAGTATTTATATTTACAGGGAGGAGACCTGGACTAAAACGAATGCTAAGATATCTGAGCTAGGAGAAATCATTTTACCTCTCTGAGACTCAAGAAAAATAACAGTACCAACCACATGGTTAAAAAGACCAAATGAAATAGTGTATGTAAAGCTCCCAGAATAATGATGATACAAAATTTGCACTAAATAAATGTTGCTGTTATCTCAAAGGGTTATTATGAGTATTGAGCATTTAAAGCACTCAGTACAGTGCCTAGGCTAGAGTAAAAGCCAATATTAATGAAAAAAATTAATCAAGCCACACACAGACAGTGCAATCATGAAAACAAAGACGTCCACTTATAATCCTTGCCACGCAGGCCAGAGTTGACAAACGCCTAGGTCTTATTTGATAACTGCCCACCTGGCAGCTATATTAACCCTATACATGCCTCCTTCTCTGCACATTTCTAAGTCCAAATCCTGATTGCACCAATGCAGTCACATGGACTTGGAAAAATTAACCTCTCCTCCTGTTTCTTTATTTGTAAAATCGGATAATGGTTCCTTGCTGGAAGGATAGTTGTGAAGATTAAGAGCATGTAGCCTGCAGTAGACACTAGCTCTCAGGCCACCATTCTCCTTTGTTTAGGAAGATAGTGAAATCGCTGGCTGCGTGGTCTTGCCAACAAACGACAATATATACGGAAAAATTATCTTGAGGCACTAATTGTATTTGGGCTGTTATCTAATTATACCAATGGGGTATATGAAAGCCCTCCCCTTCGTTTTTTTTTTTGTCATCTAAACACACCTCAATAAACAAAATGTCTGTCCCTCTGGATACCCTGGGTCTTCACCCTTCAAGGAATCATGATCACAGAGCATTTCAGTTCTCTCTAAAGCGAAGCTGGGCTTTCTCTCCCCCTTCATGGCTTCCCAAGGCAAGGACTAGGAGGGAGGAAGAGCTGAGCATCAAAGAGGGGACGAAGGAGCTCTCCAGCA
The DNA here is from genome assembly GCA_008086735.1 of Cheirogaleus medius. Taxonomy (NCBI): domain Eukaryota; kingdom Metazoa; phylum Chordata; class Mammalia; order Primates; family Cheirogaleidae; genus Cheirogaleus; species Cheirogaleus medius. The sequence continues at coordinate 60,155,021 of VBSM01000272.1, forward strand.
GGGAGCGAGCCCGGAATTCCGCATCCCCACCGCAGCTTCTGGTGCCCACACGGAGCCAACACAGCATTTGTCATCCCCTTCTGGGGCAGGTTAAAATAGCTTGTGCTTTTCTCCCCTTGGGAGCTGGGGCTGGTGAGCCGAGCCCGCCGCCAGCGCAGGGAAAGCGACTCCGGGGCCGAGCGAGTAGCATCCTTTTTCGGGTGAATTGGGATGTTGAACCAGGACGCCAGGAACGGCCTGTAAAGCACCCTTGGGAAGGCAAAATCCGCTTCTCAGGGAGGCAAAGCGCCGAGTGAGAAGCGCTGCCATCAACACCACTGACGAGCTCCGGACTAGACTGCGGCGAGCCGAGCTCCGCGCCTGCCGCCCGCCGCCCAGGGCCCGGCCTCGCCCGCCCCGCTCCCTCCGGCCCGGCCCGCTCACCAGCCTCTCCATCCTCGCTCCGGCCCGCGGGTGGCTGCTTGCAGCTGGAAAGCCCGGGTGCGGTTGTCAAGGATAAGGCTTAAGAGCCTGGCTAGAGGGAGACGTCACAGACACCTGCCTCCGCGCCCGCCCGCACAAATCTTTCCTCCTGTCCCTGCCCCTCTCCCACCGCCCCCGCCCCTGTCGCGCTGGGGGAGCGGGGAGGCCAATGAGCGAATGAATTCTGTTTATACTCATTTTTGCCTATCTTCAAATATTTTTTATCAGAGGTGGCAATTGGAGAAACTGAAAAAGCGTTTGGAAAGAAAAATCACTTTTTCCATTTTCCTGTTGCCTGGACTGAGAGAAAGGAAATGAGAGGTAGGGGAGATGAATTGTTCAAGTAACTGTTAGCATTTGAAGGAGAGGCCAATGTTTTCAAGTTGAATTTAACCAATGGACACTTTTTAAAAAACCCACTCATTTATTTTTTTAATCGAGATTCAAATAATATATTCAAGCAATTCTGTGATTTTTTTCATGATGTGATCAGTTATTTTCTTTTTACAACTGTTTTTTTATTTGGGCATATTACAGGGGTACAAATGTTTAGGTTACTTATGTTGCCTTTGCCCCATACGGCATTTCAGCTGAAGTCAGAGCCTCGAGTGTCCATCCCCCAGACGGTGCGCACTGCACCCATTAGGTGTGAATATACCCATCCACTTCTTTCCCGCCACCTGCCCAACACCGGATCAATGTTATTACTATATGTGCACTTAAATGCTGATCAGTTAATATCAATTTGATGGTGAGTACATGTGGTGCTTGTTTTTCCATTCTTGTGATACTTCACTTAGTAGAATGGGCTCCAGCTCCATCCAGGATAATACAAGAGTTGCTTGGAGAATTTCCTTCCACTTGTGTTAATGATGAGGATTCTTTTCATTTTAACAAGTTCCAGAGTTCTTAGCTCTTTAAAAAAAAAAAGGAGGGGGGGACAAAGAGATCAATGTTTACTTCCTGAAGCCTGTTTTACCACCACCACCCTCTGACAAGGTGCTGGGACCCAGCTTTTACTTTAAGAATCCACAGTTCTTTCTTCCTTCCTTCTCCTTCCATCTCTACATTATTGAGCTGTGATTGACATACAAAACACTATACATGTTTAATGTAAAGTCATGCATGGCTTAATGATATTTCTGTCAATGACAGACCATAGGACGTATGGGACCAACACTGGTCCCATAAATTTATAATATTGCATTTTTTTACTGTACCTTTTCTATGTTTAGATACACAAGTGCTTACCATTGTAAGAAAAGAAATCGTTAATGCTTTAGTATTGTTAAATATATCCATTTTTTAAAATTTCAGAATATTATGGGGGTACCAACACTTTGGTTACATCCCTATATTGTATGTATAGCATAAAAATATTTCTCCTATTCTGTATGTTGCATGCATTTTTCACTTAAAAGTTTGAGTTTGGGATATTATTTAAGAGATCCTCATTCAACTATGTTTGCAAGAATATCCTCATATTTATTAGCTTCATATTTTTCTATTTCATATTTAGGTCTTTAAGCCTGAATGTCAGATTGATATGCAGTATTAATTTTTGTTGTATGACCCAGATTTTCTAGCATCAACTACTATACAATGTGCTCTTTCCTCACCAATGAGATCTATTTTCAGCCATGTCACATGGAACTTTTGCTTCCTTGTTTAATTTTTTCTTTCCTCATAATTACATAGATTTTTTATTATTACGGTCTTCTTGTTATGTATTAAAATGTGTTAAGGAGAGATTCCCCTCTTTTATTTTTTAAATTCATACATCTATTCAGGGACACACGCAAAGACTACACACCCATGTACACTACACACATGCACATGCATATCATGGAATAAGTCTATTAGGTTTCTAAAAAGATATAGCTGGAATTTTAATTAGTCTCCTATTGATTTTATAGATTAATTTAATTTTTGGAACATTGATATCTTTATGGCGAATGTGCTCCACCCATAAATATGTTATCCATTTATTCAAGTCTTTCTTGAAGTCTTTTAGAAAAGTTTTTGAATTTTTTCTCTGTAGGTTTTATGTAATTTTTGCTAAGTTAGTTCTTTGATACTTTTAATTTGTTCACTATAATTAATAACATTTTATTTTTTAATGAAATTTCCTAGCTGGTTATTAGTGGTTTAGGAATGTTTCTGAACTTTTTAAGTTAACCCGTATTTGGAAGCTGTGCTACACTTTTACTAATTCAAAGTGTTTTTTTGATTGCAATATTTCACTTGCCTACGCATTCATTTCTGTGTCTGTGAATGTGACAGTTGTGGTTGGCATTTATCTAACTCATAGATCATTTAACTCATAAAAGTAATATGAAGATCTTGAAAAAAATTACATATGCAAATAAAAGCTTCCAGAATTTTCTGTTATATTTAAGTATTATTTTAAAGCCTTTTTAGGCTTTGACATACTCACCCACTCTTGCCTCCATACCATGCTGTGCTGTGCTGCTTGGAAAGGACAAATACTATATTAATAATTCCATTTATATGACAAATCTAACACAGTCAAGTGGAACAGTGGTTATCAGGGGCTTGCCAGAGAGGGGAAAACGGAGGTATTAGTCAAAGGGTACAAAGTTTCAGTTGTGCAATTTGAGTAAGTCCTAGAGCTCTACTGTACAACATAGTGCCTGTAGTTACCAACATTGTCAATATCTCTGAAATAATACCCCAAACTCAAACTTTTAAGTGAAAAATGGGTGCAACCTACAGAATAGAAGAAAATATTTTCATGCTATACATACAATAAAGGGATGTAACCAAAGCATTGGTACCCCCATAATATTCTGAAATTTAAAAAAATGGATGTATTGAACAATACTAAAGCATTAATGATTTGTTTCTCAAAAGATATAACTGAGAAATTTAATAGAGTGATGCCAAATAGGAAGAAGTAATCAATACCTAGTATGTAAAGGATCAGAGATATAAAAAATTTCTACAACTATAAACAGCCAACAAGAAATTACTTAAAGATGTAGACAAGACCTTCACAGGAAGGAAAACCTGAATGGCTAATAAATACATGAAGACATGTTCATGTTTATTAATAATCAGAAAAAAAAGCAAATCAAAGCAGTCATTCAGTTGCTCCTGATGGGAGGTGTCCTGAATCAGGGGATGATTAGAAACATTCAAAGTCATTAATATTAATATAATCTCATCTGAAACCACTATTTCATGAAATTAGATTATCTATTTAAACACATCTTTGTTTTTATTTATTTCTATTAATAAAATGACAGTTGCTGCTAAATTATGATCACTACATGATTTAATTGGGAAGGTTAAATCTTAAATTTGAAGTGTAAACAATGACAGCAAAAAATTCATATACTTGCCAATTACCTGCATGTGAGAAGAGAGTGACTCATTTAAGTTTTCCATGGAAGGCTGTCTCAACTGGGGTGTTTGTTCATACATATTCTGTGACCTAGACATATAATGACATTAATGTATCCATAAGATGAATACAGCCCAAACACTCCCCCTCATGGCAGTACATTGTAAAGTATGCTTTGAATAAAAATTAGGAGATTTGGATTCAAATTTTCTTGAGAGATTGAACAAAATGTCTTTTCAAATGCTTAGTCCAGCATAAAAATACTTCAATTACAGAACGTACATATTATCTCTACTCTATAAGAGTCATAACTTATGATTTGTCCTCTTGAAGAACATAACCAATATACTCCCAAATTTATACCTCCTTATATGTCAGATTCACATATACTTAATTAACATATTCCCATAGATATAAAATAAGCATGTTCAAAATAGAACCCTTGATTCTCCCTCCAAAATTTATTCTTCCTCTAATTTCCATATTTATAAAAGTTTTCTTCATCTAATGCCAAAAAATTATAATCATCAGGATAATTCTTCCATTTCACTTTTCCCCCATAACAGTTCCTTCAGCAAATCATATCATCCTAAACATATCCCTAATCCCTCCATCCCCACTGCTATAACTCCAGCCCAAACCACTATCAACTCTCATCTTGACTACTGTGATAGTCTCTTTAATAAAAAATCTGATTCTTTACTTCTAAGAAACCTTGTTCCCATTCTAGCAAGAGAGATCTTTTACAAGTATAAATCAGATCTTCATGCTTCCTTGTTTTAAACAGTTCCATGGATTGACATTGTGGATAATAAAAAACCCCAATGCTTTCCCAGGCCTGTGGGTCTTACCTGTTCTGGCTCTGTCCCTCATTTCCAAAGCATTGTTTCAGCTACACTGGCCTCTTTTTTCTTGGGGTACACCACGCTCATTCCCATGTTGGGACCAGAGCTAACAAGCTAAACATTCCTTTTTGTCTGGAACACTCTTCACCATGAATTTTTTACTCACACCTTTTTTTCTTACTCAGTTATCAACTGAAATCTTACCTCCTCAGAAAGACCACCCAACATAAACTAGCCCCATAGTCTCTTTCAATCTTACCATTCTGTCTTATTTTCTACATAGTACTCATCACCACCTGGTATTTTCTTATTTCCTTTTATCTTTCCATCATCTATTTTTCCCTGGTAGAATATAAGCTCCTGAAGGCAGAGAACTCATCCGTTTTATTTGTGTCTCTGTCTTCCACACTGAGAACAATGCATAGCATACAGGCACTCAAAAATACTTGTTCAATAAATGAATGGATAGTTCATTACATTAGTCCTATAAAGTAAGATCACTTTCACCTCATCATGGCTTTGTCAGGTAGATTTATCTCAAGCTTTCAATCTCGGCCTTTTCACCAATCAGTGAACGCCCTCCCACCAGTTGTCTGGAGTCCATATGCTCTCTCCTATAAAAACCTGTCTTCAATAAAGAATCTTAAACTCAATTTACCAAAAGCGTAGATGGTTACTAACAGCCTACCCTTTAACAATCCCAAGTACAGTATCATTTTAACAAGGATATATCCTTGACTGAAGAAATTAACAAGCATATGGAAAAGAGTTTTTCAAGGTGACTCTTTTCATAATAGATTTTGCCAGAGCTTTTGGAATTTTTTTAAATATATAATTGAAACTAGCCCTGTTTTACCTACCTTCTCTATCACAAACAGGTAATAATACAACTTACTTTTTCATTCTCAGGATGATATAAAGAATGACGACAAATGAAATACAGAAAAAAATTATGAGTGTACAAACTGTAGGTACCCAGAAAGAAGAACCAAAAGTACCTGAAAAACACAAAGCATAAACATGTTCTTTGTGACTATACTTACTTTATACAATGTGTTATCTTGTTATCTTTAATCTACAATGCTCTTTTGATTTGCCATTCCTTCATTGACATTAAAACTCATGCTATATAATTTTGCATATTCTTCTTTATGAGAAATATGCTAATGGTATTCAAAGACCTACATGTTCTTCAAAAATTAATACATATAATATTTAATATAATCTTACCATTCTCAAGAATAAGGAAAAAGATATAACCATTTAAATTTTCATCACAGGAAAATTGTTAAGCAAAATATAATATACTTACTTGATAACTATATTATTAAAATAGAATTTCCAAAGAGTCAGTAATAATATCAGAAAATAAATTTGTATCAATAATAAATATTTAAGCAATACAATAAGCATTTTATAAGGACTGTTTACATTAACTGGGTGAGTACAGTTGTTAGGTACAGATGGGAAAATGGAGTCTCTGTGATGTTAAGAAAATTACCCAAAGATTCACAGGGATTAGGTGCAAAAGTGTTTGAAAATAATTTTTAGAAAATCTTCCAGATAATATGAAGAAAAGAAGAATAAATATTAAAAAGAAAGAAGAAATAAAATTCAAATCTAGATGTTTTAATGGCCACTTAGTTGAGGCTTTATAAAAAGAATACAAAATGAGAAAATACTCAAAATTGAATGATTTGAGTATCAAGATTTAATTAAATCAACAAGTGTCCATCACATTAAAGGATAAAACAAACAAAACTAAATATAGCACAAGAGTAAATGCAATAATACCGAAGAGAAAATACAGTAAGATCTATTATCACAATTATTAGATTAATATTTGACTTCTCATCAGAAACAAGAGATTGTCAAAGACAATTGAGAAGTACTCTAGAAGTTCTGAGAGCAGAAGGGTAGTTAACCTAAAATTATGTAACTATCAATTGCATGTAAGAGCATCACAAGACTGCAGGTAACATCCTGTGACCTGTTAGCATTATTACCAGAGTCACCAGTGAAATTGCCTATTGTTCTAATTCTACAGTGTTGAGTTCAGGACTCAACTTCGGCCAGGTTGTGCTAAGCTTGGGGAGGCTGAGAATGATGGAGTAGTAGTTTGTGCTGGCCTGAATGTGTTGTGTTTTCCAATAGTCTCATTTTGTACTAGATACCATTGTGTCCTTTATTTGGGTTATTCCAGAGATTATTTAATTCAGAGACTGATGAGATATTCTAAGCTGACATGAGATTGTAATAATATTTAGCCTACATCTAGACTTTGTACTAGACTTTTCACTACAGTACTACAGGAGCTGGACATGTGGAAAAACTGTTAGGCTTCCAAAAGATGAGCTGTCTCCTGCGCTCATTCAGACTTTATGATTTAACATCACCGATGGCTAGTGATGTATTTTGGTTCTTGAACTAATGCCACTAAGTTATGGAGAAATGTTATCCTCACCATTTGCCAGAGTTTCTAAAAACCAAAAAATGTAGATTATGTAAAAGTATGTTAATAAAGTAGAATAGCTTTGCTTACAAAATGCAACTTATTTAATATTCTCACCCCACCACCACCACGGAATTTTTATGAAAGCTATCAAGATATAAGACTGGTTATTAGATACCCTCAGGTTTACTACAAGCTGTGCCACCAAGTGAGCTCCTAGAAAAGTCATTAGCTTGTACATTTACATATGTACAACATGGAAAGAAAAAGGTATACAGAAGTACTATAATCTTCTTTTAGTCTGTGATAAACTACTTGCCCTTTCAATGTATATTTTGAAAAAAGAAAATATTTCATTCTATCTCATTACAAAGTCTATGATTTGGAGTGTTGCTATATGAAAACTAAACACAATGTGACTAGTATTAGTTAGATTATCTATCTGATTTTGTTATTAAGTTGATTACAGAAAAAGCTTATAGCTCTCTTGGGAAATGCTTCTGATCCCTTTTTTGTATATTCTTTCTGTGAACCTCCTTATGTGTCCTTTAGATAAGTAAATCTTGTTTGATTTGCCCATGTATGTCAGCCCATCAGTCCATATTTAATACTGAAATTTGTTGTAGCTGTGTTTATGCAGGTTGACATCTGAAGTGGGACAGCGACGAAGACCCTCAACTAATTGTGCCTTAATGTTTCCAGTGTAATTAGGAAAATGGAGAGGGAGATGATATTGTGTAACTCATTTTGTCTTGGGATAGCATGTGGGTTAAAAAGCCTTAACAGAAGAGGAAATATTTCAGTGGAACAGATACATGTTTTTCTTAATTTCCTAAAGCCTGGAATGTAGCCCACTGATTTTAAAAAGCATCCAGAAATGAAGATCAAGGTATAGAACATAAAATTCCTTGGGCTATAAGGCTCAAATTAAAAGTATATGGTATGTAGGAAGAGCAGAAATGAGACCGCTACAGGCTGAGTGGTTTAAAGCTTCAGGAGAGGCCAGAAAAATATCTTTCTCTCATACAGATGTTTGTGATACTTTCTTTGTGGCTCCTAGTAATTCATCAATATATTCAAGTGGTATAGTTTATGGCAAGATAGTCACCAAAACTCTAGGCTAGAGGATAAAATATAAATGTGTCACCAATGTCTTACCTCTATTTAAGTAGGAAGAGGAGAATAGTTATTCTTTGACACTAGAGAATGGCGAAGGTTGTTTGGCTTGTCACTGCATCTGCGTTATTTATACTCAAATATATATAAAGGGAAAGAAATCAGCTTATCGAAGAGATATCTGCACTCTGTTTATTACAGCACTATTCACAATAGCCAGGATATGGAATCAACTCAAGCGTCCATCAAAAAATGGATGGATAAAGAAAATGTGGTATATATACACAATGAAATACTATTCAGCCATAAAAAAGAATGAAATTCTGTCACTCACAGCAACAACCTGGAGGACATTGTATTAAATAAAATAAGCCAGGGACAGAAAATTAAACTCTGCATATACTCACTTACAAGCATAAGCTAAAGAAGTTGATCTCATAGAAGTAAAGAGTAGGGCAAAGATTATTAGAGGATGGGAAGAGTAGTGGGAAGGAGTGATAGGGAGAGATTTGTTCAAGGATACAAAATTACAGCTAGATAGAAGGAATAAATTCTGGTGTTCTATTGAACCGTAGGATGACTATAGTTAACATTAATATATATTTTCTAATAGCTAGAAGAGAGAATACTGAATGTTCCCAACACAAAGAAATGATAAATATTTGAGATGATGGATATGCTAATTACTCTGATCTGATCATTATACATTGTATACAGCAAAATATCACTATGTACCCATAAATATGTAAAATTATTATGTGTCAATTAAAAATAAATAAAAATTTTAAAAAGAATATATGTCATAATCTCCAAGTCAACCACTAAAAGAAGGGTAAAAGAATGTATAGTTAACAAATCAATAAATGGGAAAAATGAAATAAAATAATTTGAAATAAGGAAAAGAGAGAGAAAGAAACATTAAATGGGTGAGAGATAATAGAAAACAAATAGTAATGTGATAGATTAAAATATCAGTATTAAAGCAAAATATCAGTATTAAAGTAAATATATAGAGACTAATTAGTTGTAAAAGATTATTAGGTAGAATATAAAAAATTATTTAAGTACTATTTATTGGCTTCCAATTTTAGAATTATCCTATAGGGAAATCATACCCTGTTTAACTGTTATAAAACAGAAGATAAATACAGTTGACATAGCTTGGAAGGAAGGAGGACAAGGAGAAGTGGGCAACTAAGAGAGATGTTTTATGGTGCATGAAACAAGAAATAAGCTTAGCAATGCTGTTGAAGGTTGCAAAGTTAAGCAGCAAAAAAAAAACTATATAGGGAGGAAAGGGTGGAGGAAAAGTAGGGTGAGGTGTAAATGAGGGGCAGAAATTCCATGGAAAGCATACAAAAGAGATCAGTTAAAAATTTGCCATATAAGAACAGTTTCTCCAGGGAGCAGGAGTAAGGTACAGACTGTCTTTATTATTTGATTATTTGAGCATGCATGTGTATTATGTTGATTTGCATTTTCGAAAATAGATTACTATGCAACCACTTCTGGTAGTGAATTTGAAAGAAAGATAAATATTTCCCCTTATTGATTTATCACTTCTACGTACATTCTTGTTTTAGTGACAGAGGAACAATCTTCTCTTCATTCCTTAGAGGATGATCCATGTACACAATCAGGTGTTGGAGCCCTAGGGACCTCACAGTCTCCAAAGAGATGGTGCATATTTTAGTGACAGTTATTGTGCCATTTGAATTCTGAGCAGAGTATTCCTCTGATGAATTAATTAAGATTCGTGAGGGGAAAAGAGATATTTGAGGAGCAGGTTTTCCCACAGCTGAATAAATAAGGCTAAGACGGTCTTCAGAGTCAGGATCAAAATGGAGTTCAGTTCTTAGTTCGGATACAGCTCAGGAAAAAAAGGAGAAACAAAATTAAATATAAAAGTATGTCATATGAGATTTCTATGGTGCTAAAAACTGGACTTTTCTAAGCTTCCTTATGAAGCCAGAATATTGAAAACATATCCCTCTCAGATAGTTCTCACATTTTACAAAACCTCTCAATATCATTTTCTATACCAAGTTACAGATTCTTTAATTTGAGAGGAAAAATTGGTGTCTCAACTTTTATTCAACCTTAAAATTATATTACATAAACCCCCAATATTTTAAATTTATAGCAATATGATGAGGGGACACCGTGCCACTGTCACTATCCCTGTAACCTTGTATTCATTTGAAGACTGGGAAATCCTTATTCTCTTAGAGTCTTCAGCTTTCCTTTCTCCTTCTCTACTGTCTCTTTTTCTTTTCTTCTCTTTTCCTAACCCTCCAATGAGGAAATCCTGATGCTATTTATGAAGTTTTCCCACTGGAAGAAAGCCAATGCAAAGCAGTATGAAGTTACAGGAGAGGGGAATATATCTAAATGCTATGCCCAGTCTCTGCACTGTGTGAAAATGGGCAATTCACAAAAGCATCATTGGCTTCCATTATTTTTTTTTCTTCTGTGTAATGAAAAACTTGGCCTGGATGATCTCGATCAGTCTTTCACCCTCTAATATTCTTTCTCTGGATACTAACCTTAAAAGATCACATCCCCAAAATTTCTGTACCAGCAATTTGACCCTACAGAAAACATTTACATACTTAAAATTTTAAGGCAGATTTGTCCTCCATGACTGCCATCTGGAAACACATTAAACAGACATCTATAGCAGGCTTCATCTTCAAATGTCACTTCACGGATAGTTATAAATGAGGAATTGGGTTCAATGATCTTGCAGTGCAGCCTATCTACATACGGTGGAAGAATCTTTTCTCCATATTTACTGCTGTAAGTGCCAATATTCTGTGGCAAAGAGTTTTGGATCTTCTGCCAGGTAATTTGTACAACATTTTCTGGAGTTGTCAAATTGCAGAAAATCGTCACATTTTCTCCGAAAACAGCTGTTTCATTGTTTTTGTGCTTTATCTTATGTGAAGAATCTGAAAATAAAATTCAGCATTAATTAAGGGAAATATATTTTCATGCTAACCTGGCTCACCCATATCATAGCCCTTATCTCTCTGTGTTATAATTGTTTTTTTATTTGTCTCCCTTGCACACTAGAATGTGAACTCCCCTATCTTCTTCACCACTGAATAGTTCTAAAACTATTTCCGGCATATACTACCTAATCAGTAAATGTTTATTGAGTGCTAAAATTGAAATACAAATTAACCAACATAAGATGAATATTGTTAGCAAAAAAAAAATGCTTTTTAGCTAGTAGCTCATGAGATAAGAATGCTAAAAGGGAATGCTATAAGGCTATAAGAATTTGAAGATAAGAAGAAAGAATTATCCTGAGATGTTCAAAAGTACTGATTTCATCAATCTTCTGCTAATGTGTTAAGATTGGCAGAAGACCATAATTTCTCTGTTGGTTGAGGAAAAATGGTCAATAATTTTAGTAGAAAAGTGCATCCGACTAGGATATTCTCTAATAGGAAGATAAAGTGAAATTTTTAATTTTCCTCCTATGCGAAAGAAGGGCTCTGGAAAATTTGTCTATTAAGTGACCTGTGTGTGTGCTTTCAAAGTGTTACACTTTGAAAAATACAAAATAATTAAACTAAAATTAAAATTAAAAATATATCTTTAAAACTTTCATTTCTAGATAAAATATAGCAGTTTGCAGGAGGTTAACACTTCGAGAGATATCAATTAAAGATAATGAATCCATTATTAATAATATTTAAAAACAAACAAAAAATCAAGTCTCTTATATATTCACTGGTGAATATTTCCAAATAAATAAGGAAGAGAAATTATCAATCTTGTAAATCTCTTCAAAAGGAGAAGAAAAAACATATATCAAAAATTTTATGAAGCCAGCATAAGCTTGATAATAATGTCTAATAAAAATATTTCAAGAAAAGAGAATTACAAAACCAGTATCTATCTCAAACATTGATCCTAAAATAAATATTAGAAAATCAAATCAATATATTAAAAAAGATATAATGATCATCCCCAAGGATTCCTTCTCTCTAGTAATGTAAGGATGATTTAATATTTGTATATCAGTTGATTTAAAACACCATAATAACAGAAGAGAGAAAAAATCAGATGATTAATAGATTCAGCAAAAACCATTGACATTTTTCTACACCTATTTATGAAAAAATAATGGCAAACTAGGAATATAAGATAACTTTCTTTATGTAAAAAAAGGTAACTACAACAAACCTTCAGTTAACATTACACTTAATTGGTGAAAATGCGAACGCTTCCTCTTTGAGCTCAGAAATGACAAAGATTTCTACTGCTCTCACCCCTTCTATCCAATGCTTGACTAGAGATCTTAGTTAAGATCATAAGCCATGAAATGAAAAAAATGAGTAAAAATGAGAAGGAATTAAAATAAATAAATTAAATCAGAGTCTTTATTTCCAGATGATGTAATTTTATTCTTAAGGAATTAGAAAAATCTATAGAGAAATTATTAGAATTTACAAGACAATTCGGCAAGATCCCAAATTCAAGGTCAATATTCCAAAATAAATAAGATTTTCAGTTTCAGCTTCAACATGTAAAGAACTCAGAAGTCATAACTTCCATCCTAACACAAGAAAAAAAGCTGAACAAAGTAAGAATCGATGATTTTTATCAGACTTGTCAGAGAATTGAAGGCACAGTGCAAACTACTACCCTGAAATCAGGAGAGACAGTGACTGCAGAGAAGTGCAGCTGAGATTTGCCTTCCTAGAATGGAAGCCACTCAAGTCACAAAATGATAGCGACATATCAATGGTAATTCTGATGAATTGCCGGAGGCTGAGGGTGAACTAGAATGAGAGTGGCAAACTCCTCAGAGATTCTCTTAGGAAGATACCACAATTCCATGGGTTTCACCTTCAGGAGTCTCACTAGGTTATCAGTGAAGAGTCAGGAAAAACCACCTCATATCTTTGGAAAGGGGAATGGAAAAGTAACCATTTTGAAATAAGCTCCGAGTGCATTTTCCATAAAAAACAAAACCAAACCCTACTTTCCAGGGAAAAAGACATTGCTAGAGTCTTATCTCATATAGGTGGAAGGGCAGTGACCCAACTTCAGTCCCCTCTAGCTTTTCTGTCTTACTTAAAGGGATGCGGGGAGAAAAAAGATGTCAGAAAATGTGTGAATGTCACAGCCACAGTACACAGGCCCACTAAAAGAGTAAGAAATAATCATAACATTTTAGAGTGCTTTTTGTCCACAACTTCTTACCATCTCATCAACAGGGCTCCATTATAGTTATGGTTATATTAATAGATAGTGGGTTATAGCAGAAAGAGCTTCAAGGCTCAGACTCTCATTAATAAGGAGTTCTTAGGGAAATTGAAAGACAACAGAGGAGAGAAAAACAAGAAAAATTTGAAGTCCTTGACACCTACAGCTATAGTAAAAAGTAAACACAACCCAACTTTCAGCCAGATTAGCTCAGTTCCTATTTTCTGACTTATCATGTTTGTCTTTGACAAAAAATTACAAGCCCTGCTAAAAGGCAAGAATAAAGACAGTCTGAGGAGATAAAGTAAGCATCCAAACTAGACTGTACAAAAACAAAAACAGACAAATGGGACTATATTAAACTAAAGGCTAATGCACAGCAAAGGAAACAACCAACAGAGTGAAGAGACAACTTGTTGAATTGAAGAAAATACTTGCAAACTATTCATCCAGCAAGATACTAACATCCAGAATATACAAGGTACTCAAACAATTTAACAGTAATCATCATCATCATCATCATCATCTCATTAAGTAATGGACAAAGGACATGAACAGACATTTCTCAAAAGAAGACATACAAATCACCAACATGTATATGAAAAAATGTTCAATACCACTAATCATCAGGAAAATACAAATGAAAATCACTTTGAGGTATCATCTTATCTGAGTTAGAATAGCTATTACTAAAAAGACAAAAAATAACAGATGCTGGTAAGAATGTGGAGAAAAGGGAACTCTTATACACTGTTGGTGGGAATGTAAATTAGTACAGCCATTATGGAAAATAATATAGAGATTTCTCAAAAAACTAAAAGTACAGCTACAATTTGATCCAGCAATTCCACAACTGGGTATTTATCTAAAGGAAAGGAAATATACTGATGGAATACTTGCATCTCCATGTTCAATGCAGCACTATTCACAATAGTAAAGACATGGAGACAACCTAAGTGTCCATCAGTGGATGAATGGATAAAAAAAAATGTGTCATATATACACAATGGAATACAATTCAACCGTTAAAAAAAATGAAATCATGTCATTTGCAGCAACATGGATGGAAATGGAGGTTATTATGTTAAATGAAACCAGCCTGGTACAGAAAGACAAATATTGCATATTCTCACTTATATGCGGGAGATAAAAAAGTAGATCTCATCAAGATAGAGAGTAAAATGATAGAGATTGAGTAGGGTGTGTAGTGGAGGGGTCGGGTTGAGAAGAGGTTGTTTATAGGTATGAACATACAGTTAAATTGAAGGAATAAGTTCTAATGTTCTGTAGCAGAGTAGGCTGACTATACTTAACAACAGGTATTATATATATCAAAATAGCTAGAAGAGGGGACTTGAAAGGTCTCCAACACATAGAAATGATAAATACTAGAGGTAGTGGATATCCTAAATACCCTCAATTGATCATTCCACATTTTATGCATGTAACAAAATATCACATGTAAACCATAAATATGTACAAATATTATGTATGAATAAAATTTTTTTAAAAATATAGCAGTCATAAGATATGTTTGCAAAAGTAAATTGCTTTTCTATATGCCATTCTATATATTTCATTTGAAATGAAAAAAACACAATACCATTTACAATAGCATTTAAAAAATGAAATAGGTATAAATCTAACAAAGTATGCACAGGGTCTAAATGAGGAAAATTCCAACACTCTGATGAAAGAAATTAAACAAAATTAAAACAAATAAAACTATATTCAACTGTCATGGATTGGGACACTCAATATTGTTAAGATGTCAATTCTTTCCAACTTGATCTGTAGATTCAACACAATTCCCACTAAAATCCCTACAAGCTATTTTGTAGATATTGATAAACTTATGCAAACAATTAAATGGAAAGTAAAATAACCTAGAATGCAAGAATGAATTCCAGGTATCCCTTGGTGGACTCTTTGGTGTTTTCTAGATATAAGATTTATATCATCTGCCAAAAGTGATAGTTTGACCTCCTCTTTCTCAATTTGGATACCCTTAATTTCTTTCTCTTGCCTGATTGCTCTAGCATGGACTTCCAGCACTGCAATGAATAGAAGTGGTGACAGTGGGCATCCTTGTCTTGTGCCAGGTCTTAATGTGAATGCTTTCAACTTTTCCCCATTCATTATGTTGTCGGCTGTGGGTTTGTTTTATATGGCTTTTATAATTTTGAGATATATTTCTTCTAGGCTTAGTTTGTTGAGTGTTTTTATCATGAAAGTGTGCTGAATTTTGTTGAATAATTTTCCTACATCTATTGAGATGATCATATGATCTTTGTTTTCACTTCTGTTTATATGGTAAATCATTTACTGATTTACATATATATAACCATCCTTGAATCCTTGGCATGAAGCCCACTTGGTGAGAGTGGATTAGTTTTTATTATAATCTGTTGAATACAGTTTGCTAGTATTTTATTAAAGATTTTTGCATCTATATTCATAAGAGATATTGGTCTGTAGTATTCTTTTTTATCGTGTCCTTTACTGGCTTTCCTTTTGTTGCATATTGTATCAAGGCTTCACAGAATGTGTTTGGGACAATTCCCTCTTCTCTTTCTCTGTGTTATGGAATAATTTCTGAAGTATGGACTTCAAGTCTCTTCTTCATAGGGCTAATAAAATTTTGCTTTGAATCCTTCTGGTCTGGAACTTTTTTTTTTTTTTTGAAGGTTTTTGAATTGCTGCATCAATCTCATTGCTTGTTATCGGTCTGTTCAGGAGTTTTATTTCTTCCTGACTGAGTCTTTGGAGATAGTGTGTTTCCAGAAATTCATCCATTTCCTACGTTTTCAAGTTAATGCACACAGAGATTTTCATAGTATTCACAGATGTTATTTTGCATTTCTGTGGTATCAGTTGTAATATTAATATCTCCTTTTTCATTTCTAATTGAGCTTATTTGAGAATTTTCTCTTCTATTCCTGGTTAACTTATCAAAAGGTCTATCAATTTTGTATATCTTTTCAAAGAACCAACTTTTTTTTCATTGACCTTTTGTATAATTTTCTCATTTTCAATTTTATTTAGTCCTGCTCTGACCTTAATTATTTCTTTTCTTCTTATGGATTTGGGCTTGGTTTGCTCTTCCTTTTCTAATTTCTTGAGACATATCATTAGACTGTTAATTTGTAATCTTTCTGTCTTTTTTTGTAGTCATTTAAGGCTATGAATTTTCCATAGATTTTGATAGCTTATGTCCTATTTGTCATTCAGTTTGAGTAATCTTTTAATTTCCATATTTAATTTTATCTTTGATCCAATATTCTTTCAGCAGAAGGTTGTTTATTTTCCATGACTTTGTGTAGAATTGGGTGTTTCTCTTGTAGTTGATTTCTAGTTTAATCCACTGTGGTCTGAGAAGATACATGGTATGATTTCAATATTTTTGAATTTTGAATTTTTAGGCTACATTATTTTGTGGCCAAAAATATGATAAATCTTGGACAATATTGCATGTGCTGATGAGTAGAATGTAGCCTGGAGATAAAATGTTCTGTAAATGTCTGTTAGGCTCAATTGTTCTATAATCCCATTTAAGTCCAGTGTTCTCTATTTATTTTCTGCTTGGATGATCTGTCCAGTTCTGTCAGAGGGGTGTTGAAGTCTCCAGCTATTACAATGTTGCTGTTTATCTCTCTACTTAGGTCCAATAGGGTTTGCTTTATGAATCTTGGTGCTCCTGTGTTAGTTGCATAGATATTTAGGATAGTTATGTCTTCTTGTTGAGTTGTTCTTTTTACCATTATATCATGACCATCTTTATCTTTCTGTACTGTAGTTGATTTAAAGTCAATTTTACCTGATATGAGAATGGCTACACCTGCTTTCTTCTGGTTTCCATTTGCATGGTATATATATTTTTATATATATTTTTTCCCTTTTATTTCATCATATAATGGGGGTACAAATATTGTTAGGGTT
>VBSM01000272.1:60172524-60184109 GCA_008086735.1 Cheirogaleus medius
TTATAATAGAATGACTTATGCTCTTTTGGGTAGATGCCCAACTATGCTATTGCTAGGTTGAATGGTATTTCTATTTCTAGCTGCTTGAGGTACCTTGTATGGAATATTTTTTTATATCTCTTGACCTTGAGTCTGTAAGAGTTCTTATGGATTAGATGTGTTTCCTGGAGACAGCAGATACTTGGCTTGTATTTTTTTAATACATTATCTATGTATCTTGAGTGGGGAATTGAAACCATTTATGTTGATTGATAGAATTGATATGTTGGATGCTGTTCTCTTCATCCTGTTGGTTAATACCATATTGCTTTGTTTTACTTCTTGTATTATTGCTTTATTTGAGCTTTAGTTTGGATGACAATTGTGTTGCTCCACATATAATGCAGCTCTGAGTATTTCCTACAAGACAGGTTTGGTCTTGACAAATTACCTCAATGTTGGATGGTCTGGAAAAGTCTTTATTTCTCCTTTGTTTATGAAACCTAGTTTTGCAGGATATAAAATTCTATGCTGGCAGTTGTTCTGTTTAAGAAGACCAAAGATGGAGCCCCAGTTTATTCTGGTTTGTAATGTCTCAGTTGAGATGTCTGCAGTTAGCTTGATGGATTTTCCTTCATAGGTTGCTTGGTGTTTTTGCCTTATGGCTTGCAGGAGTTCCTCCTTTATGTTGACTTTGACCAGACTAATGACTATGTGTCTTGGTGATTGCCTCCTTGCAATGAATCTCCCAGGTGTTTGTTGAGCTTCTTGTACCCGGTTGTCAAAATCTCTAGCAAGACCAGAGAAATATTCCTCAATTATTCCCTCAAATAGGTTTTACAGCTCTTGTGTGTTTTTTTTCCTTTTTCACCCATTTGGATTCCTGTGATTCTTATATTTGGATGATTTACATAATCCCATATTTCTCCTGGGCTTTGTTCATTCCTCTTAATTCTTTGTTCATTATGTTTGACTGATTTAACTTGAAAGGTTGTCTTCAAGCACTGAGATTTATTCTTCTGCCTGGACTACTCTATTCTCAATACTTTCCACTGTGTTTTATATTTTCATAAATGAATTTTTCTTTTCTAAAAGTTCTATCTAATTTTTTTAATATGTCTATCTCTCTAGTGAATTTTTCATTCATTTTCTGAATTGTTTTTCTGGTTTCTTTGAGTTGATTTTTCATTTTCTCTTGGAATTCATTAAGCTTCTTTATAATCTGTATTTGAAATTCATTATCTCTCATTTCAGTATTTTCATTTTGGTTGCTATCCATTGCTAGAGGTATGGTGTTCCCTTTTGGGGGAGACCTTTTGTTCTGATTTTTCACACTTCCAGAGTTCTTATGATGATTCCTTCCCATCTGGAGCAGTTGTTCTTTTTTAATTTTGGATTTTCTTTTGTTTAGATTAGGCTTTTCCCCTCGCTGACTCATATGGTAGTGTTTGTAGGTTATGTTGGGTAAGATCCTGTGGGTTAGTTTGTGGGTGTTCTGATGGCAATCTAGGTTCTGGATAGATGTCTTAGTAATGGGTATCCTTAGTATGATGCATTTCTCAATTGCCAGTTATTTGTATGCTGTAACAGTGGTGACAGCTATGTGTGTGGGCAAACTCCCTATCTCTCTTTGATGAAAAAGGATGTAGGCCTTTGAAATTCTTTTTCTCTCCCCAGCGCTGTGGTCTTCTTAGCTATGTGAATTGTAATGGTGTGCCCAGTTTAATCACTGAGACAGTAGGTGGTGCTTGTGGGTGAAAAACAACCTCACCTTGTATGACTGAGTCAATAGATGTTGAAAAGGGTTGTGCAAATTGACCTGCTTGTCAGTAGGTAGTGTTTGTTGGAGAGAACAGGCTGCAGTGTTATTTTTGTGACTGTTTCTAGTCTTTCACGTGGAGCACTAAAATGCCCCACGTGGCGGATGGGTTCCTGCAACATCCAGGTGTATCTTGATTCTCTGCCTCTGTAGAGGCAGGTGGTGGAGTGAGGCTGGGTGTGGCTGGGTTTGGTGGGCTTTGCCCTCAGGTTCAACAAAAGCTGGTAAGGTAGCTGTTTCAGCAGAATTAAAAGGTCTGCTCCCAGTTTCTGTGGAAAGCTCCCTGAGAGGGGCTAAAGTAGCCCCACCCAGTCAGAAAGTCTGCTTGTGGAGATGGGGTCATCTGAGATTCACAATCTGACTATCCAGCTCTCACATATCCCCCAGCCTGCATGTCTGTCCCACTAGTGTGCATCTCTCTGAAACACTGGCAGGCAGAGAGCTCCCAAATTGGACACCTCAGGTCCAAAACAAGTCCACAGAGGAAGAGGTGTTGTGGATGCCTGTGGGTGCCTCATCCTGGAGTATGTGCCCACTAGAGAGAGGGAGATGCTCACATACTTCTCCATGCAAACTGCTCTCCTGGTTGGAATGGGTGGAGGATGGGCCACTGCTTACAGTCAGTCCAAATGCCTGAATGAACTATATCTGGTTGCTATGGCACCCAGAGCTATGCCATAAAATACACTCTAACCAAACAGTGCAGTTTTCCTGTGGGGATCATGGGGACTCTCCCAGCTCACCGCTTCTAGGAACCCCATAGTATTCTACTGTCAGATCTGTCCACATGGGCTTCCTTGCCACCTGAGTCAAATTCACAGACCTTACCTTTTTGTCTCCAGGAACCCTTGATTCTGGAAGCGATGGAGTTCAGTCTGCTTGTCTGACTCACTGGTGTACACCTCTGTAAAATGCCATTGGGCAGGGAGTTCCCAAATCAGACACTGCAGATCCACTGCAGACCCCCAGGGGAGAGGCATGAGTCTCACTTTCTATAGAAGCCTCAGCCAGAGGCATGCCATGCAAGGGGGAGGTGGCCACTCACCTACTTCTCAGCACAAACTGCTCTCCCAAGTTGGAATGGGTAGGGGAGGGACCACCACTCATGGCCAGCCACAGCACCTGAATGAGCTGCTCCTGATTGCTATGGCACCCAGGGTTGTGCAGTAAACTCTGATTTAATCAAACAGGGAGGTTTTTTTCCTGTAGCAGGAAGTTGAGCACTCTCCAAGCTTGTTGCATCTCAAAACCCCACAGTATTCTACTGTCAGATCTGTCCTCATGGGCTTCCTTGCCACCCAAGTCAAACTCACAGACCTCTCTCTTCTGTCTCCAGCAACCTACTCAAGTCTGGAGGGGACAGGATCCATTCTGGTTGTCTGACCCTCTGGTACGCAACTCTGTGAAATACCTTCAGGCAGAGAGTTCCCAAATTGGGCATCCTGGATCCTCTGCAGGCCCCAAAAGGGAAAGAAAGGGGTTCCACTTTATGTGTAAGCCTCAACATGTAGCACTCTCCTGATGCAGGGGGGCTGCTTACCAAATTCTTGGTCCAAACTGATTTCCCTGTTGCAGTGGGTGCAGAAGGGGCAGGGAAGGAAGCATCTAAATGGAAGAAAGCCGGCTCTCTGGCCACTTGTGACACTCTTCCTGGTGGGGAGCCCCACACGAAATGTCTAAGTTCCAGGATCATGCACATTCTCCCCACTATACCATGTTTGCTGCCATGTCTGGGCTTGTGGGGGTGAAAAAACCTCCAAGAAACTTGATAGCCCGCTGGCCACCAAATTCCTGTGGAAGGGTGAGAGGGATCCCCCCTTACCCTTTCATGGGCTTGGAGCTTCTCTGGGTTTGATTCTCACCAATATCTTTTTTCCTTTACCTTCTACCTGTCTGCTTTGCAATTTTCCTTTGAGAGATCCCCAGCAGGCTTCAGCACCTCTCTCTGTGATCCACACCCACTCTGCTTCTCTTCTTTTTTCTCCTTCAATTTCTGTCTTCCTGTCAGTACAGTCTGACGTCTGACAAGCAATGTCTCTAGTAAACCATCTTGGCACCTCTCTGATTTCTTTAATGATACACACATCAACAGTTATTTGATGCCTTATTCTATAACCAGCTCCATATGCAAGAAAAAATTTTTTATAGTTTTTTTTTTGTAGTTCTCTTATGTTTCAAGTTCCCAGACCAGTAAGATTTGGTGACCAGAACTTTGTAACTTTCTGTTGCACTGATGCATTCCCTTCTGAGTTTCTTTCCCAGAAATGGTGGAGCTTCCTTGTACCCATGAGAAAACTACAAAGCTTTACACCACCTGATTACTCAGAGAAAACAAGATAAGTAACACCCTACCACAGATTGTGCCCAAGGAGCCACTGAATAACCTACTTCCTATCTCCTGCCTGTGCAGAAGGCTGAAAAGTGTGACCAATGTTAACCCTGGCCTCATTATACTACTAAATCCCCACCCTGGGAGGGACATATCCACCACTTTTTTATCATAAGATGTGTGCACTAGCAT
This sequence comes from Cheirogaleus medius, assembly GCA_008086735.1. Classification (NCBI taxonomy): domain Eukaryota; kingdom Metazoa; phylum Chordata; class Mammalia; order Primates; family Cheirogaleidae; genus Cheirogaleus; species Cheirogaleus medius. The sequence goes on from VBSM01000272.1 coordinate 60,176,844, forward strand.
GATTTCTCACTGCACTTGTGTGCCCTGCACTCCACCCCAAACATATAATGATGCTCATTCCCCTCATGCATTATTAATTTCACCTCCAGAAAAACCCCTGACCCTGTTGGTAGGGAGCAGATTTGAGGCAGTCCATATCTCTGACCTCCCAGTTGATGCATATCCTGCAATAAATTATTTCTTCCTTGACAATCCTCATTGTCTCAGTAACTGATTTTTCTGTGTGTCGAGTAACAGTGAAACACCCCTTGTAGGTCCGTTAACAATTCTTTATGTGGGAATATGAAATGATAAAAAAATAAGAAGTGAAAATTTGGCCTATTTTAAGATTTAATAACTTTAGTCTATCAAAAGATGCATCTTCGGAAGTAAGATGGCAACTCATAGAGTGAGAGAAGATAGTTGCTATACGTATATATAACAAAAGACTTTATCCTAATGTATATATAATCCCATAAATCAATAAGGACAGAGAACTCAATAGAAAACTGAGAAAACTATTGGTAAAGGCATATCACAAAGAGAATGTCTAAATGGCCAGTGAACATATTTAAGGTGCCAACTTAGTCATTAAGGAAGTGCAAAATTAAAACAAGGACTACACGTGCACCAGAAAACAAAAGGCAGGCAATACCAAGTTTGGTGAGAATGTGTAGAAAACGCAACTCACATTGTTGATGGGAATGTAAATTCTGTCAACCACTTTGGGAAATCCTTTGGCAGTATTTTAAAACTGAACATAGGAGTACCCTATGACCAGAAAATCTACTCCTAAGTATATAGCTAGTATTTGTGCATACATATGTTCTCCAAAAATCATGAATAATTATGTTCATAAGAGCACTATTTGTAATAGTCAAAACCAAGAAATTATCCAAATGTAAATCAACAGTAGAACTGATAAATAATTTATGGTATTACACATGGAATAATATACAACAATGAGATTTAATGAACTAAATCTACTCTCAACAATATGAATAAATCTCAAAAATATATTGTTGAATCCAAGAAACCAGGAACAAATAAATACATGATAAATGATTACATTTATCTTTGAAAATAATATATAAATTAATCCATAAAATGTTAATAAATCTGTGGTATAAAAAATTAGGATAGTGGTCCCCTAAGGAGAGGATAGTGAAAGGAAGGAGACATGAATAAGGCTTTGGATACTGCCAATGTTCTGCTCTCGATCTTTGTTGGATGTATTGGTGTGATCACTATGAAAATTAATTGAACAGTGTATTTATTTGTACATTTTCCTGTGTATCTATTTTACTTAAATACAAAGGTTAAAATCTTCATGCACCTTGATCCGCTTAGCTTATATTATACTCTCTGTTTTTCATTCACTTCTCTTGACTTTTATCTTCAAATTTTAAGCAATTTTTAAAAATATTTTTCAAAAATTTATTAGTCCGTAACTATATACACGGCATGATAGAATATTCAGATACATATAACAGGCTTATTGTATAAATTGCACTTCATTTGTTGACAAAAGTTCCATGGTGATGTTTTGCCTACTTTGAATTCTAAGAGTGTGGTCTTATAGCAATCTTTTACTTTCTTAAGCTTCAGGTTTTTTACCTGAAAAATGGGCTTAATGATGCCTGACTCCCAGGGTATTATATAAAATGAGAACATATAGATGTACTGGCAATTATAAATCACCATAGACATTTTATTTATCATAGATAATGTGGTCTCTGCCCTGAGGGAGGACTCAATAATAGAGAAAAAAAGCCAAAATAGCAACACAAAAAAGTAATAAGTTATCCATCACTATTTCCATACCAATTTCTATAATTTTGCTTACCAAAATACCTTCATCGTTTTTTGTTCACATGTTTGTCTGCCTCACTAGATTTTGAGCTACTTGATGACAGACCCAGCCTTCATCATTGTACATTTTAGATGCTGAAGTAAGTTAGGGAGAAGGAACATGGACAACCTCTGCCTATCACCCTCTTTTTGTCCTCAGCGTCTGTCACCAATCATTCAACTTTGTTTATCTAATTCATTTAAAATAATACTTCCCCCAGTGAAAACTCATTAACCAGAAGTTATCATATTTTTTTTTCCTCTCCTGAATTGTTATGGAACATTGGCTATTGCCTTAACCATGAACTAAACTGATTATAGGTGAATTCAAGTTAAATATCTTTAATCAAATCATTTTAAATGACTAGAAAATAATAGTACTTGATATTTGTTAAATCTTAATTTAACAAATTAAATTAAGATTGGTGTCTCAGGGATACCTCAGCTTGTAAAGATAGACAAAAGATAGACAAACCCACAAAGGAAATGATTAACAGATTTAACAACATAAAAATCACAAACTTCTTAATGACCAAGAAAAGCCACAAAACAAGTCAAACTCAGAATTAAAAGGCAAATATGCTGCAGGAATATGTTCACAAGATATGCTACAAAGCAAAACAAATTGAAAAGGGATTCATTAGCTTCCATCTGGTTCTAGCTGTGCATACTTTGGAAGCAGTGCTTATTATCATTCTTTATTTATTAAGTCACTGAATTAATGATCAAATTAATCTATCTAATCTATTTATTAATCTATTAACAGCTACATGATTGGAAACTACATGATTAGCATACAGACCCAAACATAATGCCTGTTGATTGAACTTTATCAAAGTAAACAGGCTGCAGCTTGGTATTTATTTGTCATTGATTTCTAGCCAAATACATTTGAGAGAAAAAGTGAAGAGTTACCTGATCCTTGTACCCAAATGGGAAGCATGAGGAGCTGGAGCATGAGATGGTGTGGAAAGTCCATGGCATTTGATGGAAGAAATCTTCCCTAGAACTCAAAGTATTTTATTTTCTAACTAACTCCAGCACCAAAAGGGAGAAAGTATTTCTTATCTGGTGCTACTTACTTCTGTTTTTTCTTCCCTTTAAATTCCAAAAATCCCGCCAAAATCTGTTACTCATTAAACTTCCATCTCGTAACATTTTCAACTTCCCCTTCACTCCTAGAAGGAGGTTTGCTGAAAAATCAATTCACAATAAGGCAGATTAATAAGAGAAAGAGATTATAAATTTATTTACTGTGCCCACAAGGAGAATCTCAGAGTGATTACCCAATATTCCAATGGTGTCCAAAAGTTTATATACTCTCATTTTGAGAGGACAATAAATAGTTACTAGGGAGCATAAATAGATACTTGGGAGAATAATGAATGAATGCAGGGGAACCAGAGTGACTTGTAAATGATTCTTTTTGGAAATTAAATTAACCTGAGAGACAGGTATTATCTTCAAATTGGTTTTGGCCAGGTTTGGTCAAATTCTTGATCTTCTTTCCTGCAATATATTGAAATAACTGGGAGGAGAAGGAAGGGCAATTGTTCTTCATGATGAGTACATCTTATTTTTAACAAAAATAGAAGAAAAGCCCCTTCCAATGTCTATTGATCTGTAAGGGCCTTTAATTCAAAATATTCTTTATACCAAGGATTCATATTTTGAGGTGAAACTCCCTAAGCTCCTTCACTTATTGCCTAACTCTTGGTTATATTTATATACTTAAGTCTATAAAGATATTTTTCTGTATGTATCTGCTTGCTGCTTTGTAGCTATCACATGATTGATACATAGGCTTTGAAATCTTGTCTCCTGACTTCTAAAATTTAAATATTAACAGATCTTTTGAGAGTGTAAGTCCTTTCTAATCATTTATGTCCTTGTCAATGGAAAAGAAGCCAAACTCTATAAAATAAAGACATTTATTCTGAGCCAAATTTGAGGACCATGACTCAGAGCCACACCCAAGAGTCTTGAGCAAGTGGACTTGCTGTGGTTTGGTTTTACACATTTCAAAGAGACAGGGATTACAGGTAAAGTCATAAAACATAAATACATGGAAGGTATACATTGGTTTGGCATAAAAAGCGGGACATTTCAAAGTGGAGGCTTACAGGTTATAAGTGGGTTTAAAGACTCTTTGACTTGTAATTGATTAAAGAAATGAAGCTTTGTCTAAAGGCTTGGAATGTTTTAAGTTAAGATAAGAAAGTCCAGTCTGCTAATCAGAGAGAAGCTATCAGATCATATATTAATATTTTTTGTGTAAATTGAGGACCTGCAGGTTTGTCTTATATAGCCTTGGGCCTGTCAATGATTTTCAAAGGATATCTACAAGAAGGGAGGGGGCCTGATTAGGCATGTCTGACCTCCTTTCATGGCGGGCAACTCAGTTTTAGGGTATCCCCTTGGCAAGAAGGGGATCCATTCAGTCCCCCTATGGTGGGGGTGGGGAGCAGGAGACAGCCTTAAGATTTTATTTTAGTTCACACTGTTCAAACTACACAAAGTACACTGTTTATCTACAGCAAGTGAGATCAGGTGAAAAGATTGCTTTCCATGGAGCTACATCAATAAGATTTATTCCTCTTGGCATCTAAATCCTTACAACTCCATCCCTCTGTCCCCAAACAACTAGAGTAAGAAAACTAAAAACTGACTCTCCTATAAGATCACTAAATAGTTTCAAATTAAATACTATTTACATATTAAAAGGAAAAAAGAAAGAAACTCCACAGATCATTGTCCTCTTTATATAAACTCTTCTCTCTATATCCTGCTTTAAAAAGGGAGGAAGTATTTCTTGTCTGGTGCTATTCATTTCTGGTTTTTCCCCCTTTAAATTCCCATCCAGCCACCTGCCTATTGTCATTCCATGCACACAAATTCACACCAGCTTCCCCAGAGTGTCTTGTTAACTTTTACAAGTGACTGAAAATGAGAGTCACACACAGTTGAGGTTTATTAAGCCAAAGTCTGAGGACACCCCAGGTAAAAGGACAGACCACAAGAATTCTGTATTTAAGGGAAATGGTATACAGAAAAAAAGAAGGAGAGGAGAAGGTGAGCAGTGAGGCAAATGATTGTATTCTCATGAAGCTCTATTTAGTGCTAAGTGACTCTACATTTTATATAAAATAAGATGAACATTAAAAAAAGGAGTAAATAATCAATCCTGTAGTCTTCTCCGAGTGGGTAGAAGAGTTATTGATTTGATCTCTTCCTTGGTCTGCATCTGTGGAGATAAGCTTGCAATTGATATTCAAGATTTTATTTAAGTTACAGTCTTAAAGTTATAATTGACATGCCTTGTTTTATATGGTGCTATACATCTTGAAAGGTTTTAGGGCTGAAGGAAATCAGAAATTATTTTACCCCAAAATACGTTCTTTGACATATTTTGAGATGGCTGTGGGTAAACAGAAATAATGCTTCAAAGCTGTCTTTGTGGGGAGTAGGGGGAGGAATTTGTATCTGTAGAAAATCTCCATTAATGCAGCCAAGTCCTCCTTATTCAATCTGGGAAAGATTAACTGAGAGTCTGACACCTTTAAAGGTCAGAATAGAAATGTTTACCATGTAATCTCTCTGAGAGCTGCTACAGAGAGGCTTATCTGCATAAAAAGACCACTTTTGCAAGCCAGGCTTCCTTTCTCCATCCCATAATCTGTCCACCAAAAACCTACTGAGTCCTTATTCAACATCCCCAAACTATTTCTTTAAAAAAAACTCTTTACCTCATAGAGGAGTTGAATATGGAGAGAGGATGGCAGAGCTTTCACAACTCAGTTCCCAGGCTCAGTTCTCCCTTTGGTATAATGAGTTTTGGGGGTTCTGAGACTTTTATTTTTCCTTCACAGTCTTCCTCCTGGTGGTATCTTGGGAAAGCCCCCACCTTCACTTCCAGTTTTTCAGCATACTTTAACACAAACAATTCATTTGAAAGGGAAGATTTTTTTCTTTTTGTACTTTCGTTATTGCTGTTTTAATGATTACTGTCCTCAGGACTCTATGTTCTGTCTTACAAGTTAAGGGCAGGATCTTTGTCCAGAATCTTTTAGTACTACACTTAATCAACTAAATAGACCACTGGGATAAGCCAGGGTTAGGACAAGGGAAAATACTGTCCTCAGAGAAGTATAATTGGTTTGGGCATCTCTAGAATAAGATTGAAACTCTCTATATTAAAATAATGTAGAGCCATAAAGTATAAATAGTAACCAAAGTCTGAGTTGTATAAGAGTATAGGTATAGCCAGAACAATCAGCCATTGTTCCCTAATTTCCTTATTGCTGTAACTGGTTACTGCTTAATGGCTCTATCTTCCCCGATAGGTACAAGATTTATGACTTCCCACACTACTTTTGTGGATAACGCTATTGTAAAATCCAAAGACTTGTGCTTCTATAGATAACTTTGCTATCATAAAGCCTAAGATTGATCCTTGAAGTATTTTTCAGACTCCACATTCCAGGGGTACCCACTGATGCCAACAGGACCCATGGACAAACATGGGAACAGATCCAACAGACTTAAGACCCCCTATCCAGGAAGTCTCCTAACTGAGAAAATAATCTCTACGAATTTATCCCTTGCCAATAAACAGACCAAATTGCCTTACCCGTTGCCTGCTAAACTATCTTTAAAAATCCTTTCTCCCAAATTCTCCAGGAGATAGATTTGACAAGTTCCTCCCATCTCCTCACTTGACACCTTGCAAAATAAAACTCTTTCTTCTCTACACCACCGGCTGTCTCAGTATACTGGCCTTCACTGGGCAGTGGGCAAGGGACCCAGTTGGCTTGTAACAAGGTCAATAGCCAGCCTCCAATTTGCACACATACACTTACCGCACCCCCATCCCCAACTCTGACATTTACAATAACATGCGAACACAAAGGACATATTCTGGGCAATAAACCTTTCCTTTTCTCTTTTTGTCACTTTTAAATTTCTATAAAAAGTATCTTCTCTCATAATTTCTCCCTTAGCTTCTATCTCAGAGGAAATGAAAGTCTCCACAGTCATGAATGGTCAGCCACTCTTTCAAAGAACATTTTCTAATATTTGTCTTTCCTATGGTTCCAGGTGATAGAGATCTTTCTACCCTTAAGACAAGCTTCCCTCCATCTAACGTTGAGCCTCTAAACTCACTCTCTAAGTCTACCCACCAGAGAGCTATTTCCTTGATTAATAAGGCAGAGCAAACTCAATTCCCAAAGGAAAAATTAAACCAGTGCTGTTAATCTATCACCTCATTGTGAATAAGGAGGTATTAGGTGCTCAGTAGACTTTGAGTCATGAATTATTTTCCCTGACAACAATAGAATAAAATTACAAATCAATAACAAAAAGAAATTTGAAAACTTCGGGGGGCGGAGCAAGATGGCGGACAAGAAACACGGCCAGATAGAGCGTCTCTGCAGA
>VBSM01000272.1:60184209-60220551 GCA_008086735.1 Cheirogaleus medius
AAAAAAAAAAAAAAGAAATTTGAAAACTTTACAAATATGTGGAAATTAAACAAAACACTCCTAAATTCATGGATCATGAAGAAATCTAAAGGTAAATTAGGAAATACCTAGAGATCAACATAAACAAAAACACAACATATCAAGAGTTATGGGATAAAATAAAATCAGTACTAACTGTCAGGCTGGTGGCGGGCCCTTCCCTTCCCTAGATCAAAAAAAGAAAAGACTCATGAGACCAGACCCGCCAAAGACAAAACTGCCAGGCCCCGCTGAGAGGAACCACACCCAGATGTCCACCTGGATCCACTCCTGGATTCCACAAATACCTCCAGCCCCTCCTATTAATCAATGACCACCCAAGGTCACAATGGCTTTTCACAGCTCTTTCTGCCAAAAGTCCCTAGCCCACCCAAAGGGTATAAAAGGCCACAGCCCCTTCAAACGGCAGCAACTTCTGGGGCCCCCCTCTCTTGGGGCCCCAGAACCTCGTCCAGGAGTGTATAATAAAGCCATGTGGTTTGGCCCCACTCTTTCTCTCTCTGTCTTTTCTTTTCGCCACCGCCTGAAAAACCTTACACTAACAATGTAGGAATAAGGCAGAGAAGGAAGGTCAAGAGAGCCTGAGTGCAGCCATTTTGACTGACACCAGACCCTAACGACCCTAAACAAAGAAATCACCAGCAAATCACCAGACTGGAACCATTCAAGGATGGATAAATTACTAAGCCAGATGCCTTACAAAGTGTTTGTGTTTACTTTTCTGTGACAGTAGTTTACAATTAACCTTTATGGCCTAACCTCAAGACAATGCTGGCCACTTATCGTTATTTCCCAACAGGGTTTTTAAATACATAAAAAAATTACCATTGCCCCATAAGTGCTTCCCCTCCTACTTGGGAGAGGACTCCTACTCTGTCTGTATGTGGTGATTTCAGGGAGCTTTCCTCCCTTCACTGGGACATCCCCTGTATCACTAAAAGAAAATTTATAGCTGTAAATACCTACACTAAGAAAGAATGGAGACAGTAGCATCAGTGACATGGAAGAGTAGAAGTCTCCAGATCATCCCTCTCCCACAGACATGCAGAGTAAACATCTAGACATAGATCAATTCTTTCCAAGAGAAAGCCAACATCCAGGTAGAATACTCCTAAACACTGGACAACTGAGAAAATATCCACATTAAAATGGATAGAAAAAGTGGAGATACACTGATGCACTAATCCTATCCTGAGCAAAGTGCCTTAAAATCAGGAAGGAACCCCCAACTCCTAGCTTCTTTCCAAGATATAGAGGGCTTATACCACATATATAGTGCCCAGCTTTTACAATCCCTGCCAGAGGGCTTGGCTCTTAAATCACAGAGCTTGAGGACCTCAAAGGATTTTCCTTAAGCACAAAGAAAAGAGGGGAGCTTTGAACTGTGTGAGCATTCCCAGAAGTTGAATCCTAAGGATGAGCCCAGTTTCCAATTTCCCCCTGGAAAATGTATGGCCCACATTTTTCAGCAGCTCCCTACAGTTCTGGCCTCTAATAAGCCAATCTCTGGAAGCCAACATGTCAAACACAGAATAAATCTCATCAAACCTAAATAGGAAGGATGGCATTCTCTGTGCTTTCTTCTCTGCCTTGCTCCCGTAAAGCTACTAGAAGAAAACATAGGAGAAAAACTTTAGAACTCTAGTCTGAGCAATAATTTCTCAGATAAAACTCCAAAAACACAAGTAACAAAAACAAAACTAGATAAATGGGATTGCACCAAACTAAAACACTTCTGGATAGCAAAGGAAAAAATTCATAGAGTGAAGAGAAAATCCATAAATTGGAAGAAAATATTTGCAAACCATACATCTGACAAGGGGCTAATATCAAAAATAAATAAGGAACTCAAATCAATAGCAAGAAAACAAATAACACATTTAAATAATGAACAGAGGATCTGAATAGACATTTCTTTAAACAAAGACATGCAAATGGCCAACAGATATATAAAAAAATGCTCAATCTCTCTAATCATTAGGGGAATGCAAATTAAAACCACAAGGAGGTATCACCTCACATACACCTGTTAGAATAGCTATTATCGAAAAGATGAAAGATAACAAGTGTTGGCAAGGATGTGGAGATAAGAAAACCCTTGTACACTGTTGGCGGAATTAAATTAGTACAGCCATTTTGGAAAATAGTCTGGGGTTTTCTCAAAAAACTAAAAATATAATTACCAGGGTAATACACCAGGGTAATCCCACTTCTAAATATATGGCCAAAAGGAATTGAAATTGGTGTGTCAAAGAGATATCTACACTCCCATGTTCATTTCAGCATTATTCACAATAGCCAAGAAATAGAAGAAACATAAATGTCCATCAGCGGATGAATGGATAAGGAAAATATGGTATTTATACACTGTGAAATACTATATAACTTTTAAAAAGAAGGAAATTCTGTCATTGTGACTATATAAACAGAACTAGAAGACATTGTGCTAAATGAAATAACCTGGATACACATAGGTTGACAATGAAAGAATGGAAAAAGATATTCTATCTAAATAGTAACCAAAAGACAGAAGGGGTGGCTATAATTATTTGAGACAAAATATACTTTAGGTGAAAAACTGTCACAAGAGAAAAATAAGGTTAAGGTTATTACATGCCAATAAAGAGGTCAATTCATCAAAAGGATATAACAACTGTAAACATATAGGCATCAAACATCAGAGCACCTAAATATGTAAAGCAAACATTGACAGATCTGAAGAGAGAGTAGACAGCTATACAATAATAGTAGGGGACATCAATACCCCATCTTAAAAGATAGATAGATCATCCAGACAGAAAATCAATATTACAATTGCAGAAATGAGTATCCCTACAGACTAAATAGAACTAACAGATATAAATAGAACATTCAATCAAATAGTAGCAGAATATACATTCTTTTCAAGTGCATACAGAACATTCTCCAAGATAAATCATATGTTAAGATTTTGTGAGACAGATTGAAATCCTAGCAAGTATCCATTCTAACCACAATGGTATTAAAATAGAAATCAATAAAAGGAAGTAAATTCAAAAATTCACAAATGTGGAAATTAAAAAAAAATACTCTTGAACAAACAATGGGTTAAAAAAGAACTCGAAAGGGAAATCAAAAAAATATCTTGAGACAAATGAAAATGGAATCACAACAGAACAGAACTTATGGCATGCAGCAAAAGCAGTTCTAAGAGGTAAGTTCATAGTGATGAATTCCTACATTAAGAAAGTAAAAAGATCTCAACTACGCAACTTAACTTTTCATCTAAAGGAACTACAAAAAGAAAAACAAACTAAGCCAAAAGCTAATAGAATAAATAAAAGAATAAAGATTAGAGCATAAATAAATAAAAGAGACTAAGAAAAAGAAAAATTAAAACACCTTAAGACATGGTTCTTCAAAAAGACAAACAAAATTGACAAACCCTTAGCTAGACTAAGAAAAAAAGAGACAGAAGACTTAAATAAAATCAAGAATGAAAGAGGAGACATTATAACTGATACTACAGAAACACAAAGAATCATAAAAGTCTATTATAAACAATTACATGCCAACAAATTGTATAGGATAGGAAAAATGCACAAATTTTCAGAAACATGCAACCTATCAAAACTGAATCATGAAGAAATGGAAAGTTTGAACAGACTAATAACAAGTAAGGGGATTAAATCAGTAACCAAACAACTCTCAACAAAAAAAAACCCCAGGACAAGATGGCTTTACTGGTGAATTCTACCAAGTATTATGATGAAGTAATGACAATCCTTCTCAAACTCTTCCAAAAATTGAAGAGGAGGGAACACTTCTAAACTAATTTTATGAGATCAGCATTCACTGATACCAAAGAAAAAAGAATACTGCAAGAAAAGAAAATTATAGACCCAAATCCCTGATTAACACACACACAAAATCCTCAACAAAATATTAGCAAAAAAATTCAACAGCATATTAGAAGTATCATGCACTATGATCAAATGGGCTTTATTTCAGAGATGCAAGGATAGTTCATTATACGCAAATCAATAAATATGATACACCACTGTTACAGAATGAAGAACAAAAAACATGATCATCTCAATAGATAGATGTTAAAAAAAGACATTCAATGAAATTCAACATCTGTTCATGATAAAAACTCTAAAAAAAAATAAGTATAGAAGGAATTTTTCTCAACGTAATAGAGGCCATATTTGACAACCGTAAAGATAACATCACATTTAATATTGAAAAGCTGAAAACTTTTCCTCTATGATTGGAACAAAACAAAGATGCTCACTCTCACTACTTCTATTCAATATATGACTAGAAGTCCTAGCCTGAGAAATTAGACTAGAAAAAGAAATAAAAGACATCCAGATTGGAAAGAAAGAAGCAAATTGTCTCTGTTTGCAGATGACATGATATTATATATAGAAAACTCTAAAGATTCCAACAAAATCTATTAGAACCAATAAATTAATTCAGTAAATTTGCAGGATACAAAATCAATGCATAAAAATCAGTGCCATTAATATTGTTAGAATGTCCATATTTCCCAAAGCAACCTACAGATTCAACACAATCTCCTTTAAACTTCCAATGACATTTTTTACAGAAATAGCAAAAACAATCCTAAAGTTGCACAAAACCACCAAAGACCATGAATAGCCAAATCAATCTTGAACAAAAAGAACAAAGCTAGAGGCATCACACTAACTGATTTCAAAATATACTACAAATCTACAGTAAAATAATAAAAACAGCATGGTATTGGCATAAAAACAGACACATAGACCTCTAGAACAGAACAGAAAGCCAAGACATAAATCCATACATTTAGAATAAATTGATTTTTGACAAATATGCCATGAACACACAATGGAGAATGGACAGTCTCTTTGATAAATGACTAGTATTTGCAGATGACATGACCTTATGTATAGAAACCCCTGGAAAAATCTACACAAGGCCTATTAGAGCTAATAAATGAGTTCAGCAAGGATATAAGATATAAGATCAATATAGAAAAATCTGTTGTCCTTCTATACACTAGCAAAGAATAATGCAAAAATAAAATTTAAAAACCAATTTCATTATTACAGCATAAAAAAGAATTAAATGCCTAGGAATAAGGTTAACCAAAGAAGTGCAAAGCTATTGAGCCCATTTGATTATTTTTTTAGAAATTTTTATTATATTTTTTGCATCTGAAATTTCCATTTGTTCTTTCTTTTTATACTCTGCTTTTTTCCTGGGAATTTTTATTTCCTTGCCCAGAGTTTCTATTTTTTTTTTCATTTATATCTATTGTGTTCATCATTATTTGCTCAAATATTTTTAGGATAGCTGTGTTAAAATTCTTTTCAGATAATTCTAACATCTGTGTCATCTTGGGGTTAATGTCTTTTATTGTCTGTTCATACTCAAGTTGGGATCATCTTGGTTCTTGGTATGGTGGCTGACTTTCAGTTGATATCTGGACATCGTAGATATTTAAGACTCTGGATTTTATTTAAATCCTGGGTTTTAGCAGGACTCTTCTCATGCTATTCTGGCACAAGTGGGGACAACCCTTGTTGCTAGCAGGTTGGGATGGAGGTTCAAGATCTGTACTCAGTCTTCACTGACACACAGCTGAGGAAGAGGTGTCTTTTTATTGCTAGGTAGGAGTGAAAGTTTAAGCTCTCCACTAGGTCTCGGCTAATACTGACCCCCTCTTCCCAGAAATGGAAGCCCCCCCCCACATAAATCAATTTTGAAGACCAAGCAACTGACTTAAATGGGCACTTCACAAATAAGAATATTCAAATGGCCAATAAACACATGAAAAAATAGGTGCTCAGCAATATCATTGATTAGTTTAACACAAATTAAATTTGTGAATACAATAATATCAAACAACAGAATAACTAATACCGAATGTTGGCAAGATTGGTAAGAATTTGAACTGGCACAATCACTTTGGCAAATGTTTTGGCGTATCTGCTACAGCTGTACTCTTGCATGCTCTTAGACCCATGAATCAGCTTTGAGGTATACACCTAAGAGAAATGAATAATGAATGTGTCCACCAAAAGACATGTACAAAAATGTCCGAGAAGCTTTATCTGTGGTAGTAAAAATCAAAAACAACTCAAATGTCCATTAACTGTAGAATGAATTAACAAATTGTGGTGATAGTCATATAAGTAAATGCTATACAGCAACAAAAAAGAGAAAAGAAAACTGCTATACATAATAATATGGATGAATTTCACAATATAGCAATGTGTGAAAGAAATTGGGCATAAAAGAGTATATACAGTGTAGTCCCATTTATAAGAACCACAAGAAAAGGCAAAATTATTCAATGGTGATAGAAATCAAAATAATGGTAATTCTGGGGAAGGGATATTGACTAGGAAGAGGTACAGGAAATATTTTGGGTGGCTGGATACCCTGTATCTGTGTGGGTTGTGATTTCATGAGTAGATATGTATGCAGAAATTAAGTAATTGGAAGCCTAATATTTGTTCACTTTTTATGTATTTGTATATATACATATATTTTAAGTTACTATATATATGTAATAAGTTAAAAAACATTTTTTAAAGGTTTTCTTGTATTTCTCTTTAGCAATATACTCTAATGGCCACACATGGGACCTCCTTGTAATTCAGAGTCACTTAACTTTTAAAATCTTTATTTATCTCTCTTTTAACCATATCTTCCAGCTCTGTCTATCTTAATTCCCCTTATACTTACTCTTCAGCTTCCTTAAGACATACGATCTCCTACCAGTCTATCAAGACCAATAATACTGCCCCAATGCTCACTACAAGTGAACTACTTAGAATGTCCTGAGCACATCATAGTATTTCCAAAAACTTGTCTATACATAGCTTGGTTTGTCTGCCAAAATCTGCTAAAACATTATCTCATTTAAGCCAATCTCCTATTAAATCTCAGAAAAAAATTCATTATTTCCTTACATAAATAATTAATAAAACTGCTTTTATTATTGTACATACTACACTACTGATAACTACAGGGCTTCCCAAAAGTCTCCATACAAAGGAAAAATTTTGTAAAATTCTACACATCTACTCGCCATCAAATTGGTACTGACTGATTAAAACTATGGTGCTCAAATGGTGGTAGTATTCACCAGGGATTGGGGGAGGGGGGGACCCACATCCTAGGGATGTGAATAGCATTGTGAGTGGGAAGGGAATACCTCTAATCCTTCTTAGGGAGAGGCAAAGATATACAATGTATCCAAAATGTCAAAAAAAAACCAAAAAACTTTTATCCAGTGGTGGGCAGGTGGGAGGGGGGAGGAGGGGAAGGGTGTATACTTACATAATGGGTGTGGTGCACACCACCTGGGGGTTGGACATGCTTGAAGCTCTGGCAAGGCAGGGGTGGGGACGGGTGGCAGGGGCAATATATGTAACCCTAACAATATCTGTACCCCTAACAATATCTGTACCCCCATGATATAATGAAATAAAAGGAAAAACATTTTTTCTAATGAATATTTTGTAAATAAAGGTACATTTAGCTACAATTTCCTATTTTCCCTATGTATGGTGACTTTTGGGACACCTGTATTTGTTTACATACAAGTAAGCTACTTGGGGGAACAAATCATTTATTATTTTACCTCTGTATCCCCCAAGGCTCCCATGTATATAGAAATAAAACAGATAATTTTTATTTTTTCCAGAGACCCCCCCCCATTTCTTCACGGAACTCACACATTCAACCAGTGGACTGCCTATCTTTATAAGGCTCAATCCTGCTTCCTCTGGAGAGCCTTTGCTGATCATCTCAGTTAAAAGTGATCATGATCTTGCTGCTTCTGACAAGATATATGGATTATATCACTCTTGTGGCATTTACTTTGCACCAAAACAATTCTGAAGGAATACGAATTAAAGTATTTTTAAAAAATCAATTCAATAATAATTTGAAGTAAATATGCTTTAATATTTATTAAACTTCTTAATCATAAAGAGAGGACTTTGCTTAAAAATGAAAGAAGATATAACAAGCAAGAAGCATCAATAGGTTTTAGTATATAAAAAATTTTAATTTAATGATGGTGAAATTTTTAAAATCATAATCAAAAAGAAAAGACAAATAATGGATGAGAGGATATTACTCTATCCTCTCATTCACTATTTCTACCTGTATCAGTAGATATAATAGAAACAGACCATGACTATTTATTTTCTATGGAATTCCAGCCAAATAAGTTAGAGGACAAAAGGAGAAATACAGTTACCTGTTCCTTACAGTCATTGGGGTGTAAGTAAGAGTGGAACTAGAGAAAGATGAAACACAGAGAACAAAACATAAAATTAAAAATAACTTTAAAAAGATATCTTTCTCACACTCTTATAGATGCGGTAATTGAGTGTTTCATTTGCTAATCTAATTCTGGCTCTAATATATAACAAAAGATATATACATAACCCTCATATTTTCACCTACATGAGTAACTCCGAAACAATCCCAATTTTTATTTCACTAAAACAGTATGTGCACTTCATCACTTTTAAAACCTTTTTTTAGTTTCCTTGACTGACAATCGACCAAAAAGGATTTACATTGTTAAGTTAGTGAAAATAATTTCCTTCATCAATGCCTATTGTTTTGTGGTCATTCTACAAAGGCGGTGAATGCTTCTCTGTCAGCCAGGAGGATAATTTAACAGCTGTGGTAAACATTTACTTCTGTCGTTGATGGGTTCCCCTTTCACTTCCACATTCTTTAACCTCTTAACCTCTCTTCTCTGCACATTCCTTTTCACAGGCATCAAAATAGCTTCACAAAGGCTTTATGCGATTGAAAGTGTAAAGAGGTATCATACATACCAAATGATTATCTAGATTTCAAAATCATTATGAAACTTCTCCCAAAATATTTTATGAGTAAGAACATGAAAATTAGCTGCTTTGTAGTAATAACACTAATTAACTTCAATTAAATTAATATCCTTTACATATTATGTTTTAGAAAAAAGAAATGAGTGTAGCATTATTCCTATAAAAAAATTTCCTCACATATGACCGAGCATGAAAGTCCACCTTGCCTGTCTGTCTTGATTTCATTCTCCTACCTGCCCAGAATAGCCATTCACTTTTTTCTTAATCCAGCCACCTGTGCTCTCATATTTTGAAATCTCGATGATCCTATCTTATCCAGGAAATTCCGTCCTACTAGAATTCTGGGAAAGCAGCGTCCATCAGCTTTCTGCCAGAAATTCACTGTTCCAAAGCTTTAAAGTAACATAAGCAATACAATTTCTGGAAGCTCTCCCTCCCACCCCCGCCCCCTTGCTTATTTTTTTAAATAATCAAAGCCTTAAGCCTTCAAAATGCCTTTGATGTAGAGGGGCAAAGACGCTGTCTTTCTTCAGCCAATCAAGTCAGAGGTTATGAGTTTGAAGCCAATGGGTGCAGACTAGGGGCGGGGCTCAGAGCTAGTAACTGTCAGTGCGGTTGCAGTTGGACTTGGCAGCTCTGGAGTGAGCGAAATAGCTGGCCTGCACTTCCCACTCATATACCACAAGATACTACCTCTGAGGCTCTGGATGGTGAGCTCTCCTCTAGTTTCCCTTTTTGGAAGTTGACCTTACCCGTTGCTTTCTCTTTCAGCCTCCCCTCCCAGAGAAACAAATGCTCCCACAGTATTCCAGCTACAGATTGAGCCATTCTCTCTTGGAGTTTCCACCTTTCTCAAGGCAGACAATCAATGACTTTCCCAAAGATCAACCAGCCTCTCAGTTCGCCCCTTAGCCCCTGCCCTTCCTATCAACTCTTTAGGAAGTATTCACTGGCATGTGTTCCCTTTGTGTTAACGAGACACTGAAAATCAAGTCCCAGAGAAAGCAACGCATCTCCTCAGGTGTGTGCAGCTGATGCTGAGCAGGTCAGGTGTGTGCAGCTGACCCTGAGCAGCAAGAGGAGCTCAGTCCGAATGAAGAGGCATCAGGAGGGCAATAAATCTCTCACCCTCAGTCATAAGTAAGACGCCTACATTGGGTAGTAGGAAAGTTCACTAAGGAGATAATCCAACAGTTGTGGATATGTAACAAACCACTAAGCAGGTGAAGATTACTGGGATTCCACAGTGCCCTCTTCAGGATACTTTTGTCACCTAATTCCTGCAAAATGTAGCAATTAAAAGGAAGAAAGCCTGTTCCATTTTCAGGGACAGGGTGAATTAGTGTGACTTCCACTCCATGAGACAAAAAATGTCTCAACACTAGGGTGTCACTCTGCCATCCAGGCTGGAGTGCAGTGTGCAATCATAGCTTATTGCAACCTTGAATGTCTGTGTGTAAGCCACCCTCCTGCCTCAACTTCCCCAACGAGTAGCTGGGACTACAGGTGTGTGCCACCATATCCAGCTAATTTTTTAGGTGGATATGGTGGATATTTTTAGGTGGATAATTGGTTTTTAGAGATGGAGGTCTGACTATGTTGCCCAGGCTGATATTGAATTCCTGGCTTCAAGTCATCCTTCTGCCTTAGCCTCCTGAGTGTTGGGATTACAGTTGTGAGCCTCTCTGTGCCCAGCCACATGCCATTTTGAAAGGGCAGTCATTAATTACCTCCACACACAAAGTGAATTGAGATATTAGCTAATTTATTGATAAATTAATGCAGAGAACCTATGTGGTAAACTAGTATTTTCCTTAATGAGACTTTGAGTCAAAAATGGATTCAAGGCTATCAAAAGTTAATTTAAGCTGAAGAAGAGTTTTAATTATATTGAAAACCTGTTTATTCTCACTGCTCCTTCTTTACTTATACCTTAAAATATTAAACTGAAGTAATATTAGAATTTACAAGCTAATTTAAGATGAGATCTATTCTCAGGTAAAGATTCATTAGGAGATTTTGGAGTAGAGGTTGGGCAAGACAAATTACCTTGGAGTATTTTGGAGAATATGGAGTATTTACCCCATATTCACAACCAGAGAGATAAATTGTGAACTTGATCATATTTATGAATTTCAAGGATAGTCAGGACTTAGGGTAATTTTGTTATTTTCTGAAAGCAATGTGTTAGGATTGAATGAGTAAATACTTATTAAAGTTTTCAAATAAACAATTTTAGAAATGAGAAAAATGCTTATGGGAAAATGTATCCCTATTTATAGTTTGGAAAACAATAGACTCCTTAACTATATTAAATTCTGAAAGCATGTAGGAATGTGTAACTACGATGTGGAAAATAGTTTTCTTTATTTGGTCAAGCAAGTATGATCCAGGATGCTTAGTACTGGAGTAACAGTGTGCAAGAGATGACAGTGACAATATTTTCCTGAATGGTTTGATGTTAACTAAGAGCAAATATCACCAGTCAATCAAAATGGTCTTTCCTAATAGCGGGAACCCCTCCTAGAGCAGTGTTTCTAAACCCCAGTTACTCATTAGAATCACTGGGAAGCTTTTAAAATTCCTTATACCCAGGTTGTACCCCAGACTAATTAAATTAACCTCAACGGGCAGCAACCAGGCATTAGTATTTTTTAAAACTGTCGAAGTAATTCCATGTGTAACAAGGTTGAGAATCTCTGTCTTAGTAGGTATAGTTGAACTCACTCTGCTCTATCATTTGTTTTACCATCAAGATCTCCAGGTCTACCTCCAGCTCTTGATATGTTAAGGTGAGCTTAAGAACTTTTGAAATCCTTTGAGGAAAAAAACCCCAACAATACCCAAAAGCATCCCCTAAATCAAGACCTGGTTTGATACTCGCAGCCAGGAAGCAGTGTTACCACAAGCTGTCCTGATGCTAATGGCTAGAGCATGTCGTTCTCTTTGTGGACATAAACCCACAGAACATCAACATCAGACAAGAAAGATCACTCTAACCATGACAAAGTGAGAGAAAACAAGGTCACTGTGTAACCCATGGAATACCAAACATCCCCACTCTCAGCTAAAATGAGTGACCGCTGCTGCTGCACCCATTACAGCTTTGTCTTCGCTCTTGTCTGCTCTCCCTATAGATAAGATTTATTGAGATACACAATCACAGAATTGTCCTCACTTCCTGACAGCTCTCAATCTAGAATGAACCCTCACTTCCTTAGACCTTCTCCAAAATTACTCAGCCAAAGCCCAGTTGCTATAATAGGTTCTTTATAACACTTTTTTTACTTAGAGGAATTATATAGCTCCCTACAGTGTATAGTCACCCTGGCTGCAACAAATAATAAACACTTGTCAGCTACAGGTGTGTTTCTGGTGATTTTGGCTGAAGGGCATTGAAATCCTTTCTCACAAAACCTGACCAAGGATATTGAAAAGAAGCTGCTTTTGAGACTGAAAATTGAGTAATGTTGCCATTGAGTTGGGTGGATCATAGTGGTTGCTAGCCTTGGCTACACATTAAAGTCACCTGAGGAGCCCAGGCTGCAACTCAGACGGAATGAAATTATAATCTCTGGGGATAGAACCCACTTACTAGTATCATTGTAGCTTCCCAGGTGAATCCAAAAAGTAATAAATACAGGGAGAGAAATTATGCAGACTAGGAAATTATACAGATTTGAAAATTGAGGCCAGTGGAATTGAAGTAAGTTGCCCACAGTCTTTGAACCTATAAGCAGAAGCCCATCAGACCAATGTGTGCAGGTAGTCTGACCACAGAGTCCACACTTTTACCTTGAAGTTAATGTGATGCAACCTTTGTAAATGGTGTCTATAAGGCTTTTTGATGCTGGTGATATTAAGCGGAAAATAGCATAAAGTATAATTATAAAAGGATGAGCCCAACTATGTAAATAAAACATATAAGAGCCACTGATGTGATTGTGGGTGATTTTTTTCTGCTTTTGAAATGTTTATTTCAAAAGTGTTCACAATAAGCATATATTCAACTATTTAATTTTCTCTCTCAAAATATTGTTTTTCTTATCAAAAAAGAACATATAAGAAAACATATATATATAATACATATATATATATATATATACACACACACACATACACATATCAGAAACTGAAAAACAAATAGCCAGGTTATGATAGGAATCATACTTGCTTAGCAAGGCAGCCAGATGAAGGCAATAGCAGACACTGGAAAATGTTAAGCTACTAGTATGAGAGATAGAAGGATAAGCATTCTCTGCATGAGTTTAAGATCTTTGGCATAAAACTTCCCTCTCCATGGGAAGCAGGTGCGATTACCTGACTGTGGCTATTATAACTTCAGAGCCTTATCAAGGCCTTTGTTGTTCCTCTTCCAAGAAGTAACAATAAGACAGAATATGTAACAATTGCCCAGTTTTAAGTAAGTCCTTTTGGTTTCAATATTTTTCTTACAATCTTGGTTGCTGTGTAAATATATAAAAGTTAGAGAAAACCTGACCTGTCAGTGTCCCAAATGAGATAAAAAGTGGCTGTGATTGGATGTCATCATAATCTATTAATTTCTGTCTGGATAAAGCAACAAAAGAGAGCCAAATATTCTTCCCCCATTCTGCTTCCCACTTTGGAATAGCTGCCAGAACATGCTCCCAAGGACTCAGATAAGCTGAGGACAAACCCCTCATTTGTCTGTCTCCAGAGCTAAGAAACCTGCCCCAGCTTGTGGTCCCAATGATCGCATTGGTGAATGTGAATGGTTAGATGAAGAATTCCTCCTTCGAACAGTTGGGCAGAGACAGGGTGGATAATAACTGAGTAGTGCCTGGCATCATAAGTGAACACAAGGTGACCCTGGCTAGTCTCTATCACTTGGAGTTCTGCCTTTTTAATCTCATTGTTGAAAGCATCATAGAAGGGAGAGGCAGTCCTAATTTTGACAGACTGTATCACTAGAAATAATTAAAGGAGAATATGGGCTTTTTTTCTTTTTAAGAAAATTATTAGAAGGCCACCACGAAGGCAAATGTTATGTTCCTTTGAACCTGAGTTTTGAAGACAGACATAGAGCTGGACTCTGAGGCACTGTGAAAAACAGCAAGATGGACATCGATGACAAGAGTAGTTCCAACCTCACCTTTCATAGCAGACATCTTGGCTCATGGCTGGAATTGCTGTGGAGTTTGTTTTTGACTACGCCTGAGGACCTGCCTGAAATCATTCTCATATTGTCTTTGATCTGCACGATTGGAGGTAAGTGTCACTTTGTGTTTTTTTTTTTGGTTTTTGTTTTTGTTTTTGTTTTTTTAGCCAAGTGTCTCACTAAATTGCCCAGGCTGGTCTTAAACTCCAGGACTCAAGTAATCCTCCCACCTCAGCCTCTTGAATAGCTGGGATTATAGGCGTGTGCTGTTATGCCCGGCTAACTCTCTCTTTATCTGAGTTTATTCTATGAGAATAGCTTATAAATGTACCATATAAAATTAAGGAAAGAATTAGTAAATAGGAAATAAGAATTTTGTTACTAAATTCATAACTTTATCCCAAGGTTTTCAATCAAATTAAGCCAATAATAGTCTGCCTCTGAAAAGGGGCATATAGAATCTGATTTCTGTATTTTTCATCTTTATTGGGTTCAAAGTGTTTACAACTTTTTACTTGATAGGTCAGATTTAAGTGATGTGGATAATTGAGGCAAATAAGTAGAAAATCATAGTATCCCTAGGATCCCATGGGTTTTATTCAAATTAAAAGTTATGCCTAGCTTTTTTAAGAAGAAAAGAACACTATGGAAATAAAAAGAAAACAGGATTTATTTTTGCACTTTCTTTGATCTGATTAGGGGGATTGCATTACAAAGAAGCAGAAAAAAATTAAATGGAAGGAAATGCTGTGATATTACTTATTGTACTTTTATAACCATGATAACAAAGTTAATGTTAACTATTTATTATGGGCTTTTTAATGTGTAATAGGCAACCATTCTTTTTTAATGAGAAAAATACAGCTAGTTTCTCATTGCTCCTCAATCAGAAAGTTTCATTAAAGGTTATTTATTAATCTTTTACTGCAGGATTGCTAAAGAAATTAATCTGTGATTTAGTGTGTACAAAAACTACCATAAATATTCCAGTAGTAACCCAAGAACATGCTTCCAGGGTTCCAATGATTGTTAGCAGTGTTTAGTAAAACTTCTAAAAAAAATGGGAATGCGATATATCATAGGAGAGGTAAAACAGGAACCCGGATTAACAATCACACTGATTCTAAGTCCAAGCATTTATGTGTAAGAGAGGGTTTCAATTACAGGAAAACAGAAGATGATTAGTAAAGCAGTATTTTATTACCCTCAACATTAATAAATCATATCACATTAAAGTTCTATAAATGTGATATTTCATTGCCTTTCATTAACAACATATTTTTTGCAGCATTTTGGAACCTGCACTTGAAAGACTTTCCAATTCCTCTCTCTGTGACATTATTTTTCATCGGCTGCTGTTTTGAAATACTAAGTTTTACATCTATCCAGGTGTGTATAATAAGTGAGTATTTTGTCCTATATCTAAGAATAATATAAATGCAAAGATGGCTTTAAAAATTGTGCAAAAATACTCATCCCCTCACTGCTGTGCCAGTTGATAGATGCTTGTAATGTGGATGGCATCCATCAGATCAGATGTGTAGAAAAAAGAGCCAGGCCTGAAAAAGCTGAGATCCAGCTAAATATATTCAAAACAGAGCCTAGGTCTAAAACTATGTAGGCAATTTGGAATGAGTGCACATATAGCTACTGAGAGTGTGAGTGGCCAATGAGTATTATATTAAACAGAATTCAAAAGCTTAGACAAGAAATTGGTAATGAGATAAGAGCTCAGGGAGACTTTGTGCTACTGGTACAGGACTCCAGTAGCAAGAGAATCTAACATTGAGCCAATCAGTTGCCTCAGTTAAGAATGTTTTATAGGGCTTTCATTAGAATGGAAGCCAGTCTCCAAGTGTGCAGAGTTGGCCCAGGGACCATGCTTTACCAGTGTCTGCCCTAGTAAATAAGAGTGGATATGAGAACTTGTCTGAAAATAATAGACTTTTCCAATCAAATTTAGCCAGAGATGTTAAAAACATTATAAAAAACATATATTCATGTGAGAACCAGAAACAGATTACTACTTTACTTGTCATAAACAGGTTTTATAATCATATGATTTTGACATAAATACAATTTTAAGTGCTTCTGTAAACTTTAGTATTTGTCAGCAACTCCTTCAAAGGGAGAGAGACTTTATGTTAAAAAACTGTGAAAAGTCTAAGATTTTTACTCTACTTGCAAGCTAATAAACTAGTCTTGACAAAAGACATGGGACTCCTGGGCCAGAGACAAGGGACTTTATTACTCACAGCAATAGCAGTTCCCAGAGTATGAGCATTTTCTTGTGCCTGTTTCCTAAACCCCAGTCCTGCAGGGACAAGCAAAGAAGGCTAGGTGAAATCTGCACATACAGTCGGTTGCATTACAGGAGAATAAACCTGAGCTTAGAGAACCAGCATCTTTTATATTGGGTAGTAAGCTCATTTGCTGTCTTCCTCCGAGGGAAATATTATCTTTAATACACTGGACAGCAAAGTAAGCCTGCCCTTTGCTCCAGAGGACACTTGCTCCGTCTTCCAAGACTGTTAGCCATACAAACACTCATGAAAAGATAGCTGGAAGAAAAGCAGTCAGTGCCTCCATTCATACATGGAGAAACACAAGAGAGCCCATGACAAATTATCTCCCAAATGCAAAGATAATCACCTAATACAGTAGGTACTTAGTGTTTCCTTAATAAATGAATGTGGAATGGATACCCATAATAGGATTTACAAATTTCAACTAAATAGCTTATGATAAACACTGTTAGTTATTACATGAATTACATTAACATTCCAGTCTCTATCCCTTCTGTTTCTCCACACACATCTTCTGTAAAAGAGATGCAAATTATTTGTATCAATAGTTTCTAGAATTTGATTTTATTTACTCCTTTGTGGATTTTGTTCATGATAATCAACCTACCTGCAATCTCTTTCTTCCTCCTGTGTGCATGAAAATCTGCTACATATTCTTTAGTACCCCTGTCAATGAACTTTCTATACCAGTTCTTTAAAAATAAAATAAAATGAACATAGGGATGTGCATTAACTTTTCTCTGTAATTGGCAATAATCTGATGGAAAACTATGAAAATCCAACAGAGTTAAGACTTTAGCACTTACTACATTGTGATGTATCATTTATTTATTCATTTATTTATTTTTATTTCAAAATATTATGGGGGTACAAATGTTTAGGTTACATATATTGCCTTTGCCCTGCCCGAGTCAGAGCTACAAGCACGCCCATCCCCCAGACAGTGCGCACCGCACCCATTAGGTGTGAATATACCCCGAAATTGTCTTTCTCTGTTGCTAGAGATAGGAATACCTGGCATATATTCTATGTTAATAAAGGGATGGATAAATGAGAAAATGACGTATTTTTATATTATTAGGTCCAAGCATATGCAGATGCCATACAAGGGATGAGTCCAGAATTATTTTTTGGACTATTTACACCAGTAATTTTCTTTAATGTTGCATTTGACATGGATTTATACATACTCCAAAAGTTATTGTTGCAAGTAAGTAGCATTTTTAAATAATATCATTTACTCATGAAGTGCATGATATCTATATTCAGATTTTTAAAATTTTGCTCCAAAACAGAAAACAAAGAAGACAGCAAAAGTACAGGGTATGGGAATAATAAATTCAGCTTCATATTTTAGTGACTAAACCGTATCTTAGCAATTGTCTAGCACATTGAAGACCCCCAAAATAAATCATGGAGGAAAAAAGCAATTATGAAAATCTGACTGGAAGAACTTCATACCAGTTATAATTTTAACTGTGAAAGGTTATAAGAGAGCTATTATGAAGTATATTAGTTCCAATAAAAGGAAATTGTTGAGAAAAATCGTGTTTTAATATACCTACCTTCTAAAGCTTCCTATATCCACATGTAAAAGAACAAAAGCATAGAAGACAACTCACAGAGGCAGCTATAACTCTAATTCACAAACTATAATGACTTTTTAAAATCATGTGAAATTTGGACTATATCAGGGAATGACCTTGAGAAGAAACACTCCAAATGGTAAGTATGGTGTACATTTCTTTCAAAATAATCAAAACAGGTTTTTAAATATAAGGCCATTACTTAAGCTGCATCAGAAGCAAAACTATTAGAATAGTTTATGCTTTAAACCAAATCCAGATATGTGGAGTTCAAACGACAAAAAGATGAAATTGAAAAGAACAGAGATGTAAAAGTGGTTTGAGTTGCTTCAGCAGATCTCTGCCGCGCCATTTGTTCGAGTGGGCACGCCAGCTGGAGCAGGGCGAGCCAGCCAGCCCAACTCACACTGGCGATTCTACATCTCCAGTAATCCTGACTATCTGCTTTTTAATATTGAATACAAAAGCAATCTGATTTTTTTTTCTAAAATTTCTTTGCAGATTCTTTTAATTACAGTTCCTGGCTTTTTTATTAATTATCTCTTAATTCTTTGGTATCTGGCATCTGTGAATAAATTACTTTTGAAGAACACTCCATGGTTATTATTTTCAGCTCTCCTCGCAAGTTCAGATCCCATGCTTACTGCAACTGCCATAAGAGACCTTGGTAGGTATATCAAATTTTATAATTAACTTATCTTAGTTTTAAGATCTTTTGTTTGTGGCAGCTTTTCACTACCTGGAGTGAGGTGTGAGGGACTGGGGACTGAGGATTGAGCAGAGATTCTGTAGGTGATGTTTAAGACAGAAGCAAACACCAGTGATGGACTTACCTAGTATCCAAGTAAAAGCATTATATCCAATTGTGAAATAGGGCAGGGGATTAGTTAGAACCCTTGATGTTATATCTGCTTCTACCTTGGGCCAACAGAACAGTTCTGGGGCATTAGAACATTGCATATACATATGGCGACATTTCTGTTGCCCAGTATTTCTTTTCCTTTGAAAAGTCATTAGTATAATGCCATTTTAAAAATAGTTTCCCTTTGGAGTCATTGCCACTATTAAGCCTGAAAAGTCTAAAACAATAAAATCACCAATTATGTAGTTGTTTTCAGTGTATACTATTTTAAGAGAAATAAATCTATATTTTAAAGTAAAATACACAGTCAATTTAACTTAGAGAAGTGAAGAAAAAATACAAAAGCCTCATATAAAGAAAAGCAACCTAATTTTTCCCATTGGTCACTCTTAATAATGAGAACTAGAAAAATTGCTTCAAAATAGAATATTAATATGGCACATCCATGCATGCAAATAGAAGGATATTCCTAGCTTGGATTCATATCACATAATTTTTCTTACCTACTTAAACTTCAGTCATATTTCAAAACATCTTTTAAGGAAATTTAATTGTGTATAAACTGTAAATTAAATCTAGATCATCATAATTAGGTGCCAAATTAATTGTGGTCCATTATGTTTATGTAAGTAAGATAATTAACTAGACCTCTCAGTCCTTGTTTCAAAGCACATATAAAAACATGAAATTAATTATTTTTAAAATTCAGTGATTTTGTCTATATAAATACATGCATCATAAATCAGATGTATTTGAGGCCAGACAGAAAGCTGTGATTGAAGGATAAAGTAAATTAATAGACCAAGGCTTTATAACATGGCATCTAAATAGAGCATTAAGCAATGTTCAGATAATCTAGCAAGAGTTAGAAATTACCTGACTGTTCCATACAATACATTCCTTTCGATGGTTTTAGAAATCAAACTCCATGAATGGAGAGAATCCTGATATTACCTGTTTCCATCTTCGTTTTTCTCTATTTAGAGGATATTCTAAGTTTAGATATCTATCAGTTGTCCTTTTCCTCTGTCATTAAATGTGCCCATAGTGGCAAAATTGTAACTTTGAGCATTTCTAAGCGATTTTCTAAAAGTCATAAGAGGGAAATATTATATAATAAATTCCTTTTTGTGAACCAATCACTGTATAACCATGTGTGCACACACGCACATATTCATTTCAATTTTATTTTCACTTTATGGCCAGTTGAATGGGAGAGAACTATCTGAGGCAAGTAGAAATAAAGTATGGGAGACACATCAAGTGTAAATACATGAATGAAAGAAAGCCAAGCCTTCAAGACAAGGCGATTAAGAGGGTGAGGTGAGACTTTAGAAGAAGGAACTGCCAGCATCCATCACCCTAGCCTGGGTTCTTATCTTCCTCCCTCTGTGTGACATTGTCAGTGCCAACACTTTTCTCCTCAAAAGATTTGCGGGACTCCTATGGTAGCTGAGAGCTACTTTCACACTTCTCTTAACTTTATAATCTTGTAATCTAGTATTCTGCTGGTTTTCTAGCCTGCTATTGTTGAATTTAAATAATAATAATCTATTTGGAGTATTTTGCAAGATTATTCTCATAAATTTTGGCACCTTATCATTACTTTTGAAATTTTGTTTTTCTTTTCACTTGCATCTTTCCCAAAAAATTAATGAAATTTTCTCTTGGCAGCATTTTTGTTGAGTTTCCAAATGAAGCTTTATAAATATGTATATTCATAAATTTGTGTAAATGTGTTTATATACATACACACACACAAACACACACGTATCCTCAAAAAAATCTGCCCAGGACTATCAGTAGAATACATAAGTACATTAACATTGTTTTGAGCTTTTTATGTTCTTTTGACTTTCCTTATGCCCTGTATCTATTATTTATTTCTGAATATTCACACTTGCTAAAATGGAATAATTTTACAACAACATCAGTTAGTTTACAACTCCAAATGTAGTGGTTTAAAACAACAATTATTTATTTTTTCTCATGAGTCTGGCAGTTCTGATGATATGAACAGGACTCTGCTGATCTTGGCTAGGCTCACTAATGAATCTATAGTCAGCTGACAGGTCATCTGGAGGCTAAGTAATCCAGGCTGACCTCAACTGGGAAGATCCACCTTTCCTTCATGTATCTTTAACACTCCTCCAGTGGGGTAGCCAGGGAATGCTGCCATGGTGGTGGCAGGAGACCAAGAGAGAGGAGGCAGAGATCTTTCTGCTCTCATCAAGTCTCATAACCAAACAGACCAGATCTTCTTGATGAGAAGCATTGCAAAGTCTTACCAAAATGGACATGCATACCAGGAGAAGGGAAGAGCCGGACCATGGAAGCAATTGAGCCACCACAGGAACAAACTGCCTTGGCGTTTCTTCTCTTCTATCAGCATACTGATTATAGTTAGGCTGTGACCACAGTGGTTGGTTCACAAAAAGGAATTTATTACGTAATAACATTTCCCTCTCATGGCTTTTAGAAAATCACTTAGAGATGCTCAAAGTTATAATTTTGCCACTATAGGCACCTTTAATGGCAGAAAAAAAGGGCAACTGATGGACATCTAAACTTAGAATATCATCATAAATAGAGAGAAATTAATATGGAAGTAGGTAATATCAAGGTTCTCTTCATTCATGGAGTTTGATTTCTAAAACTGTTGAAAGGAATGTATTGTATGGGACAGTCAGGTAATTTCTAACTCTTGCTAGATTATCTGAACAATTTCCTAATACTCTATTTAGATGCCATGTTATAAAGCCTTGGTCTATGAATTTACTTAATCCTTCAATCATAGTTTTCTGTCTTGCCTCAAATACATCTGATTTATGATGCATGTATTTATATAGACAAAATCACTGAATTAAAAAAATAATAAATTTCATGTTTTTATCTGTGCTTTGAAACTAGGACTGAAAGGTCTAGTTAATTATCTTACTTATATAAACATAATGGACCACAATTAATTTGGCATCTAATTATGATGATCTAGATTTAATTTACAGTTTATACACAATTAAATTTCCTTAAAAGGAGTTTTAAAACGGAACTAAAGTTTAAGTGGGGGAAATTATATGATATAAATCCAAGCTAGGAATATCCTTCTATTTGCTAATAAAATGTTATTCTTTAATATTTAGTATTTAATGTTTTTCTCACTTTAAAAAACATCTTCCCCCTACCCCGCCCCCATATACATAGGTCTTTCTAGAAGCCTCTCTAGTTTAATTATTGGAGAAAGTCTGATGACCTCTGTTATATCATTACTGATGTTTAGTAGTATCATGGATATTAACAAAAGAAGACAAAGCAACATGAACCATACCTTAGGTAAAGACCTATTTTTCTTCTTAATTTTTTAAAAATAAGAATCCTGTATTCTCTGAAAGCTGACATAAATATGTACTATCTTACCATAAATTATACTTGTAGGAATATTGTAGCGAGTGTTGGTATAGTGACTTACCCTTTACAAAGTACTGTCATGTATTCCTCATTTAATGTTAGCTGTGGTTTCGTTGTGAGGCTGGGTTGAGACTCTTCATGAAAATGCTTACAGAAGCACCATTCCACAGGTGTGGGCAGAGCCGGAATGCTGGACAATCAGGATTAGGGATTTCTTTTATGTGCTGAAGATGAGCTTAGAAAATAAGCCAGGTAGTGCACCCACCAGTAATGAGAGGAGGCAGCCTCTCTGCCCTTTGCCCTGGGACTATCTTTCATGCAGGCAACATAGAAAGCTGTCAACTCAGGCAGGAAGTGTGGGTTACGTGGCCATCTACAGGGCCAGAGAGTAGTGCTTGTAAGCAAAGAAATTGAAAGGTTCATGTGAGCTCTTTCATTTACTACTTTCAGATGGCCCTGAACCTTACAATTTTTTTTCCTTTTGTATGTGTATAAAATAAACAATATATGTACATTATAATAATGATTATAAAGTATACAGCTATGTAGTTATCACTCTGGCAAGAAATTTAGTGTTACCAGCACCCCCAGAAGCATCTTATGTGCTCCTCCCTAGTCAAAACCTCATATCTTGCTCCTAGAAAAGTCATTCCCAATGTGTAGTCTCTGAATCCTTTGGTAGTAGAGGAAGAGGATACATAGGACCCTTTCAAGGTGTCCATGAAATCAAAATATTTTCATAATATTACTTATAATTTATGTGTTTACTTACTATTTTTCTTGTGGTGTATTTGCACTGGTTGGGAAAAGCAATGATTTACAGTCTTCTTGAGAAATCAATGACATACTATTGCACTCACCGGCTGTCTGTGCTCTGAGGCCTTCGGCAGCATTGTCTCAGTCCACCACCATGCCCATTCCCTTGGGAAAAGAGTGTTTAAGATGTACCTCCAGACCATATTCTAGTCCACCGTGGGGTCTGTATGATACCACATAATCCACAGTGGGATTCTTCTACTACTCATTCTCTTCAGCAATGAAGAATATCCCAAATTATCTTTAACGACTCAAGAAAAAGAGGTTTTAGCCATAATTTTTTTTTCTATGCCTGGAGAGGGCTTCATTGTTGAGCAACCAGGGACCCTGTTTACCTCTACTCTTACCTATTCCTGCTTTATCCTAAAATTCAGTGAAGACTATTCTTTCCCAAGAAGCTCCATCCTGGGAACCACCCCCCCACACACACACACCTCTTCCTCAAGGAGCTCGTCCAGGTGGTGGACCATTACCCTAGTTGGACATAAGAAGTACTTGCTTTTAGCCCTTGAGACTTGTGAGAAACAAACTAATGGAGCTTTGTATCCAGTGTTAGTTTATCCAGGCCATGGAAGCTTGGAACATCTGTGGTGAACGTTGAACCCCAATTTAGCACAGAAAGATACATTGTCTTTAAGTATTTCAAATTTGCCATCTGTGATGTGTGAGAAAGCCAAATAACCACACACACAAAC
Source organism: Cheirogaleus medius (assembly GCA_008086735.1). Taxonomy (NCBI): domain Eukaryota; kingdom Metazoa; phylum Chordata; class Mammalia; order Primates; family Cheirogaleidae; genus Cheirogaleus; species Cheirogaleus medius. The sequence goes on from VBSM01000272.1 coordinate 60,207,911, forward strand.
TGTACCAACATCCAGAGTACAAATGGAGGTGACCCAATAAGGCACTCAGGGAGTTTTCACCATAAAACTTCCTGTAGACATAACCTTCCTGAAGATAACTAAGGTGAGCAAGAAAGAAATATCTGTATTCAGAAGCATCTTAAAAACTCAAGGGCCACCTTTGGGGAAACTGAACTGAAAAGCACAAAAAAGTACAGTCATGCATGCCAGTTGGGAAAATCCAAGTCCAGCTACTAAACCTGGTCCATATTTTACCAGATTTCATTCAAGATATTATATATGAGGACAGAATTTCAGGGAAACTTGTATCAGAAATGACATCTCCAGTCTAATCAAGAGAACTTTCTTGATACTCACTGTGGGGTGGGGTGGGGAGAATGAAAAAGGGGAGAAAAGATACTGATTCATTGATTCAATAATTATTTATTAATATACACTATGTAATGGTTCCTCTTCTAGGACCTGGGTATTCAGCCACAAACACAATAGACAAAGTTCCCTTATTTTCATAGAGCTTGTCTTGCAATTTTGATAATAATCAATGGATAGAAGTTTATGTTATTTTTTAGGTTTCACAGGGATAAAAACTGTAAGTATTCACTATTAAAATAATATTAATCACTTCAATAATAAAAACTCTGCTGTAGCAGAAAGAGAGCGATGAACTTATTTTCTTAGTCATTAGGACTTTCTCTGAACTTTCAATAGCTTTGAAAGAAAAATTTCCCTTAAGAAATAAAGATGCTTGATAAGCTTTACTGGTATTGCATTTATATTTCATTTACATCAATTCACACAATTGTGAATCAATAATTTTCATAGTAACCATTGTTTTTATAACTTCTGTAATTATTTAAATAGTGTTACCAAGCTTTGAAGTTAGCACATATTTCATAATAGGGAAAAATTAAGAAGAGTCATTGCTCTTAGAGTTCTTACCCTTTCTAACTTGAGTGCTAGGAATTTAAGAAATGTATAAGTAATAAGGGATTTGCTTTGAGACTTTTCCTGGCTTAACAAATCTAGTCAGCGAACTGTATTACTTATTAAGAGGTATTTTCCTTTCTTAAAGGAGAAAACAGCTTTCAAATTGTGGTCTTTTAACTCCAAATTCCTGTATACTTCTGAAACCAGAGTTGGCCTCCATCCTACCTTTCAGTGACAGAAGATGCTGCACTCCCAAAATTATTGCCAGGGCCAGCTCCCAGCCTAGAATTCACGAGGCTTAGAGGCATGCCTGGTGCCAGCAACTGAGTCTGTTGTGGGCTCAGGCTCCCTGTTTTGCTGGAAAGGGCATCATAACATTGCTTTGTGGAAAGCAATTAGGCAAAATATAAAAATATCAACAACAAAGGAGCAACTATCTTTTCGTGTAGTGATTCCACTTTTGGAACCCAAGGAAGTAATCAGAGAAGCACAAAAAATCTTATATACAGAAATATACACTGCAGCATTGTTTATCAGGGGGAAAAGTTAAAATAAATGAAATACCCAACAATAAAGAAGCAACAATTTAGTTTGTCAGATCAGTATTATAGGAGATTCACTCAGATGGGACCTGAAGACATTACTTTTTCCATATTTCCTGTATGTATTACATTTGGTCTAGAGTATAAGTTTCATGAGTTTATGGACTTCCTACTTCTTGTTCGTTCATGTCTCTCTAAAATTTATTACATGTTTGACACACAGTAGGCACTGAATAAATATATATTCCTTAATGGAGTCTGAAAGAAGCTCATAAACCAACGTAACCAAATTTTACAAACTCTAACCAGGAGCAGTGGCACATGCCTGTACTCCCAGCTACTGGGGAGGCTGAGGCAGGAGGACTGCTTTAGCCCAGGAGTTCAGAACTGTAGTGCACTATGATTGTGCCTGTGAATAGCTCTCCAGCCTGGGCAACATTCAAGATAAAAAAGCAAAAAGAAACTCTTTCAACTTAAAAATAAGAAAATACTGTACATCTACCCCAAAGATAAGCTATTTTTATTAATATTATGTTTAATTGACAAATCATAATTGTATACATTTATGGGGTATAATGTGATGCTTTTATGTAAGTATACAATGTAGAATGATTAAATCAAGCTAATGAACATATCATCACCTCAATAAACTGTGATGTTTTTTATGGTGAGACATTTGAAATTTCCTCTCTTAAATTAACATTGATGCTTATTTTGAAGTATTAATGTATTATTATTGACTGCAGTTACTCTACTGTGGAATATATCTCAAAACTGATTCCTCTTGTCTATCTGAAACTTTGTAACCAATAGTCAACAATTCTCCATTCCCTCCCTCCCCACCACCCCTAGCCTCAGGTGATAGTCATTCTACTCTCTACTTCTGCAAGTTCAACATTTTTAGATTCTACATATAAGTAAGATCATGTGGTATTATTCTTTCTGTGCCTGGATTATTTCTCTTAGCATAATGTCCTCTAGGTTCATTCATGTTGCTACAAATGATTATTCAGCCCTCCTCTATAAGACTGAATGGTGATAAATTATGTATATATCCCACATTTTCTTTATCCATTCACTCACTGGTGGATGCTTAGGTCGATTCCATATGTTGGAAACAAAAAACGTGATTAAAAAATGGGCAAGGGAGCTGAACAGACATTTCTGAAAAGCAGACATACAGATGCCCAATGGGTGCATGAAAAAATGCTGAGCATAACTAATCATTTCAGAAATGCAAATTAAAACCACATTGAAATATCACCTCACACCTGTTTAAAATGGCTCCTATTCAAAAGATAAAAGATAACAAGTGTTAGTGAGGATGGGAGAAGAGGGTACATTGTTGGTGGGAATGGAAATTAGTAAAGCCCTTATTGAAAATGGTATGGAAGTTCCTCAAAAAACTAAAAATAGGATCACCATACAATCAAGTAATCCCACTTTTGGGTATAAGGAATCAAAAACAATATGTCAAAGGGATGTCTGCACTCCCCTATTCATTGTAGCAATGAGCTAATTTAAAGAAAATGACCAAAAGCAAAGTTGATCCAGAGCGTCACTTAAAACCAAGGGCAAGTAAGTTCTACTAACTATTTCTTATTTACTCTCCTTTCTTGTAGCTCATTATGTCATCCGTGCAATTTGGTCTTATTTTATAGCAAGTTTCTTCTTTGGAATTCTAAGTGCAAAACTAATCCAGATGTGGATGTCAACTGTTTTCGATCATGATGTCATTCATATAAGTTTCATCTTTTCAATGCTGTACTTCATCTTTTATATTTGTAAGTGAAGGGCTTATTTCTCAAATTAAATGACATAGAAAAATTCAAAATAAAAATATGGGAAAATACAAGGCAAAAGTTACTAAAAACATCCAACTGACCTAGAAGGAATATTTTTGTTAAAATAATCTATCTATACAACAGAAAACAATGGTCAAAACTGTATAAAGCAAATACTATTATTGTCCAGAAGACCACCAGGATGGCTAACTAGTAGAAAGGAGAGCTTTATTGGTGAGATTGGCTTGCAAGCCAGGAAGAGAAAGACTCCAGCATGGACCGAAGGTGCTGTATCTTTGAGGAAGGGAAGGACAGGTTGGATTTTATGCCTTACAGGGCCAGTAGCACACATATTCAGCAGGTTTGGTGGAAAAGCTATACATATTTATGAGGGTAGCAGAGTGTGGAGATTACCTAAACATGTATGTAACATACATCCCGTGTTCACTTTGGGATGGCGTTTTAACATTAAAAGGAAGTGGAATTTGACTCTTCACATCAAAATGTGAACTATAGGGCACAAAGACAGTTGTGTGCAACCTCTATAAGCTGGCTGAAACTGGCTTAAGATCTGCAATAGCTTATCAGAAAAGAATGTTTGAAAGGCCACTCCTCTGTTGTGGTTATAAATCAGTCTGATAGCTCCCACTGTTAGGGAGTGTAGGGTGTAGTTTTTCTTATAGTCTTAGGAATTCAGAAATTTGCTCTGGCAGCCAGGCCTCGAACCCTCAACCTGTAGGTAACTTTGTTTCCTTAACCTTAGGGTCCATCATCTTAGATGATAAAGGAGTATCTATTTTGGTCTCTCAGATCACACTATTATAAAAAAAGAAGAATTTGAAAAAACTATAATTACAGTAACATAAATTATTATGCCTTTCTCATAGAATTTCATGACCAATTGGATAAAAATAATTATAGCTACAAAAAGATTTAAGTAACTTATACACTTGGTTTATAAGATATATAGAGTTTTGCTTCCCAGAACAAAATGCATATTCTTTATATATACTTGTAGACAATTTACAGAAATTAACTAGAATTGAAGAACATTTCAATAAAATTTCATTGTTCAGCCATGATGGAATTAAATTAAATACTAACTACAAAAAGAAGGTTTAAAAAAATCATTCTAACTGCTTATAAATTAGTTATAGTTTTCTTGATAAGTCTTAGACCAAAAAGGAAATCAAAACAAAAGTAACAGATCAAGTAAGGCTAAATGTTAGAAAGTCTATCAATGTTATTAATCTATTTACCACAGTTGCCTCTTCACAGAAGTGTAGAAGATTTTGATACATTACTGTTTCCTGACACAGCCTCAGAATCATGTTCAACGCAGCCCTTCAGACAGCCCTACACATGACTAGGTGTTGGCATGTGAGCTAATACCTAGTTATCACACCTATACTTTTAGTTTCATTAAATGCCTTTTAGTTTCATTAAATGAAAATTTATCACAATTTAAATCAATGATAGAAATTTTTGGTTTTAAAATATTATAAAAACTATTTTATATACCTATTACATTTAAGAATAAGATAATGGTATATATCCTCACATCTATGATTAAAAATAGTTCTAGAAGCTCTAGCTAATACAATAGGAGGGAAACAAAGAAAGAAATTTACCCTATTTTCAAAGAAAAATGGTTACATTACTTGCAACATTTTATATTATATAGAAAATCCAACAGAATTAACGAACTGCCAGCAAGATTCTTTAATAGCTTGATATAAGATAAATTTACCCAAAACAATTGATAATTTTATAAACCAACAGTAACTAGCTAGAAAATATAATAAAAAATTGATTCTCTTTCCACTGGTAAAAGTTATAAAATATCAAGGAATAAACTTAACATGAAGTTTGGACCTAAACATATAAGTTGCAATCGTTTACTGAGAAATATAAAATTTGAATAAATTGAGACAAGAAAAACTTCTCTTGAGAAATGCTAGAGTAACAGGATTCATTATTTTCATGTCTGAAGAAGGAAAGGCAGAACATAGAATCTTGAGGCTTTCTAACTAATTAATCAGTGAATTAAAGCCAATTGTAATATAGTAAGTTTACAGAATCAAGTTAATTAATTAACAGTGAGGAAATGATCAATTAGTTCAGGTAGGTTCCTCATGCACTACTATGTATGTATATACTTAAATTCCTACAAAAATATGTTCTAACAAATATGATTCCCTTGAATATCATTTAAGTGAGTATAGCGTGAAGATTAAGGGTTATACCCAAGGAAATAATTTCAAACTTTTAGAGTCAAGATGTCTCAATGGACATTTTAGGAAGAAAACTTCCAGGACAGAATTTCTATGACAAGAAGATACAGAGTAAATATAAATCTAATGTAAAAGGACTTTCACTCTGACCTGGCTTACTGTTTATACTATTAGCATCCTCAAGATACCCATCATAAATATTTTCCTGACTTTAATGTCACCGAACAAATTCTAATAATTAGTCCAGGACTTGATCTTTTCAAAGCACCTGTGTCCATGCTTCCCTTTTCTTTCATGATTCAAAAATGACTAAAGTGTTTGTTTCTGCCTTTGGTACCATTTCTAGCCAGGACTAAAATAAAGAATATAAAAATCTATAATTTTTTAATCTTTAGAAAGGAAAACTCAATATAGTGATATAATTTCAATTTCATTAAATTAAAATGTATAGCAATTCAAATCAAAGAATAATATAAATTTTTTTGGTTTTAAAATTTTTACAAAACTATTTTAAAAGCTCATCTAGAAAAATTAATATGTGAGAATAGACAAGACAATTTTAAAAAGTAGAGAACTTTCCATACCAGGCAGGTATTAAAACATTTACTAGGCCTATAATAATTAAAACACAATTGCTGTAACATACAAATACAAAGGAAATCAGAGAAACAGAAGGGGCACAGAACTGATCCAAGTGTGAATGCAATTTAGCACATGATGAAAGAATATTCACAATATTCTTTAGTATTAAAAAGAAATACTTTAATTTTTGTTTATTAACTAGAACAATGCCTGATGAACATTAAATAGAAAAACAAAAGAAGCCTATTACAGACCTGTGTTACTGTATAATTCCATTTGGGTTTTTTAAATGTGTGACATTATTTTTGTATACGTATGATGGATTTATAAAATAGGGGTTCACTGGGTACTCTACTCTTCTCAAAGATCTTGACCCAACCATCTGAAATTCCCAATTCTATAAAAACCCGAAGAGCTTATAGTTTCTAAAAATCTCTGGGTTTTCTTTCCTCGTGATCTCCTCTATCTCTTCCTGAATATACAGTAGTTTCTGGTTCTTAGTAAATTTTACTGAAGATGCAGAAAATTAGGTTATATAGCTCACAGTTCTATGAGATCTGACAGCTATCTTTATTTTTTCATGTTTCCATCTTTCCCACTTAATTTTCATCACTTGTCTCCAGTATAGAAATTCAACAAGCATCTTTTAATGCTTAAGCTACCTCTTGGATCTCATTTCCTGTTCTCAAGTAGCTTATCAAATTATTTCTTCTAGTCTAATACAGTACTCTGTCTAATAGAAATTCCAGTCAAAATTTTCTTTAAAATTATACCTGAAGTCTTGGCAGTGGAATTATGAGTGTTCTCTTTGGAAAAAATATAATGTCTATATCGTACCGTGTTATTTGAACTTTACACAGGGATAATATACTACTTTCATAAGCTCAAAGGAGAAACAACTTTAATACAGCTACTTTTAAGAATATTCCACCAACAGTTGTTTATGCTTTGCAGTCCCCACAGTAAATGCACCAAAACAATATTATACTGGGGAAGTAGATCCATACGGGTTCTCTGCTGGCCCAGCTCCTCTAGTCCTATCCCAAGATCAAACCATTTCTATTGCCTACTGTCTCTCAAGAAAAAGGCATATGAAGTGGGCTAGTCCATAAAGAACTTTTCAGCTCATTTCCATTTCATCCCTCCAGGGCCTATCTGAAACAATTAGACCCATAGAGGGTGCTCTAGCCTCACTAAGGTAAATTAAGGGTCTTGGAGCTCCATGTTGTTGCCAATGATCTGAAGCCAAAGAAGTGCAAGGATTTCCGTTGTAAACTTTACTACACAATTGGGTATGACTTGGAGGAGGAAAACAGACATTGATTGAGTGGTGGGTAATAATTTGTGATATTTTCCAGCTGAAACCAAGTGTGGTAATCTCTTTACAAAGTCAGATATGAAGATACCTGATACTTTCATCTCTGGTACAATTTATGCTACTATTGATGTTAAATTAATACTGTAAATTTATTTCCTTTTAAAAATAGGTGAGATAGTTGGAATGTCTGGGATATTTACCCTGGCCATTATGGGACTTCTTTTAAATTCTACAAGTTTTAAACCAGGAGGTGAAGCACTTCTTCTTGAGTAAGTGACTAGCATATTTTCCCTCTGTTTCATACACTGCAAGCTATAATATTGTAATAGTAACTACATCTACATGGTCAAAGCAAGACTTTCAAGTAAAGACTTGAAAACTACCCAACTAAAAACCCTTCCTAACAATTCTTTTGTTTGTGCTTTCAAATCCTCCAATTTAAAGCAAAATTTGTAACCTCACCTTGAGTTCATGTTGGTTCTGTTTCCCAATTAATTCTTCAAGTCTCTGATCATCTACTGAGTAGTATCCAATCTAACATCCTGTATCCACTAGTAAGAGGATGAAAAACAAATGCAATAATTGAAAAATAATATTTTAATGCAATATTTTTTAAAACATTGAACTCAATGCAAAAAAAATCTGAAGACCAATATTTTAAGGACAATGAAGAGATTCCATGTAAACCAAATTAAAAGATTAATCTATGACATTTGAAGAGGGTTCGCAGCGTTATAAAAGAAAGTATGGCCAAACTAAATGTAGACAAGACTATGAGTAGAAATGTACAAATTGTGCCTTGCTCAAGGGCACCCAGCTGAGCAGCTGAGGGGTGAGTGGGATCCATGTCAGCCTAAAGGAAGGGCATTTTCTGCAGTGCTATGGTACACAGGGTGGGAACTGGACCTAAATCACACAATGGTGACACATGTGTAAACAGGGGCCCTGAAAGTAAATAGTGATTTCTGGAGTTTGGGAATGTTACAGAAGATAGAATAAATTTGGAAGTTAGATGCTTAAAGGTATAGGACCTTATAGAATTCAGGAACACTAACCTAAAATCTCAACGTCAGTTACAGTGGAAGTCAATTGTACTTGGAGCTAGACGGAATTGAATGGGCTATGGTGTGGGAAGAATTTAAAAGGTTACAAAGGTATTTAACTATATCTGTGGAAAGTGATTCTGAAGGCTCCCACCATCTTCTTGCTGTAACTGTAGGCTGGATCTCTCTCCCCTGAAGATATTACTTCTCTTCTCTTGCATTCCTTATAAGTTGTGATATCTTTCTCACCTACATCCCTGGCACTATTGAGCCTACAGTTGAAGTAGGTGATCCCCTGTACCTCAAAGTCATTTCCAGATTATTCTTTCTCCTTCTTCCACAGAAGAACCCAATTATGAAGTTCATGCCATTAGATTATAGCATCTTTTACCATATTGGTTGTTGTTCTCTAGAACTGAATCACAGTCTCCATTTTGTGAAGATTTTGGCTCCTGTCTCACTGTGACTCTCTCCAACATTACCATCATTCTTAGTGACATCAGTATCCATACAGTTGATCCTTTACTCCCTTAGTTTTAAGTTTCTGGACTTTCTCTCCTCCGATGAGTATGTCCACCTTCCCACTTCCACTTCTACAGTCACACAAATAACCACTTCATAATCTCAATTTCAATTATCTTTTTTTCTTTTGAGATAAGGTCTTGCTCTGTCACTGTAGGTGGGAGTATAGTGGCACAATCGTAGCTCACTGCAGCCTCTAACTCCTGGGGTTAAATGATCCTCCTGTTTCAGCTTCCCAAGTAGGTAGGGCTACAGGCACATAACATTGCACTCAGCTAATTCTTGAATTTATCTTGTGGAGACGGTATCTCACTATGTTAACCAGGCTGGTCTCAAGCTCCTTGCCTCAAGCAATCTTCCTGCCTTGGCCTCCCAAAGTGCTGGGATTATGAGCATAAGCCATTGTGCCTGACCAATAATCTTATTGTATATAATAGGCATGTACCAACGCCTATTTTCCAAGATAGTAGAAATCTAAGATAATAGTAATAAACGCCACTATGTCCCACAACAACCTACAGCAGGTCTATTCTCTTCTTTAAGAGAGAACGTGCACCATCTCTTATCTTTTCACCTTATGCACTCTAGTATTACAATTCTAACAATTCTACATCCACAGTGAGACTAATTCATCAATCCTATGATCTTTTACTGACCCTCACCCATCTCATACCCTCAGTTCCTCTTTTCCTAAAACCATTTAATAACTTTTCATCTTAGGCTGAGCATGGTGGCTCACGCCTGTAATCCTAGTACTCTGAGAGGCCAAGGCAGGAGGATTGCTTGAGCTCAGGAGTTCAGGAGACCAGCCTGAGCAAGAGTAAGACCCCATCTCTACTAAAAATAGAAAAAATTAGCTGGGCAACTAAAAATAGAAAAAATTAGCTGAGTGTGGTGGTGCATGCCTGTAATCCCAGCTACTCAGGAAGCTGAAGCAGGCGGATGGCTTAAGCCCAGAAGTTTGAGGTTGCTATGAGCTAGGCTGACGCTGTGGCACTCTAGCCTAGGCAACAAAGTGAGACTCTGTCTCAAAAAACAAACAAACAAACAAAAAAAACTTTCATCTTTTTCAGCTACAAGTAAAAGTTGTTTTAATGGTAAAGTCCCATGATTTTTCTACCCTGCTACCTTTATGATTCATTTCTATCACTCTCACCTACACCCACACTGCTCTAATAACACTGTTGACCTTGCTATTTTTAAAATGTCAAACATGCTCCACTATTTGGGTTTATGCCCTTGTGTTTCTGCTCTTGGAATGTGTTTTCCTTACATATTGGCAGAAGGGGCTGCTTCATATCTTTCACGCTTCTATTCATACATCCTCTTATTAGAAAGGAATTCACCCAAATAGAAACTGCCTCTTTGCCAACCTATACAACCTTTCATTCTTGGCAAATTGACATCTCCAAAATGTCCAGTCCATTAGGTATCAATTTCTCTAGGCTATTGGCTGTGCAATATTGGGTAATAAAAATAATAAAGATGCTTAGATCTTCTAGAATCAAAATCTTTGAGAGTACAATCATAGGACTTAAAATTTTTAAAAACTCTCTCCAGATGATACTTACATACAGACGGGATTGTGACCCATTGTTACCTCTATATTTATTAGGACAACCCATGATCATCAAATGAAGGAAAGGGACTTTAAAAAAATTCAAAAGCTTTTTTTCCCTGTGTGCTTGGATTATTGCACATACATACACACACACACACACACACATCATACATCCCCCACATCCCCAGATATACACATAAGAGTACATACACACATCTGTGGGATGGGTTTGGACTTTGGCTGTTTGGCTCACAGTCTCTCTGAATTTGATAGAGACTGATTCCTTAGAGAATATGGTTTCATCCTCATCAGCTTTCTCCCGTTAATTTCTACCATGTATGAAAATTTCCTGACATCTCCACAATGTTAGTTGCTTAACCGATTCATTTACATTTCATGCTAATTAATAAGACTGTTATTTTTGGTCTTTGGTGGAATTTTTCCACAATTTTATGAGTTTTTAAATTATGTAATCATTAAATTAATAATAAAATATGATTGCAGTATATATTCATGATTCACTTGACTGAATTATCCTACTCAATTAATGTTTAAAAATGATTTTATTAATTGTATGAGTATAGGTGGGTATAATGCTTTGAAGAATTTTTTTTTTGATGGGGAGGGAGGCCTATCTACATGGTGCAACAGTTGGATTTGCTTTTGGTAATAAAGTTAAAAGAGGGAAAAATAATACAAAAATTATATTGTCATAAATATTTAACATAATGTGTCATGAATAACACATATTTTACTGTGTTTTCCTCTAAGTTTGTGCTGGATGCAATATTTAAATCCAAGAGATAACAGTTTAAAATATGGTCATGCATATACAAGAAAGAAATGGTAGTTCAGTCTAGAGTAATGAAACAAAGTTCAGTCACAGGAAAATATTTTGAATGATTTCACTCAATATTTCCTGTGCTAGGATATTTTATGTTAATTGTTTCTCTAATATTGCCTAGGTATTTGTGCCTCTTAAATATAGCTCAGAAGCAGGGATTTCTTATTAATGTAACAGAAAAACATTTGCTTTGAGCATTGAATTTGTTTTTAATCAAAATAACTATTCCTCTTCTGGACAAAAATTATCTTTGTCAAGGACAGTCTGGCAAGGAATAGGTAAAAACAAGCTATCTTTCTCTTATAATATAAATGGTATTCATGTGCCTATTAAGTTATTTTTCAATTTATTTGTTATAAATATAATATATAGACTTAAAGACATGAAATATATAGAAAAAGAATACTGTAATACTGTAATAGTGGTGTGTAAATTACTTTTATCTCGAACATGAAGGTTAATAAAAACTATTACAAATAATAATAACCACAATAATTTGTTAAGGCACATACAATACAAAAATATATTAATTATGACATCAAAAATTCAAAATGTAGAAGAGAAAAGGAGTTAATTGTAGAGTTTTGGGGGTTTTTTGAAATAAAAGTTAATTTGTTATCAGTTTAAAGTAACCTATTATAATTATCAGATGCTTTTGTAAGCCTCATGGTAACCACAAAGCAAAAACCTCTAACAGACACACTAAAAATAAAAAGCAAAGAGTCAAATCATACTACTAGAGAAGATCACTTAACCACAAAAAGTAAGACAGAAAAAGAAGAAAGGAAGAAAGGATCTATAAAACAACTAGGAAATAATTAATAAAATGTCCATACTAAGTCCTTATCCATCAATATCTTGAATGAAAATAGATTAAATTCTCCAATCGAAAGACATAGCATGCTGAAAGGATAAAAAAGGTGAGATCTATGTGCTGCCTACAAGAGACTCAACTCAATTCACACATAGGGTGTGTGAACAACCAATGAGTCAATGAAGATATTAAAAGGAAAATTTGAAAATTTCTTGAGATAGTGAATGGAAATACAATACACCAAAATCTATGGGATACACATCAATAGCAGTTTTAAGAGGAAAGTTTATAGCAATAAACACATCAAAAAACAAGAAAGATTTCAAATAAACAATCTAATGTTACATCTCAAAGAACAACAAAAACAAAGACAAACTAAACCCAATATTAGAAGAAATAAGGAAACAATAATGCTAGACTAGATAAAATAGAGGCCATAATAATAATACAAAAGATCAAAAAAAAAAAAA
>VBSM01000272.1:60220651-60243285 GCA_008086735.1 Cheirogaleus medius
AAAAAACTTAAAGAGAAGGAAATACTTCCAAACTTATTCTATGAGGCCAACATTAATGGAAAACAAAAACCAGACAAGGGCACAACAAAAAAAGTAAACTATAGGTTAATATCCCTGATGAACATAGATGGAAAATTTTCAACGAAACATTAGCAAACTGAATTCAGTTACACATTAAAAAGATCACTGGCAAGAATGTGGAGAAAAGAAAGTGTGGCTTGCACACTGCTGGTGGTAACATCAATTAGTACAGTCATTACTAATTGTGGAGAAATTAGTGTGGAGCTCCCTTTAAAACTTAAAAAAAAGAACTACCATATGATCCAGCAATACCACTGCTGGGGATATTTCCAAAGGAATTAAAATCAGTAAGTTGAAGAGATATTTTGCACTACCATGTTTATTGCAGCCCTATTCATAATAGCCAACATATGGAATCAACCTAAGTGTCCATCAACAAAAATGAATGGATAAAGTAAATGTGGCACATATACAATGAAATACTATTCATCCATAAAAGAAGGAAATCCTGCCATTCATGACTACATGGATGAACCTGGAGGACATTATGTTAAGTGAAACAGGACATGCACAGAAAGACCAATACCACATAATCTCACTCATATGTGGAATCTAAAAAAGGTGATCTCACAGAGGTAGAGAGTAGAATGGTGATTACAAAAGGCTGAAGTGGTTGAGGGAAGGATAAGTTGTAAAGATGTTGATCAAAGAATACATAATTATAATTAGATGGAAGGATAAATTCAAGAGAACTGTTTTACAGCATAGTGACTATAGTTAATGACAATATATTGTAGTCTTGAAAAACACAAAGACAATGGTTGTTTTCACCATAAAATGATAGCTATGTTAGGTCATGCGTTTGTTAATTAACTAAATTAACTAAATTTAGTCATTCCATGATGTATATATACTCTAAAACATTATGTCATAAACAATAAATACATAAATTTTATCTGTCAGTTTAAAAGTGAATAATATTAATAGACCACAACAAAGTAAAGTTAAGAACCAGATGGCTTCAATGGTGAATTTTACCAAACATTCAAAGAAGAATTGTACCAATTTTTCTTAAACTCTTCCAAAAAATGGAAAAAGAGGGCACACTTCCAAATCCATTTTATGAGGACAGCATCACCCCAGGAAAAGACACCATAGAAAAGAAAACTATAAGTCAATACTCTTAATGAACATAGATGCAAGAAAATCACAAATAAAATAGTAGCAAATTGAATTCAACAGCATACCCAAAGGATTATATATAATGACCAAATGGGTTTTATCCCAGGGATGCAAGAATGTTTCAACATACACAAATCAGTATGATATACCACATTAAGAGAATGAAGGACAAAAATCACATGATCATCTCAAATTCAGAAAAGGCATTTGATAAAATTTAATATTCTTTCATAATTCAAAACTCTAAGGAATATAGACATAGAAGAAACATACCTCAACACAATAAAGATGGTATGTGACAAGCTCACAACTAATATATTCAACAGTGAAAAGATGAAAGCATTTTCTCTAAGATCAGGAACGAGACAAGAATAACCATTCTTGCCACTTCTATTCAACATAGTACTAGAAGTTATTAGAGCTGGAGAAACTAAACAAGAAAAAGAAGTAAAAGATATCCAAATTGTAAAGGAAAAAGTAAAATTATCTATTTGCAGATAACAATCACATATGGATAAAACCCTTAAAATCACCAAAAAACCTCTTAGAACTAATAAACCAATTCATAAAAGTTGCAGGATACAAAATCAACATACAAAAATTAGTGACATTTCTATACACAAGCAAGGAATTATCCAAAAAGTAAATTAAGACTGGGGGATGGGCATGCTTGAAGCTCTGACTCAGGTGGGGCAAAGGCAACATATATAACCTAAACATTTGTACACCTGTAATATGCTGAAATTTAAAAAAAGAAAATTAAGAAAATCCCATTTATAGCAGCAACAAAAAGAATTAAATACTTAGGAATAAATCGAACCAAGGAGGTGAAAGACTTGCACATTAAAAACTACAAAACAATGAAGAAAGAAATTGAGGAAGACACAAATAAATGGAAAGGCATCGCTTGTTTATGGATCAGAAGAATTAATATTGTTAAAATGCCCCTCCTTCCCAAAATGATCTATGGATTCAATGCAATCCCTATCAAAGTCCCAATGGCATTCTTTACAGAAATAAAAAAAAAAAATCCTAACATTTATATGGAACCACGAAAGACTGAATAGCCAAAGCATTCTTGAGAAAGAAGAACAAGGCTAGAGGTATCAGACTTTCTAATATCAAAATATATTACAAAACTACAGAAATCAAAAAAGTATGGTACAGGTATAAAAATAGACATATAGACCAATGGGATAGAATCAAAGGCCCAGAAATAAACCTAAACATTTATGGTGAACTTACCTTTGACAAGAAAGCCATGAATAGACAATGGGGAAAATATAGTCTCTTCAATAAATGGCTTTGCAAAAACTGGATGTCCACATTCATAAAAATAAAATTGGACCCTTATCTCACATTATATATAAAAATCAACTCAAAATGGAATAAAGATTTAAATGTGCGACCTAAAACTCTAAGACTACTGGAATAAAATATAGGAAAGAAGCCTTTTAACATTGGTCTAGGCAATGATCTTTTTGGATATGACCCCGAAAGCACAGGAAACAGAAGCAAAAATAGATGAATGGGATTGCATGCACTGTAAAACAAACAACAAAATGAAAAGGCAGCCCACAGACTGGGAGAAAATATTTGCAAACCAAATATTTGATAAGGTTTTTTGTTGTTGTTTTTGTTTTATTTTGTTTTGTTTTGTTTTTTGAGACAGAGTCTCACCCTTTTGCCCAAGCTAGAGTGCGGTGGCATCAGCCTAGCTCACAGCAACCTCAAACTCCGGGGCTCAAGCTATCCTCCTGCTTCAGCCTGTCAGGTAGCTGGGACTACGGGCATGTGCCACCATGCCCGGCTAATTTTTTCTATTTTTAGTAGAGACGGGTCTCGCTCTTGCTCAGGCTGGTCTCAAACTCCTGAGCTCAAGCAGTCCTCGTGCCTCGGCCTCCCAGAGTGCTAGGATTACAGGCATGAGCCACCACGCCCGGCCTTGATAAGGTTTTAATATTCAAAATGTGAAAGGAACTCACACAACTCAATACCAAAAAACAATTAAACTCTAAAGCAAAAAACCAAACAAACCCCTATACCACTATTTAAAAATGGACTAAGGACCTCAAAAGATGGCATACAAATGGCCAACGGGTGTATGAAAAGGTGCTCAAACATCACTAGTCATCAGGGAAATGCAGATTAAAACCACAATGAGATATCACATCAGACCTTTCAGGATGACTATTATCAGAAAGACAAAAGATAACAAGCATTGTCAAGCAAGTAGAAAAAGGGGAATCTGTGTACACCATTGGTGAGAATTGGTACAGCCATTATGGAAAACACTTCTGAGGATACATCTAACAAAAAATGAAATCAATGTCTCAAAAAGATATCTTGACTTCCCTGTTCATTGTAGCATTATTTGCAATAGCCAAGAATGGAAACAACCTAAATGTCTATCAAAAGATGAAAAGTAATAAAAATGCGTGTATGTGTGTATGAGAGAGAGACAGAGAGGTGTGTATGTGTACATATATATACACACACATATACACACATACACACATAATTGAATATACTATTCAGCCTAAAAAAAGGAAGAAAATCTTGCTATTTGCAACAACATGAATGAACCTGGAGGACATTATGCTAAGTGAAATAAGCCAGACAAAAAGACAAATACTATATGACCTCACTTATATGTGGATCTGAAATAGTTAAATTCATGGAAACACAGACTAGAATGATGGTTACCAGGGGTGGAGGGTGGGAGAAATGGAGAACTAAGTTTCAGTTATGTAAGTTAAGTCAGTTTTGGAGATCTTGTGTAGAGCATGGTGACTATAGTTAATAATACTGTATTTTGTACTTGGAATTTGCTAAGAGGGTAGATATTAAGTGTTCTCACTATACACACACACACAAACACACACACAAGTAACTATATGAGGTGATGGATATGTTAACTTGATTGAGGTGATCATTTCATGATGTGTGTGTATGTGTGTGTGTGTGTGTATATATATATATATATATATACACACATCAAATTGTATACCTTAAACTTAATTTATTTGTCAATTATCCCAATAAAGCTAGGGGGAAGAAAGATTCATTTTCTAATTACTAGATAGATTTTAGGCAAAATCTTAATTCTTTCACTTTGTAAATCAGACTAAAATTTTAGTATTCTTTTAAAAAGTTAATGATTTTGTCTCTTCCTAATCAAACAATGACTTCACAATCAGTATTTTCAAGTTATATGAACCCTGATGTTTGGATGTTTAAGTTTTATCAAGAAGCATAGCTACAACCTAAATATTTCTTTCAGATACAATAGAAAATGAAAGACTAATTTGCATACACTGTAAACTGGCTTACATTGCTTTAGAATTGTTTGATTATTTGCCTTAGTGCTCCTTTCTTTCCAGTTAAATTTTAAGCCCCTTGAGTCTTGGTAAATGCCTTATTCACCTTTATTTTCTTGATAACAAATAACACAATGCTTCACATAGATAAGCCTTGCAATAAATATGCTAACTTAATTATAACTAATTATATTTAATTTTTTCCTGAAAAATGCAGATTCTGGAATTGTCTAGCATTTATTGCTTTTCTTATGGTGTTTACTTTCGTTGGACTTTTCATTCCTGCTCATTCATATTTCTATGTAACATTTTCTGATATATATTATTCATTCAGTATCTACTTTACACTGATCGTTTTCAGGTAAGAATATCATTTAAATTTTTCTATTTATGGAAAATTAAATGTCTGAAGATCATCTTTTAAATAATGAAAAATATTCCATACCTTAGATTGAACAATTGACTCAGATTTTCCAAGGAATCATCAGAAAATTAATATTTAGCATTTTTCAATTTTAAATTTCAAAGCAATGTAAACACTGTGTAAAATTTTTGAAACTTAGAAGGAAAACATCTTTCATAATCTTAATATTAGGCAACTACTATTAACATTTGGTGTATTTTGTCTAGTGTTTTTTTTTTCTATGCGTTTTCCTGAAGTTAAGCACTAATCATACATAAAAATTTTACCTTGTGTTTTTGTTAATATTATATAATAGTTTTCTACAAATTAAAAATTATAGTTGGAAATAGCTTTTTAAAAAATCATAAGGAAGCCCTCTTTGTAAATGTATTTTTTGCTCAAGTAATTTTTGTAGTTTCTCCACTATTAAGGAGGCAGAAAAGCATCTGTCCATGTAGCTGAAAAGAAGATGACATGGAGTTGGAAAAACCACAGTAACTAGATCTCACAGTTCTTTAATCTCCGTAACTGAAATGTCTAACATTCTACTTCAATCTAGTTGGATGGTTGACATCAAGTCAGCTCTTGCCAAGTAAATGCAAATCAGTCCCAAATTATCAGATAAAAATTAGTGTAAAATGGAGAAATAAATATGACTGAAAAAAGAAATAGAAAAGAAACTTGACCAATATTGGACACATTCAGCAAGATTTAAATCTATGAAGAAAAAGAAAGGGAGGACATTTTCTTCTTATTATTCATTAGGTTTATTTTTATTTCTTTTTGGGATCCAGAATTTATCTACAAAACATCCCTAAACTTTTCTTTTTTTTCACCTAAAGAAACACCGCTCATGGGTGATGTGGAATTACCCTATTACTCACCTAGTAGAAAGTACCAAAGAGAATCATGCTGTTCTCTTGGCAAGTCTCTCCATGGAATACCTTCTGCCTTCCTGTGGTGCCATGCCCACAGTGTGTGAAACATTTCTCATCTGCTTGAGAGTTAGCAATCCCACAGAGAATAGACTGGGATAGAGTAGAAAGAAATGGAAAGAAATTTCTGAAACTAGAATAACTTTCTAAATATTGTGTTGTCTTTTAGACTTCTGGTCTTTCTATTAATGAGCCCTGTTTTGTCTCGAGTTGGCCATGAGTTCAACTGGCGCTGGGCATTCATAATGGTCTGGAGTGAAGTGAAAGGGACGCCTAACATAAATATGGCCCTTCTCCTTGCCTACTCTAACCCTGCAGTTGGATCTGAGAGGGAAAAATCTCAGGTAAAGAAAGCTGTATTTTCTTATTTTGATATTTTACAAAACTGTTGCATTGTACTTAAAATATGTTTTTGTAGCGAGGTAGCTCAACCACACTTGGGCTGTAGGAGTGATGTAGCTATGATGGCAATTTTGGGGAGGGGAGGAACAACTAACAGCTTTCCTTCTCCCTGTTCCAGTTTTGATTCCTAAATTCTCTCACATTCCTAAAAATAAGTTTCCTATGAAGATTAAAGGAATTAAAATTTATAAATTATTTTAAATAGTACCTAATACAAAGTATGCACTCAAGAATGTTTTAAATTTTATTTACTCCTAATACCCAAGAGAAGCAGAAATCTACTTGTGGTTGGCTCTATTGTCTTCTATAAATTTATGAGGCCACGTGTAGTAATGCTAGGAGCCAAACATTTTAATTTTCAGGTAAAGTACTCTAAACGGTACTCACAGACTCTGTCTAACAACGTATTGGGCCCAACTCTCCCTCTACCACGTCTCTAGGCAAGATAATAAAAAGAAGCTCTGTGAGAAATTTCCTATACAGGTATCCCAGAGCAAGCAGCAAGCATCTTGTGTGTGTGTGTGTGTGTGTGTGTGTGAGTGTGAGTGTGTTACATAAATTCCAAGTGTAAAAGGAAGAGCGGCAGGTTAATTATTATGTGTCTAATTTAATAACACTCAGTTCAAACATTAAAAACTAAATCTTCAAACTGCTTTTAAAACCAAAATTTTCTAATATTGCATGACTTTCTTCTTCTGCTTTTTAATCTATTTTCACATGCAAGATCATTGTCATCATCATATATCCTGATCAGTGGGACGGTTAACCTTGCACACGTATCTGAGTTACTAAAATTTTTAGTTTAGCTGTTTTTGCTGTGTAACCATCAGCAAGTTTTTAATTTCCACCTCACCCCAAGTATTAGTTTCCTCATTACAAACAGACTTAAAAATAGTACTGGTGGTTTACTGGTAAATGTGTAAAAAGTAACTTGGGTGTTGAAGGGAGGAGAGAGTCCTAACTTGTAATTTTTGTCAATTTCTGTTGTGAAATCATTTCCACCAACGATAAGAACAGCAATCAGCTCATGAACTTCCTAAAACTTTAATCATCAACTCTCATGAGCTAGTAAGAGACAGCTCTAGCACACAACTTTCACAAAGGATTATTGTGAGAAATATAAAATGTACATAAAGTGCTTAGCACATTGTTTAGCATATAGTAAATATAAATACAAGCTTGGCTGGGTGTAGTGGCTCTCATGGAGCGCTTTGAGAGACTGAGGCAGAAGGATCACTTGAGGCCAGAAGTTTGAGACCAACAACATGGCAAGACTCTGTCTCCACAAAAAATAGAAAAATCAGCTGGGCATGGTGGCACGTGTGTGTAGTCCCAGCTACTCAGGAGGCTGAGGCAAGAGGATCGCTTGAACCTAGCCTGGGAGTTTGAGGCTGTAGTGAGCTATGATGACACCACTGCACTCTAGCCCAGGAGACAGAGTTTTTTCTGTCTCAAGAAAAAAAATACAAGCTATGTTGATGATGATGATGATAATGACATGTTATGTAGTCCTGCTTTAAAAAAAAAAAAAGCTTAGTAAACAAGGTTACTTAGTGAAATGTCCTCGCTAGTAGTAACTACTTAAGAAGAAAGTTGCACTCCTTTTTTAACTTAATCTGGCTGAACCCTACAGCTAATTTATTAATACCCACAGAGAAGTATAGTGAAGAGTTAAAAATACTAACCTCAAAGACATATTGCCTTTTTAATTCTTGGGAAAACCACAGCGCCCCAATTTCCCATCTGTTTAATTGGACACTAGTGGTATTTACCTCACAGAATTGTAGTGATAATTAAATCAGCTTGCTATACTGTACTATTAATATATGTCTACTATATAAGTGTTAGCTCTTACTACTTTTAAACTGTTAAACTAATTTAGTAGTCTTTAACCTACAATGCACTTCAGATTGCTTCAGGATCTTTTAGTAAAATACCAATGTCTGTGGAATTCTGGCACTTGCCATGAAGAATAATGGATATCAGACTTACTTTCCATAGTAAACAACTACAAAAATGGTCAAAATATATGAAGCAACTGGTTTGAGGTATTGGACATTTCATGTTTAGATCCTTTAGAGAAAGGAGACACATGAAGTGAGTTCACATTCACTCTGGTCTTTCTTACAAACCATGACACAGAGAAGTGAATGCCAAACAAAATGCAGAAATTGCACTGAGTGGAAAAAATAGAGATCAGAGTTTAAGGCTATTGAAGTAGCTAAAATTTTAGGAGGCAAGGTACCATGGGGAGAAGAATTGTGTAGAAAAGGAGCACCAGACATCTACATGAGGTCCCTGTGAATCATTAACCCAGTGCTAATCTGTACAAGCAGAGATTTTGGAGGAGGATCAGCAGAAAGAGCTACGAGGGAGCTTTGAGCTGAACGCAAATATTGGAGGATGCAAAGTGCTGGCAGATACCGGAGTTCTGACTAGCCACAGTACATAAACCTCACTGAACAACGCATCGGTTAAGTTGTGATCACAGAAAGACTGTGCCTTAGAAATAAGAATTAGGCCCTAGGATTAGGTTTACTCTAGACCCATTCTAAGAAAAACTAAATCCATACCTTGGTAAGATAATGTGATCTGCTAGTAAATTAACTAACTGCCTGACACAAAACTCAAAATTCTTTACAGGAAGACAACATAATCAAGACTCTCAACAATGTAGCATCCAACATATACAGACTAAAGCCAAATATTACTATGCAGGAAAATGTGACCTATTTTTAAGAGAAAAAATTATTCAATTGAAATAAGCACAGAGATGACACAGATGTTAAAACTAGCATAACTGGCCAGGCGCGTTGGCTCACGCCTGTAATCCTAGCACTCTGGGAGGCTGAGGCGGGAGGATCGCTCAAGGTCAGGAGTTCGAAACCAGCCTGAGCAAGAGCGAGACCCTGTCCCTACTAAAAATAGAAAAAATTAGTCGGGCATGGTGGCGCATGCCTGTAGTACCGGCTACTCAGGAGGCTTAGACAAGAGGATCGCTTGAGCCCAGGAGTTTGAGGTTGCTGTGAGCTAGTTGGATGCCACGGCACGCTAGCCCGGGGAACAGAGTGAGACTCTATCTCAAAAAAAATAAAAAATAAAAAACTAGCATAACTATTAAAAATATATTTAATAATTTAAAGAAAAAAGGACATAAAAGTAAAGACATGGGATATTTCAATGAAGAAATTGAAACTATAAAAAGCAACCAAAGAAAAATTCTAGAATTGAAAAATATAACACCTGACATGAAAAATTGTGTGAGCTTAATGAGAATAGAGAGTGCAGAAGAAAAAACATCAATTCTAAATGAATATGTTCTAAATAAGAGTGAGAAAATATGTGAAGCAAAACTGATAAAACTAAAGGAATAAATAGAAAACTTATAATTGGAGACTTTAACACTCCTTCCTATAACGTATTTAACAAATTATAGAACTAGACAAAAAAATCAGCAAAGATATGGAAGAACTGAACAACACCAACAGCAACAGGATCTAACTGATATTTATGGTATCATCTGAATTGATATAGAAAAAGCCATTTGACAAAATTTGACAAAAGCTCTCAAAACTTAGAAATAGAAGAAAATATCCTAATGTTGATAAAGAACATCTACAAAAATATCTACAGATAACATCGTAATTAATAGTGAAAGACTGCTTTCCCCCTAAATTGGGAATAATGCAAGAATGTCTAATTTCAGCACTCTTATTGGACATTGTGATAGAAAGTCTAGCCAACTTGATAAGGCATGAAAAGGAAAAATTCATATTGAAAAGGAAACATAATAAAACTATCCTAATTTACAAATGGCATAATTATCTACATAGAAAATCCCAAGGATCTTCAAAAAGAAAAGCAAAAACAAAAACCTCCTAAAACTATTAAGTGAGTTCAGCAAGATCTCAGGATACAAGATAAATATTTAAAAAATAAACCATAATTTTATATACTAGCAATTAATTCATGAAAACCAAAATAAAAGGTATAATATCTTATATAATCACTCAAGAAAATAATATACTTAGATATATATCTAATAAAATATGTATAAGACTTGCAGGCTTAAAAATATAAAACACTGATACAAAACCAAAAGATTACCTAAATATAGTTAATATAGAGATACACTGTGTTCATGGATTGGAAGACTTAACATTCCAAAGTGATATAAAGTTTAATGCAATTCCTATTAAATCCCAGTAAGTTTTTTTGTAAATATAGACTAGTTTATCTGAAATTTATATGAAAAGGCACAAAACTAAAATAGCAAAAAAGATTTTGGAAAAGAAGAATAAAGTGGAAGGAATCAATATACCTGATTTCAAGATTTATTACAGTTACAGTAGTGGAGAGTGTGGTATTAGCAGAGGGAAACACACACAGATCAATGGAACAGAACAGAGAACCCAGAAATAGATCCATAGAAATATTCCCAACTGATTTTTGACAAAGATTCAAAAGCAATTCAATGTATTATAGAATGGATAGTCTTATCAGAAAATGGTGCTAACTGCAATGAAATATCACTTATCTCCAGTGAGAATGGCCTTTATTAACAAGTCCCAAAACAATAAATATTGGCGTGGCTGTGGAGAGATAGGAACACTCCTACACTACTGGAGGGACTGCAAACTAGTTCAGCCTCTGTGGAAAGCAATATGGAGATACCTTAAAGCGATACAAGTAGATCTACCATTTGATCCAGCAATCCCACTACTGGGCATCTACCCAAAAGAACAAAAATCACTCTATGAAAAAGACACCTGCACTCGAATGTTTATAGCAGCACAATTCACAATTGCAAAGTTGTGGAAACAACCCAAGTGCCCATCAATACATGAGTGGATTAATAAAATGTAGTATATGTATACCATGGAGTACTATTCAGCTTTAAGAAACAATGGTGATATAGCACCTCTTGTTTTTTCCTGGATAGAGCTGGAACCCATTCTACTAAGTGAAGTATCCCAAGAATGGAAAAACAAGCACCACATGTACTCACCAGCAAATTGGCATTTACCGATCAACACCTAAGTGGACATATAGGAACAACATTTATCAGGTGTCGGGCTGGTGGGCAGGGGTGAAGGGGATGGGTATATATAATCTAATTTAAGAGATGACTTTCCATTACTTCTGCATATTCTGGTCATTAGAAGTGAGTCAATAAATCCAGTCCACACTTAAGGCAACTAAATATCAAGAGATAGGTAACTTTGGGAGCCAACTTAGAGGCTCTTTTCAGAACTGTGTAAGACTTATGCATTGAAAACCACAAGACATAGTTGAGAGAAAATTTAAAAGACCTGAATAAATGGAGATACATTCCAGTCATGGATTGGCAGACTCAAGATCATTAGGATGTCACCACATTCAACACAATCCCACTCCCACCAGATTTGTTTTAGAAATAGATAAGCCAAATATAAAGTTTACATAGAAATACAAAAGACCTAGAATAGCCATAACGATTTTGAAAAAAAAGAATAAAGTTGTCAGATTTATGCTCTCTGATATCAGGACTTACTTGAAAGATACAGTAATTAAGTTTGTAGCATGCTGGCATAATGATAAAAAAAATAGATCAATAGAATATAATAAAGAGTTTTAAAAAGACTCACACTTATATGGTGAATTGATTTTTCACAAAGATGCTAAAGCAGTTCAATGGAAGAAAAGGTAATATTTTTTTGCCAAATGGTGCTGAACAACTGGATATTTATTTAGAGAAAAAGAAAATAAAACTTCTATTTTTACCTCACATCATTCAGAAAACTGACCTGAGATGAATCATAAACTTAAAGTTTCTGGAAGAAAACATAAGAGAATACTTTTTTTGACCTGGGGATAAACAGAGGTTTCTTAGGACAAAATAATAATAATAATAATCACTTCATCAGCATTAAAAACTTTTGCTCATCAAAAGGTAGTTTTACTGAAAGGAATAGGTAAACCACAAACTGGGTGAAAATATTCACAATACATATATCTGACAATGTACTTCTTAGGATATATTTTTTAAATGTATACAATTTTATAATAAAAGTAAAACAATTCAATCTTTATAATGTACAAAAGAGTTGAACAGACACTTCAAAAAGAAAGATATATACTAATAAGCATGTTTAAAAATGCTCAACATCATTACTCTAGGGAAATGCAAATTAAAACCACAATGAGACATATAATATGCAATTTAATTTACATGGAAGTTTTGGAACTAGCAATTCTTATGTGTAGACATAGAAATTAGAATAGTAGTTGCCCCTCATGGGGTAAGGGATTGATTGGGAAGAGGCACTAGAGAAATTTTAGAGGATATGAGAATATTCTGCACCGTGATAGAGTTGAAGGTAATATGGGTATATGCACTATCAAAACTCTTCAAATGGTACATGAGTATTTCAATGTATGTAGTTTATACCTCAAATTTCCTAATTACCAATGTTTGAGCTGTACCCTTAAAGAATTAAATCATAATATTCAGTGTAGGCATACTGGGCACCAGTATGTTAAAGTTTCTCAAGTAGTTCTTTTTTTTTTTTTTTTCCTGAGACAGAGTCTTGCTCTATCACCCTGGCTAGAGTACAGTGGCATCATCATAGCTCACTGCAACCTCAGACACCTGGGCTCAAGGGATCCTCCTGCCTCAGCCTCCCAAGTAGTTGGGACTATAGGCACATGCCACCACACTGACTACTTTTTCTATTTTTAGTAGAGACGGGTCTCACTCTTGCTCAGGCTATTCTTGAACTCCTGACCTCAAACTTTCCTCCCGCCTCAGGCTCCCAGAGTGCTAGGATTATGTGAGCCCAATCTCAAGTGAATCTAATGTGAAACTTTGAGAGCCTCTAGTGTGGTTTCATGCTCTGTCTATAATTTCCATTTGTGGCTATAGAACAGCAGACTGGCTAGGGATTTAAGAAAAGTTCTGGAAGTTAGAATTCCACAAATCACCAGAAGTGTGAAATCTCAGATTGAGAAGTGTTAGTCCACTCATTTATGGAGATTGACTTGGGATATAAGTAATGAAGAAATCAAGTGGTGCCAAAGATATTAATTGCTCCTCCCTCCTGACAATGAAAGGGTGCAGAAGAGGCAAAGTTTGAGGTGAAGAAAACATATCAAGGCCTCTAGTTGTTCTCTTTTCCCAGGTGAGGAGAATTATTTGACAGAGATGTGCTGGTAACTTGAACAGAGCACTGTGTGGCTATGCATAGTAGATAAGAATTGATAAAGAAAGTATAGATGTATTCTCAGGGCCCAAGAAGAGCAACAGTGGAATTTAAGGACAAATATCATTTTGCAGTATCTCTGTATCTCTATAGGTATTTGTTTATTTGTCAAACTATGCATCCTGATTTTAGTTTGGTTCCAAAACATGGATGAAGTACATGCAGGAAGATAAGAGAATTCCTAGAATACTTTCATCATGCCTTAGATGGACATCCAAATTCTTCCCCTGCCTTGAGCATCTGTTAACATAGTACAACCTAGTTTAATTTATATTGGTGAATATACACTATATTATATGAAATTGTCATGAATACTTTATATTTTTTGTTCAATTCTAGATATTATTTCATGGAATGACTGTATGCTTAATTTCCCTGATTGTCAATAGATTTATTTTGCCAAGGGCAGTTACTGAATTAGGTAAGCCTTACTAATTTACCCTTTTGAATGAAGAGAAAAATATTCTTAACATGCTAAACAAGTGCTAATAATGAAAAATAGAATCTATATAAATACAATTCACTGGTGCCTAATTGAAGAGGAAATTGAATCTCCATGTAAAGACATATTCAGGGTTTAGGCCAATAAGCTTGTTTATTTAAAAAGATTATTTATTTACATTATTCCAATATAATTAAAATAATGCTATAAGTTTATAAAATTATTTAGAGAATTTTTATTAGGAGTCACCTATATGCCAGGCACTATTCTAACTCAAAGCAATGTATTATGAAGACAGACAAGATTTCTGGGTTGATGGATCTTACAATAGAGTGAGGAGAAGCAGATGGTTAACACATCAAATAAAGTAATGTCAAAAAGTCATGTACACGTCAAAGTAAAACCACGTATGAAATAAAATAGAGAATGCAACAGGTGCTAAATTCTTGAGGAAGCTGGAAACTGGGAGTGTTCAAGAAAAGAAAGATGGTTTGAGGAATTAGAACTTTAGAGAATAGTGCAGATAATTCCTTATATGTGCTCAAGTGGCTTAAGCTAAGTCCCAAAATATGAGCTCCAAGACCTGAGAACAAAAAGAGCCCATGGTACAAGTTCCAGTCTAAGCCTGAAGTCAGAAAACCAATGTCCCATCTCAAGACCATCAGGCAGACAGTCTCTTGCTCAGCCTTTTGTTCTATTCAGGCCTCCAATAGACTGGATAAGGGGAGGGTAATCTTTGGGGAGGGTAATCTGCTTTTTTTAGTTCACCAATTTAAATGTTATTCTCATCTAGAAACACCCTGACAGACACATCCAGAATAACATTTAACTTCATATCTGGGCACCCTGTGGCCCAATCCAGTTGACACATAAAACTAGCCATCATACCTCTGTTTCCTCCTATCTCAAACTGGGGAAAAGGACTCATCTCAAAGGGTAGTCAGTATAACCAAAAGACTTAATACAAGCAAAATTCTGGGACACGTTTTCCTAGTATATAGTAAATACTCAACAAATATTGACTATTACTATTATTGTTATTCTATATCTCAGCTTTTGTGAGAAGCAGTATAAAAGTAGAAAAAAATTGATATTGTTATTATTATTACTAAACAATTTATAGTAAATCTTTATTTAAAGTTTTAAAAAAATACTTAGTGACAATAAGTTAAGACCAAAAGGAAATTTTATAATCCATATAAAAATGGTGGTCTTCCTACTTATAAAATATACTCTTTCCATCAAAGGTCTTCGTGATTTCACATCAACCAAATATAAGTCAGTTTATTATACATTTCAACATTTTCAAGAACTAACCAAATCTTCAGCATCTGCACTGAAATTTGATAAAGATCTTGCTAACGCTGATTGGAGCATGGTTGAGAAAGCAATTATTCTTCAAAACCCATATCCAGTAAGCAAGTAATACCTTTTGTTTATTTCTTCAAAGTAGACATGATTGCCATTAAGTGAGTATAAATCATGTCATAAATATTAATTCATAATTTTTAATATTTGTGATTGACAGAGTTGTATTGATAACTTTATTTGCCCTAATAATAAGGAGAAGATCTTAAGGAATTTTATGATCACTGCAGGGCAAAGTAGAAGTCACAACCTCTTTGAGAATATCGAAATTATATGTTGTAAATTCACAAAAGGAGGCAATGTATTGAGGCTGCCTGTAAAAGAGGTCAAAAAGAAGATAATGAACCTGAGAAAATGGCCAGTTTTTGACTAGATTAGGAGCGGGCAAGTGCCTTTGTTCATTCGTTTATTCAGAATTTATTTAGACTATTATATATGCTAAGCACTTGCTAGACTCTAATTTGTGGCTAATAGTATTTTAATATAAAATAGAATTCAAAACCAGTATCCTAAGTTTAGCTGTGGGTGAAATGTCACCTTCTGTTCCTGAGATATGCTTTAGAATATCTGTGGTCAGACTTATTCATTTAAGATTAGTCAGCACACCAATCAGTCATGGTTTCCATAAGGGGAAACGGGAAAAGTTGTCCTGGGATTTTCTCAAAGCTGCTACTGCTTTTCCATGTCCCGAATCACGTTCAGTTTTCACTGTAATATTTTTCTGCATTACACCATATGAGGGGCCAACTTCTAGCAGTGCAGAGTTAAGACAATTAGTCTCTATGAAATAGCATTCTGAAAAATCCATTTCTTATCCATTAACCATTATTGGAAGCTCCAGATAAGGTCTAAGAGTCAAGCCCTGTGCCTGCAGGAATACTGCCAGGATTTCTGGATGGGACAAGTACCATGTCAAATCCAAGAATTTCTCTAGTAGCTCCCAAGGTCTGCTTGTGACCTTTTACTGACCTGTCTGCGTCAGAATCAGCTGGAAAGTTTATTGAAAATATTGATTGAATTGCCAACACCTACCCTGGAGATTCTGATGCAGGTGGTCTGAGCAGGGTCTCAGAAATAAATATTTTTAATTCACTGCCTAGCTGATTCTAAGGCAGAATCAGTGTTGGGGCCACTGCTCTGGTACTTGATTCGTTTCAGAAGGCAGTTGATCAAACAACCACCATCTCCTCTTTATGATGCAGACATGACGCATATTATAGTGTAACAGGTAAAACCCTGACGCTGGGCTCAGAAAATCTTGGTTTATATCCTAGCTTTGCCACTTAATAAGTAGCTTTCTGATCTTGAGCATATCATTTTTTTTTCTAAGCTTCAGTTTTTCTCATCTGTAAATTGTCCATATTCCCATTTCCTTAAGGCATATACACTTTCTATTCTACTTCAAGTGGTTAGTTTAAAGTAGTGGTTGCCAAGCATTAGCTGCAGCAGAATAATTGAATGAGTTTATAGGAACACAGATCGCTGCCCATTCCTACCGATTCTAATTCAGTAGGTCTAGAGTGGGATCTGAGAATGTGCATCTCTAATAATTTCCAGTTGGTGCTGCCGCTGCTGCTGCTGGGGGACCACGCTTTGAGTGAGATCTGCTGGTTTAAAGTATGATTCTAGGCCGAGGTGGGCGGATCATTTGAGCTCAGGAGTTCGAGACCAGCCTGAGCAAGAGTGAAACCCCCGTCTCTACTAAAAAAATAGAAAGAAATTAGCTGGACAACTAAAAATATGTAAAAAATTAGCCGGGCAAGGTGGTGCATACCTGTAGTCCCAGCTACTCGGGAGGCTGAGGCAGAAGGATCGCTTGAGCCCAGGAGTTTGAGGTTGCTGTGAGATAGGCTGACGCCACGGCACTCTAGCCCGGGCAACAGAGTGAGACTCTGTCTCAATAAATAAATAAATAAAGTATGATCCTATATGTAGTAGTGTTTTAAAGTGCTAATAATGCCACGTAAAGTAAAGATATGATATAATCACTTCCCCCCAAAACTGGGAATTATTTTACCTTCTACATAACTGGGCAAATGATGAGGATCTGAACATTTCTCTGTATCTACCAGGTTTTCTATTATTTTTCAAATCAAACTGGTACAAGAATTGCTTGAGGTTTATGCTAAACAAGATATAAATATTCATGTATTATTTTTTGTCTTTTATTTGTGTTTTACTTAGTTGAACCAAGGAGAAACAACAGAGCATCAGAAGGTGAACTGTCCATACTGTAACAAAGAGATAGACGAGACCCTTAACATTGAAGCAATGGAGCTTGCTAACAGGCGTCTCTTATCAGCACAAATAGTACTGTATTATACTTTTTAAAATTATTTTCGAGCCTAAAATTATATTGAAATCTTTCTCCCTTGCTAAAGATGTCTTGCTTATGCTAACCTGCATAACTTAATACATTGTTTACAAAGGCAAAGGGAAGTTTGGCATTGTCTTAGGAATCTGCTTGACTGCAAGGAAAAAAAAAGGAAAGAAAAAAATAAATCCACTCAAATTAGCTCAAGTAAAAGGTGTTTTATAGTGAAGAATTGGGAATTTCACAGGTCCCACTGTCAGGAATTACAACTGGTCTTAACCTTCAGATGTGTTAGGCAATTAATTCTGTGACATTGCACACTTCTGGGTCCAAGTCAGTTTTTTATGGAAAGATACTGCCAAATTCTCTAATAAACTGAATGTACAGAATATTATGCTTTCATTCAAATCTTGAGTAAAAAAATAGAGAAATTCAATAGCACAGCAGCATACAGTACTATGTTGGAAATTACTAATAGGCTAGTTTTCATGTTCTATCCAGGTCAGGATTTTGAACTATTTGCCATGACTCATCTTCTCAAAATGCTCATGTTGGGCCTTCCTCACTGCATATGGGGCTGTTGTTGATTTCCCAGCTATTCCAACCATACAGGATCCCAAACATTCTACTTAGTCTAACTCAAGAAATGCGAGCTTTGGAGGGCATGATTGTTACCTCTTCAGCAGGTGGTAGTTTGAGCAGACACGTTGAGTCTCAAAAACAACTTTTTTAAGGACCTAAACAACTTCTTTAAGCAATTGAGGCAGTGCCACGAAGGATGAAGCTTAGGTCCTCATGGTGCTGTGTTCCACTAGTAGATTTTCCACTTGTCCTACCAAATGAGGTATTGCTACCTACAGGGCAAAGATTTACTCCCACACAACTAAGTTAATACACGTGGGGGTGGAAATATCCCAGCTAGCTCTTCCATCTCTTCTAAATCTGATGCACCAGGAGCCATGGTTTTGTGAGGTAAATGGACAAAGGCCAGTTAGCAGGATTTCCCTTGGGAACCGCCTATGAACAGCTTCTGAAGCAAAGACAAAGGCAGGCTGTCTGAATATACCAAGCCATCAAGGAGGAGAAAAGAAAAATATCTGTCAAAGGAAACAATGGAACAGGACAGTAAAACATCTAGACCAGGATTTCTAAGTAGAAGAGGATCTGGAAACAGTAGAGTAGGGCGAGTCCTGAGAAAACCATGAGTGAATCTGAACAGCCAAATGTGGTTTCTTAAAACTGCAACAATTGCTCCCTTTGATTACAAAAGCAGAAATGAGGAGTTTGCAAAATTTGTCTATAACTGTCAAAAATGTGATAGAATAACCAAAAGTACATGCAATCTGCTATGTAATTTAGGAAACATAAATCACATTTCTATTTTTTCTGCAAAACGTCCCCAAATCAAAAAATTTTCAATGAGATAAAAAATAAAAAAAAGAGAATGTAAACACCATATGGTGGAAATATCAACCACCAGCATATTTACATACACTTTGATCTGTCCCATTGCTCACTTAACTTTTCCAAATAGTTTTGCTTCTCCATCTAGTAATATACTTGCTAGACAATTTTTTAACAGCCTTTCTAGCTGGACTCATAATCACTAGGATCCCCCACTGCCATCACCACATCCCTCTTCCCTACCACATCCCTAAGGCCACTAATATTTATATGTACACACACACACTTTTCTCAGCCTTAAAAAAAAACCACAGCTTTGTGTCATTTTGCTTATTGATATCTTTTGGCACATTATTATTAAATTTTACTTTTTAACTTATATTTTATACCAATATTAAATGTGAACGTAGAGTTGAGAAGGCATTTTTGTTGTCATTGTTTTAATTGATATATAATAATTATACATATTTATGGGGCACAATGTGATATTTTTGTATATGTATACATGTCTAATGATCAAATTAGGATAATAAGCATATTCATCACTTCAAACTTTTATCATTTCTATGTTTTGAGAATACTAAAAATTCTCTTTCTAGCTATTTAAAAAAATACAATAAATTATTGTTTACTATAGTCACCCTACAGTCATCCTATAGTATGACAGAATATTAGAATTTATTCCTCCTATCTAGCTGTAACTTTGTAATTGTTAGCCAACCTCTGCCTGGTCCTCCTTCCCCCTACCCTTCCCAGCATCTTCTAGTAACCACCATTCTACTCTCTACTTTTATTAAATCAACTTTTTTGGCTTCCACATAGGAGTGAGAACATGCAGTATTTATCTTGTTGAGTCTCGTTTATTTCTTAACATAATGTCCTCCGGGCTCATACATGTTGCTGCATATGACAGGATTTTGTTCTTTTGTATGGCTCAATAGTATTCTGTTGTGTATATATGCCACATTATCTTTATCCATTCGTCCTTCGATGGACACTTAGGTTGATTCCATATCTTGGCTATTGTGAATTGTGTTGTAATAAACATGGGAGTGCAGATATCTCTTCAATTTTCTGAGTTCCTTTCTTTTGTATATATATGCAGTCATGGGATTGCTGGAACATATGGTAGTTCTATTTGTAGCTTTTTTAGGAACCTCCAAACTTTTTTCCATAATAGCTGTGCATTATTATGTTATATTCCCCCCAACAGTGTATAAGAGTTCCCTTTTCTTTGCATCCTTGCCAGCATTTGATATATTTTAACTTTTTGATAATAGCCATTCTAGCTGGGTTGAGAGAGAATATCTCATTGTGGTTTTGATTTGTATTTACCTGATGATTTGTGATGTTGAACATTTTTTCATATACTTGTCTGCCATTTGTATATATTCTTTTGAGAAATACTTCTTCAGATCCTTTGCTCATTTTTAATCAAATTGTTGTTTTTGCGGTTGAGTAGCTTGAGTTCCTTGTATATTCTGGATATTAATTCCTTATCAGATGAATAGTTTGCAAATATTTTCTCTCATTCTTCAGGCTGTCTCTTTACTGATTGCTTCCTTTACTGTGTGGAAGCACTGTCATTTGATATAATCACATTTGCCTATTTTTGCTTTTGTTGCTTGTGCTTTTGAGGTCTTACCTATAGTATCTTTTCCCAGACCAGTGACCTGAAGTATTTTCTCTATGTTTTCTTATAGTTGTTTCATGGTTGTGGGTCTTATATTTAAATCCTATATCCATTTTGAGTTGATTTTTGTATATGAGGAGAGATAGGGGTCTAGTTTTATTCTTCTGTGTGTGGATATCTAGTTTCCAGTTTTCCCAGTTTCCCCAGTGCCATGCATTGAGGAGACTGTCCTTTCCCCAGTGCATGTTTCTGGAAACTTTGTTGAAAATCAGTTGGCTGTAAATAGGTGGATTTATTTCTGAGCTCTCCTGAATAGTCGTCTGTTTTTATACTAGTACCGTGATGTGTTGGTTACTATAGCTTTGTAGTATATTTTGAAGTCAAGTAGTATAAGGCTTTCAACTTTGTTCTTTGTGCTCAAAATTGATTTGGCTACTCGAGGACTTTGTGGTTCCATATAAATTTTAAGATTGTTTTTTCTACATCTATAAAAACTGTCATTGGTATTTTGATGGGGATTCCATTGAATTTGTAGGATGCTTGGGGAGTATAGTAATTTTAATAAAATTTATTCATCTGATCCATGAACATGAGATGTCTTTCCATTTTTGTGTGTCTTTTTCTAGTCCTTCATCAGTCTTTTACAGCTTTCATTGTAGAGAATAGAGAACTTTTACTTTTTTGGCTAAATTTATTCCTAGGTATTTTTTTTGTAGCTATTATAAACAAGATTGCTTTCTTGATTTCTTTTCAGATGGTTAGCTATTGAAATGCTACTGATTTTTGTATGTTAATTTTGTATACAACAATTTTACTGAATTTGTTTATCAGTTCTAAGAGATTTTTGGTGGAGTCTTTAGCTTTTCTATATAGAAGATCATATCATTTGCAAACAGGGACAATTTGACTTCCTCTTTTCCAATTTTAATGCCTTTTGATTATTTCCCTTGCCCAACTGCTCTGTTTAGGACTTCGGTACTATGTTAAATAAGAGTGGTGAAGATAGGCATCTTTGTCTTATTCTAGTTCTTAGAGAGAAAGCTTTCAACTTTTCCTCATTCAGTTTAATGTTGACTGTGGGTTCTCATATACCGCCTTTAATGTGTTTAAGTACATTCCTTGTACAGCAACTTTGTTGAGAGTTTCTGTCAGGAGAGGATGTTGAATTTTATCAAATAATTTTTCTGTGTCTAGTGAGATGATCATTTTTTTTCTTTATTCTGTTTATGTGATGTATCATGTTTATTGATTTGCATATGCTGAAGCACCCTTGCATCTCTGGGGGAAAAAAATCCCACTTTATCACACTGTGTAATCTTTTTGATGTGCTATTAGATTCAGTTTGCTATTTGTGGATTTTTACATTTATGTTCATCAGGAATATTGGTCTCATAGAATAAGTTTGGAAGACTTCCCTCCACTTCAATTTTTTAAAATTGGTATTATATCTTTAAAACTCTGATAGAACTTCAGCACGGTAGCCATCTGAACCTGGGCTCTTGTTTTTTAGGGAAATGTTTTTATTGCTGCGGCAATCTTGTTTTTTCTTTTTCTTTTTTTCTCTCTCTCTTTTTTTTTATTTCAGCATATTATGGGGGTACAAATATTACCATTACAAATATTGCCCACGCCCCCCCACTTGAGGGAGAGCCTCAAGCATGACCATCCCCCAAACGTTGCACATCTCACTCATTATGTTTGTATATACCCATCCTCACCTCCCCCCTCCCAACCGCCCGACACCCTACAAATGGTATTCCTAAATGTCCACTTAGGTGTTGATCCATTAATACCAATTTGCTGGTGAGTACATGTGGTGCTTGTTTTTCCATTCTTGAGATACTTCACTTAGTAGAATGGGTTCCAGCTATATCCAGAAAAATACAAGAAGTTCTATATCACCATTGCTTCTTACAGCTGAATAGTACTCCATGGTATACATATACCATATTTTGTTAATCCACTCATG
>VBSM01000272.1:60243385-60287381 GCA_008086735.1 Cheirogaleus medius
AGTTGTTCTTGCAAGTTGTTGAATTTTCTTACAATCCATGCTTGAAATTCTTCTGTCATTTTAATGGTCTGATTTTGGTTGCTGTCCATTTCTAAGAGGCCGGGCTTCCTCTTTGGTGGTTTGCTTTCCATTTGGGTCTTCATATTTTCAGAGTTCCTTCGATGATTTCTTCCCATCTGGATCAGTTGTTGCTTCTTACTTTTAGGTTTTTGTTCAGATAATGACACTCCCTGTTTAGTCTCTGAGCCAGTAGGTGGTGTTTGTGGGTGAGATTCGACCACACCCTGTATGATGAGTCAGTAGATGCTGTAAAAGGGTGTGCAGAATGTCCTCCCTTTCAGTAGGTGACGCTTGCTCTGAGGAGCAGGCTACACTGCTGTTTTGGGGTCCTGTAACCAGCTCTTGTTCCTCTGGAGAGGCACTCTGGTGCCTCCGGTGGTGGGTGGGGCCCTGG
The DNA here is from genome assembly GCA_008086735.1 of Cheirogaleus medius. Classification (NCBI taxonomy): domain Eukaryota; kingdom Metazoa; phylum Chordata; class Mammalia; order Primates; family Cheirogaleidae; genus Cheirogaleus; species Cheirogaleus medius. Next base: position 60,243,840 of record VBSM01000272.1, read on the forward strand.
GATTTCCAGGTGTGTCCTTATTCTCCACTTCAGTGAGGGCTGGTCTGGGCGCAGCTGGGTTGGGTAAGCCTGCCCTCAAGCACCACAAATGCTGTTAGCAGGGGTCAAAGTCCTATTCTCTGATTCTGGGAAAAGCTGTCAGGGAGGGGCTGGGATGGCCCCACTCAGTCAGAAAGTCTGTGTGTGGGGGTGGGGCTGTCTGAGACCTGCAGTCTGGAGCAGGCCTCACTCCTTTCCATCCTCCCCAACTCCGTGGCTTCTCTTGGGCCTCTGCCAGCAGGCCAGACATCACGCCACCTGGTCTCCCCTGGCTGTGATGCAGGCCGGGAGGTTCCCTGTGCTGGGTCGCCGCCTGGGCTGGGCACACAGCCCCCCTTTGGGAGCAGGGTTGCCCTCAATCATGCTGATCTGCTCCTGAAGGCACACACACCTTAGTAGGCTCTTTCTGAATATCCCTTCTGTGCCCCGTGCAATGCAAGACCTGGGTGCGCGGGATCTGGTCCGCGGGTCTGACTTCTGGGCCCTGGAGTTCAATACCTGACCCCACTAGTGAGAGTAGTGCCAGTCCTGATTCCTCCACTGGGAGCCCTAGCTGGGTCAATGTCTCTCAGCCTCAGGATCTGCCCCGTTCTCCCGGAATCACCAGGCCAGCAGCACCTGGGAGGGCTAGTGGGTAGGAGCTCCCTGTCTGAGTACCCCTCAGTCAGCTGTAGGGCCCCAAAAGGGAAGGTCCAATTCCCTGGAGATGCCTCCGGCTGGTGGCTATATTGTCTCTCTCGGCAGCCGTGGGTAGGGATGGGGGAGGGGAGAGTGCAGCAATGTGGCGCCTGCCGCGCGGTCGGGACTGTGCGCACGGAGGGGCCCCGAGGGAGTTGGGAGCCTGGTGCCGTGTCCGCTACAGGCTCACCGCTCGCTGGCGGCGGCTGTCTCTGGACTGGTGTCCGCAGGTCTCTCCAACCACCTGGGAGCCCACCAGCAGTCCGAGATGCAGGGGAGGGGGAAGTTAACCGCTCCACCTACCCTTGTCGCTGGTCTCCAAACTGCTGGCTCGGGAGTCTCTTCTCCCAATTCTCCTCCACAACCTCCTCCCGTGGAGTCTCCTGTGGTCTCCAGCACTCCTCCTTCCGACCCCCGTCCGATGTATGGTCATATGCTTGCTTCTTTCTTCTAATTTCTTCTAGACACTGTCTTTTCTGCAGAGACACTGTCTGGCGGTGTTTCTTGTCCACCATCTTGCTTCACCCTCCCTCTGCTGCAATCTTGTAACTCGTTATTGGTCTGTTCAGATTTTCTATTTCTTCCTGGTTTAATCACAGTAGGTTGTATATGTCCTGTAATTTATTCATTTCCTCTAGGTTTTTCAATTTGTTGCAGTATGGTTGGTCACAATAATCTCCAATGAACCTCTGTATTTCTGTAGTATCCATTGTAATATCTCCTTTGCTTCTGATTTTATTTATTTAAGACTTCTCTCTTTTTCTCTTAGTCAAGCTAAAGGCTTATAGATTTTTTTTTATCTTTTCAAAAAACCAACTTTTTGTTTTATTGATCTTTTGCATTTTTTTAGTCTCAATTTCATTTATTTCTTCTCTGATCTTTATTATTTCTTTCCATCTACCAATTTGGGGCTTGGTTTATTCTTTCTGTTTCCTTGAAATTCATCATTACATTGTTTATTTTAAATCTTTCTACTATTTTGGCATAGGTATTTATTCCTATAAACTTCCCTTTTAGTACTGATTTTGCTATGCCCACAGGTTTTGGCATGTTGTGTTTCTATTTTTATTTGTTTCAAGAAATTTTTTAATTTCCTTCTTAATTTCTTCTTTGACCTAATAGTAATTCAGGAAAATTTTTTAATTTCCATGTATTTGTATAGTTTCCAAAGTTCTTCTTATTACAGATTTCTAATTTCATTCCACTATGGTTGGAAAAGGTACTTGATATGATTTCAATTTTAAAAATTTGCTGAGGCTTGTTTTGTAGCCTAGCATATGCTCCATCCTGAAGAATGTTCCATGTGCTGAAGAGAAGAATGTGTATTCTGCTGCTATTGGATGTAAATGTCTGCTAGAGCCTTTTTATCTATAGTGCAGTTTAAATCCAATGTTTCTTTGTTGATTTTCTGTCTACATGATCTGTCCAATGCCAAAAGTGGGGCTTTTGAAGTCCCAACTATTATTATATTGAAGATCTATCTCTCCCTTTAGATCTATTAATATTAATATTTGCTTTATATGTCAGCATGCTTCATTGTTGGGTGCACATATATTTATAATTGTTATACCCTCTTGTTGAATTGGTTCCTTTGCCATTACTTACTGGCTTTCTTTGTCTTTCTGTATAATTTTTTACTTGAAGTCTATTTTATTTGTTGTAAGTATAGCTATATAGCTACTCCTGTTAAATTATTTTTCTTTTGAGACAGGGTCTCATTTTATCTCCCAGGCTGGAGTGCAGTGGCATCATTATAGCTCACTGCAACCTCAAACTCCTAGGCTCAAGAAATCCTCCTGCCTCAGTCTCTTGAGTAGCTGGGACTAGAGGCATGTGCCACCATACCTGGCTTATTTTTCTATTTTTTGTACAAATAGGATCTTGCTATGTTACTCAGGCTGGTCTTGCACTCCTTCCCTCAAGCAATTCTCCTACCTCAGCCTCCCAAAGTGCTAGAATTACAGATGTGAGCCACTGTGCCCAGTCTTCCATTTATTTCTGATTTTTGTTTGCATTGAATATCTTTTTCTAATCCCTTTACTTTCAGTCTATGTGTATCTTTACAGATGAACTGGGTTTCTTATATGCAGTATATAGGTGGATGTTTTTAAAATCCATTTAGCCAGTCTATATCTTTTAAATGGAAAATTTCTTCATTTACATTCAAGGTTATTACTGATAAGTGAAGATTTACTCCTATCATTTTGTTAGTTATTTTCTGTTTGTTTTGTATATCCTTTCTTTCTTTTTTTATTGTTTGTCTTTACAGTTTGGTGATTTTCTGTAGTAATATGATTTGATTCCTTTTTTTTTTCTCATTTGTGTATCTGCTTTACCAGTGATTTTTATACCTTTGCATATTTTTAGGATGGTAGTTATAGTCCTTTTTCTTTTACTTTTAGTTGTAGGACTCTTAAACATTTCTTGTCAGTCCAGTCTAGTGGTGATATGTTCCCTCCAATTTTATTTCTCAGGGGAAGACTTTATTTCTCCTTTATTTCTGAAGGACAGTTTTGCTAGGTACAGTATTCTTAGCTAAAAGTTCTTTCTTTCAGTACTTTGACTTTATCATCCTAATGTCTCCTGTCCTGTACAGTTTCTTCTGAGGAACCTGCTGTTAGTCTAGTGGAGATTGCCTTATATGTGACTTGATGCTTTTCTCTTTCTGTTTTTAGATTTCTATCTTTGTCTTTGTCTTTGTATTTGACAGTTTGACTATAATGTACCTCAGAAAGGACAATTTCAGGTGGAAACTATTTGGGGACATTTGAGCTTCCTGGATCTGGATATCCATGTCTTTCACAAAATTTGGGAGCTTTTCATTTATTATTTTATTAAATATGTTTTCTATGCTTTTTCTCATCTCTTCTCCTTCTGAAATTCCCATAATGACATTTGCTTTCTTAATGGTGTCCCATAAGTCTCATAGGCTTTCTTCATTTTTTCTTTCTTCTTTCTTTCTTTCTCTCCACCTGACAGGGTTATTTGAAAATACTTGGCTTTAAGTTCAGAGATTCTTTTGTCTGTTTGATCTAGTCTGTTATGTAAGCTCTCAATTTTATTTTTTATTTCATTAATTTAATTCTTCAGCTCCAGGATTTCTGTTTGGTTCATTTTTATGATATCTATCACTTTGTTAAATTTCTCATTCAGACCATGAATTGCTTTTCTGATTTCACTGAATTGTCTATCTGAACTTTCTTGTGTCTTTTTGAGTTTCCTTAAGATTATTATTTTGAATTCTTTTTCAGGCAATTCATAAGTTTCTATTTCTTTGGTGTCAGTTACTAGAGCACTATTGTGTTTCTTTGATGGTGACATGTTACCCTGTTTCTTCATCTTTCTTGTATTTCTGCATTGATAGCTGCACATCTTGTGAAAGAGTCAACCCTTCCAATTTTGTAGAATGGCTTTTATGGAGAAAGACTCATCAGTGGATATGTCCTAGGGTATCAGTTGGGTAGGGTGTGTTGGTTTTGTTCTGGGTAGGTATGATAGAGTAGTCTCCAGCTGTAATCAACATCAGTGATGCCTGCAAGTGCTCCAGTGGCATAGGCTGCAGAAATTTGTGTGGCTGGTCCATCTACTTGAACTCTACTCCCCTGAGAACAAGGGACCTGACTAGTCTTTGCTCCAGAGAAGCACAGGCTGATTGACTGGAAGCTTTACTGGGGCGCTGTTCTTCTGGGTAGGGGACCAGGCTGTTCTGTGCTCTGGAGGATGTGTGAGGCTAGTCAATAAGCATCTCAACTCAGGTGCTATTCCCCTGGAGGCAGGGCTGGCCCATGCTCTGAGGAAGCAAGGGGCTGATTAGCCAATGGCTCAGCTTATGTGCTGCTCCCCTCTAAATTTTGCTTATAAATATAGTTAATTTTCCTCTTAGGCATATATAGTAAACTTAGGTTTACTTAGGGTTAAAGGTTGTGATTTTTTTAATCTTTATATCTTCAGTGAAGAGCATCATGTGTGGTAGATAGTAGGTGCTCAGTTAATGTTTGCACAATTAATTAATCTGAAACTCTTTGGACTATTTGATGTTTATTATAGGAACTAATAGCTGTTTTATTTTGGCATCTCACTTCTTCTTGACACCTCTCTTGCCATTATATTTTCCTTTCTTTTTCTTTCTTTTCTTTTCCTTTGACTGCCTGCTTTTTTCTTCCTCTTTCCCATCCTCTTTCGTATTGAGATATATACTATCCTTTGTTCCTTTCTGTTTGGTAAGCTAACTCTGAAAGTGTACCTAATTTTACCCTACAAAATACTATAAATATCAGTAATTCTATATGTATCTATAACTTTCTAATTAAAATGCTAACTATAGACTCACTTCTAGGGTAGACACATTTTTCCATTACCTTTAATTTACTAGGCCTTGTACCAGTGGCTGAAAATATTAATATAAAGCTGAATTTAGTTTGAATGTTGTGAAACACCTTGGTGCTCCTCTTTTGATTTTAACTTTTATATTTTAAGTTTTGTTTTAACAGTTATGTTTATTATTATTATAAACAACAAGACTTTCATAGATATGCTTTCTTAAGTATTTCTTTTTTTAATGGGGTAATATTATTTTATAATTTTCACTGATTATTTACAATAACATTTCTAATTGAGAATATCTTTGGAATCTACCCTTTAATGGTTTGGTTAGAGCATCTAGCCTAATTTTATAGAAAGCAATAATTGATTAGTAAATGTGTAAAGATGCTTCAGACCTGCCCAGGCGAGATGTCTTATGCCTGTAATCCTAGCACTCTGGGAGGCCAAGGCAGGAGGATTGCTTGAGGTCAGCAGTTCAAGACCGGCCTCAGCAAGAGTGAGATCCTGTCTCTACTAAGCATAGAAATAAATTAGCCAGACAACTAAAGATATAAAAAATCATCTGGGCATGGTGGCACAGGCCTGTAGTCTCAGCTACTCGGGAGGCTGAAGCAGGAGAATCTCTTGAGCTCAGAAGTTTGACATTGCTCTAAGCTAGGCTAATGCCACAGTACTGTAGCCTGGGCAACAGAGTGAGACTGTCTCAAAAAAGAAAAAAAAGATGCTTCAGACCTAAACATATGAGAGTTGCATCCAATTAATGAAACATTCATATGAAGACAATGGAATGGTATTTATGAAATTAATTAATATTTATAAAATTAAATGTAGCCTCCTTTCCAGTTTGGATGCTTGTAGAATTATTTTTATTTCTTTGTAACCTGAAAATTTTGTGAGCTCATATCTTGCAGCCACTTTCAAATTTTTAGTTTATTTCAGAAAATTACAGTGCTTAAGGATGCACAAAACAAATGCAGGAGACCCCATTTTGAGTATTACTTTCATTATTAATATGATATATGAATCAAGACTTACTTTTTTAAGTCTTCATTCTCTCCATCTATAAAAGAGTAAACTTATGCTGACCAAAGGACCTCTTATGTTCTTTCCACTTATGATATTCTACATTTTCTGTAATGTATACTCCATGCACCTTTTTGATTTATTGCCTTAAATGTTTGGTGTCTGCTATTATATTTTCAGTTGTTGATTTTGTGCTTTTGTTGTATGTGTTGTGCCTTAATCGGGGAATTCTTCTTTTCAGAGTAAGTTGGATCGCTCTGCTCTGTTCTTCAGATCCTCATCTCATTTTATATCTTCTTAGTTCTTCTTCATTTTAGGTATATTTTCATGTTTATCTTGACTTGTTGATTTGGTTTCTGAAATCTAAATTCCAATGTTCACTACTCCTGACAGTAATATTTCAATAATTGGTCTATTGCAGTTTTCGAAGCTTTGAGAGTTTTTATTTAAACCTCAGCCAGTTATTGTTAACTAAGACAATATCTTCTCTACCTTGTGTGTTAGAAAAGAAAGCACAGCATAGCAAGACAGTGGTACAGTAGAGGCGGCACACCATAATGATGGAGGGGAGAGACAAGATTTAAATGCAGAGATATCTGGGTTTCTAATATGGTCTTGGGAAAACTTAACTCTCTAAGCCTTAGCTTTCTCATCTATGAAATATAGATTAGAATACCTTCCTTATAAAGTTGTTTCAAGAATTAAATAATTTTATATAAAACATATATAGTTCAGTTAATTCACTAGTATAGCAGAGAGCTCAATCAATGGAAGTTACTTGAATCAATCATTTTCTAAATTTTTCTTATATTTTGGTGGGAAAGATTATTGAAGAGTTAATATTTTTCTAGTATCTAACTGCCTTGTTGTTTGTATTGCTAAGCCTTCATGAGATCCATATTATTTTCAGCTTTTTCATTTTTCCACAAACTATAATTTTTATCTTTGAGGATACTGAAAATATTTTAATATTATATTGTTTTATACATATTTTAATGATGTTTAAGAAGAAAAATGCTATTCTATTGAAGTCCTGTCATTATGGAAAAATAGTTCTTTTATCCCACACCCTCAAATTTAGTTGCTATCCCTTCCTAGTATCACCGAAGAACAAGACAGTGTTTTAATATCCAAAAATAATTGTGCAAAGAGAATGCCTGCTACAGAACTCAAAAGTTTGGGATCATATCATACATTTCAGTTAAGGAAACTTGTCTACACAATAGTGTTAGGTACATTAAGGTTAGAAACAGTGTCAGATAGTGGTTTCTACATCATCAGACATAATCCCTGAAGCACAGTAGGCTCTTAATATATGTATTGAATGAAGGAGTGACTATGTTCTATAAAATAGTAGTAGTCCCTTATTATAATAATCCTTATAAGATTCCTTATAAATAATTCTTGTAAACTCTATAATGGATGGGACAGCAGAGTTATGTTGTGGAAATATTTTGTAAAATAGAACTAAATAAAGATGTAAATCCAGATTTATTTAATGTAGGATTTCTCAGTACTTTTAATATTCTAATATGCATTATAAACTTTTGAGATGAGGATAAGTCTTCAGTTCCCAGACTTAGTTGTCACTAAGTTCCATTTCTTTTTGGAAACATAATTAATATTTAGCAGGGACCCAGTTCTCTTTGGAACCAGTTTGGCTCTATCCAAAGCCCAGACCCACCTCCTGCACTAGTCTCATAGGCTGGACTCCATATAATGATTCTTTTTTATAAAGACGCTAGATTATTTAAGTATGTTGACGTCTTTCTCACATATTATTTTTCCATAAAGGTGGTAATAAATTGTCATTGTTATTCATGCTATATAATGACTTAAATCAACATTTCTTTTAGGCGAGCTACGAGAGACAATACAGGAATGAGATTCTGTCCCAGAGTGCAGTCCAGGTGTTGGTAGGTGCAGCAGGAAGATTTGGTGAGAAGGGAGAGTAAGTATATTGTCAAGAGAGGGATTCTATCCTAAGCCACTGCATTTAGGAAATTACACAAGTGAGTTTTTTCTTGCTTTTGTCTGGTAACTTGGGTGCATCTAGTATTATGTGTGTAAGCTGCTGCCTGCTCTGTACCCCACACTAGGCCAGATCATCTATTTTCAGTTTCCTAAACTTTCTTTATTCATTCACTTTGTGCATTTGGACAAGCTGCTCCTTCTGATTGGAACATTCTTCTCTTTCTTTTCTTGCCCACCGCCCGACCCCATCCAAAGCTAAGCTGTGGTAAACAACTCTTCCTTTTAGACTATTTGAATGCCTAAATAAAAACAAATCCTTCCTTAATCCCTCCAGGCACATCTCCCTAAAGCACAGGTAGTACTTCATGTATATTCTCTTATTGCTCAGTATACACTGTAATCTTGCAGTGATTTCTTTAGGTATAGGTCTCCACAGTAAGGAGTGAGTCCCTCAAAGTTGGTGGATTGGAGAGTGTCCTCAGATCATCCCCTGTGGAGAAGTGAAAGAGCCATGATTGGGCAGAAGGAGTAGTTAAACTGTAATGCAGTTGCAACAATGTCCACCCAAAGCCCAGACACACCTTCTAGGTCTAGAGCCAAGGGCAAGTTCTAGTGCCAAAGACACCAAAAATCCCTGTCGAAATTGTCCTAAGTTCATTTTCACAGTCTACTTGGGCCTTTCCTTCTGATCCATCATGCCATGAGCAAACTGGGCCTTTTACACACTCCTAAACCTAAGTGATGTGCCAGCCTTGTGTCCACTTACACATACAAGCTTGTGGTACATTGAAGGGTAAAGCTGGGTGTGAGAAAAGCAGCAGCCAGAAATGAGGGCATGTTCTCATTGTATTTTAAGTACAGAAATTCATAGAGTGTAAGAGTTTTCATTGTAAGGCTAGCCATGCAAATCACTATGATGTTATATGTGTTAGGGTAGGAAGATGAAACATATCCTATTTAAAATGTTGTTTTCTTGATATATAATGTGCAAATATCTCCATTTATGGTACAAAAATCTCCCATTTGTCCTCTTGATCCAGGTCCTGCCAATGCTTAGGTGACCTGAGTAAAGATGAGGGAGTTGAAAGAGAGGATTGGGCAAATTGATTAACATGAAACAACACAATCCATAGTATCAAGAAGACACATGCAGTGTACAGGGGAAGTTTTTAAATGAATGACTAAATGACACAATTAAATACATCATCACTATATTGTCTAGGAGAGGTTAATATGAAAACAAAACAACGTAGAGTAATTGAGCTCCCTGCCTTGATTTTTCCTCCTTAAGTCCTCCACAAAGGCAGGGGCAATATATGCCTATGAAGACCCAGGGCAAATGGTTACCAAAAGGAGGCCAACAGTAGACAGGCGGTCAAAGGATTGAAAGGACTCTTTCTTAGTGGACACTATAGGCATATTTTGGAATATATTACATTTTTATTCATACATGTAAGAGACATATATTGAATGCTATGTCGATATGTGCAAAGCTATATTCCAGGCATGGTGGGGAATATTAAGATTAGCAAAATAGTCTTCCAACCCTAGAGAACTTTCTGTTGAGCATACTTATATTCAGTTCTTGCTTCTTTGCTGGTCTGCCTTGGAGTTGATCTTGCCATTTGCTGATCACTCCTGTAAGTAGCCCCATGCGTTGGGGTGTCCTGTAGCAAGAAAGATACGTCTAAGGAGAATAAGAGTGGAGGATTTAAACAGGACCTATGCTGAATGCCTGTGTAATTGCCTAAGAAATGATGCTTTGAATACATAATTTATTTTTATTGAGTGCTGTGGCAGGTAATTTTAAACACTTTACATGTATTAACCTATTTTTACCTCATACAAATTTTATGAGGCAAGTACTCATTATTCTCAAGATGCAGCTGAGGAGAGTGAAGCACGGAGAAGTTAAATAATTTACCCAAAGTCGTTTTGACTAGTAAATTACAGAGCTGGAATTCAAAGCCAAGCTACCTCGCTCTCCAGTTAAACAGATCATACTGTTTTCCTACCTCAGGTCTAAATAGTGAGTGTTTTGATGTAAAATAGGAATTCAAGAGCCTGAGTTACTCAGTAATTTGGGCTGTAAAATATTGCACATTTATTGATATCATGATAAGGCTATACAACGCCCCACTTTGTGGATCAAGTGCTCTGTTATTTATTATCTCTGCAGCTGCACTTACTACACTTTACCACAAGTATTCTTTGTATGTTTCATCCCACAGTCCACTGGAGCCTTAAGGGCAGAGATCAGTATTTTTTTATGGTTCATCCCCAGCATTTAGTAAGCATAGTAGATATTTAATAAGTACTTTTTAAGTTATGAATGAATCAAATCTTATACACATTGAAGATTTCCCATGAAATTATTACATTGTTATATTGAATCACAAAGAATTGAATGGTTTTATTCTTTTCAATTACATTAGTATCCCTGTATTAAAGAAATTGCACAAATTTTAAAGTGGAAACATTATAATCAATAGGAAGGGAAAAGTCAAGCTTTGAACTTAGATTTCCAATGCTCTTTCATTAAGCCACATTACAAAACAGGACCTCAGACCCAAGGGCAAAGACCTAGCCTCCTTCTGAGGAAGACAATATAAGTATCTCATCTATCAAGGATGAATACCTTGTAAAACCAAGGGAATTGGTTAAATAAGACCAAATCACATACACTGATCTGAACTACTTCAATAAAAAAGCCCCCAGAAATTTACAGACAACTTGGGACAAGTGCTACCAAAATGTCTTTTGGGGCCTTTATGACCACTGACTTCTCTAAGTTCCCATTTTAATTCTTTTATAGTCATTTTAACCTTCCTAGATGCCCTGAATGTGAAATAAATGAGATGGGGATATGTATGAGATAGGCTGGATGCTTTATACATATTAGTAATTTCTCATTTAATTATCCCAGACTGAAATATGTATTTTTAAGCCCTTTTTATAGATGAGTAAGCAAGTTAATGAGGTAATTTGCTTATTGCCACACCAGATAATGAGGGATCCAACATGAAAACCCAGATATATATGAATACCAAATATTTGAATCATTGTTTGCTTTCTCTCTTTGAACCTTGAACTTTTTACTATTTTAAATCATGTATCTACAAATTTTAATACTCTCTATTTAATGAATGAGTGCTACATCCTAACTTCCTGTTTGTATATCTGTTCATGTCTACAACTTCATGACTTGGAACTGTTCCCATGAAAGTGTCTTATATCCAGTCATCATTGCACAAAATAGTCTTCTTGATTTCTGACAATACTGCATTAAACTTATTTCAAAATGTTTATAGCATGTTTAAAGATTTCTATCTGTTTTTTTAGATATATAAGTACTGAGACATTAAAGAAATATTCTGAAGGCAAAAAATTACTTACCATTGTTAGAAAAATACTGCTCAATTTGGTATATAATACTAAAAAAGAAAATGGGGTCCCATCAGGGTAAGTGCTTTTGAATCTTATAAGAAATTCAATTATATTGATTTGAAATTCCGTGTTTATTTTTTAAAATTATATCCTATATACTTTGTAAAATATTTTGAAGTAGTTTACAATTAAATTACTTGTATACATACAAAAAGTTACTTAAAGAAGAATGTATTAATATAAGGTTTATCAACTTTGTAGCCTGTATCAATACTTAATCCTTTTTATAACTGAATAATTTTACATTGTATGGATATAACACATTTTGTGTATCCCTTTATCAGTTGATGAGCATTTGGGTTGTTTCTACTTTTTGGCTATTCTGAATAGTGCTGCTATGAACATTCATGTGCAAGTAATTGTTTAAATATCTGCTTCTCATTCTTTTGGGTATACTCGTAGGCATAAAATTGCTGGCTCATATGGTAATTCTATATTTAATTTCCTGAAGAACCACCAAATTGTTTTCCACTACTGCTGGACAATTTTGAAAAAAGAAAGTATGTATGAGTCCTTCAACTTTATTTTTCTTTTTCAAGATTGTTCTAGCTATTTGAGTTCCCTTACAATTTCACATAAATTTTAGGATTACCTTGTCTATTTCTGCAAAAAATATCATTGAGATTTTCATAGAAATTGCATTGAATCTGTCGGTTGTTTTAGGTAGTGTTGTCAGCTTAGCAATACTAAGCCTTCCAATCAATGAACATGGAATCTTTCCATTATTTAAACTTTTAATTTCTTTCAGTAATGTTTTACAGTTTTCAACATTTAAATCTTAGGTTAAATTTAATCCTAAGTATTTTGTTCTTTTTATTTTAAATAGAATTGTTTTTATAACTTCATTTTCAGACCGTACAGTCCTGGTGTGTAGAAATATAACTGATGTTTATATATCAAGCTTGTATCCTAAAACTTTGCTGATTTTGTATATTAATTCTAGATGATTTTTTTGTGGATTCTTTAGGATTTTCTGTATACAGGATCATGTCATCTACAAATAGAAATACTTCACTTCTTCCTCTGCAATTTGGATGCTTCTTATTTCTTTTCTTAGATTCAGGGGGAAGAAATATAGAGCCTACTTCTCAATAGGAATAGCAAAGAATTTGTGTCTATCTTTAATCCACCACACTCAAATATCCAAAGGAAATTTTTTATTATAATTCTTTAAAATCTTTCAATGCTAACTGAAGCTGCAACTTTTCTGAGTAATTGTTTCTGTTGATGTAAGAAAGGGAGATTTGAAAAACTATTACTGACAACCCATGTATCCTTTAGGCTGTCTTTTAAATATCATTATCCCAAAGTGAGCAGAAGTACAGATTCTGAATTCAGATGACTTGGTTTAGAATCACAGGATCTAACATTTATGAGCTGAATGATCTTTGTAGGCTTCTGTTCCTCATTTGAAAAATTGGTATAGTAATATTTACATCACATTCTGGAGACTAACTGATATATGTAAGGCACTCGTCAAAGTAACTGACACGTAGTCGGTACTAAAATATGCTAATTAGGTTCCTCCTTTCCCTACTTCATGGGATTGTTGTAGATTACATAAACAGTATAGAAGCATTTAGTTCAGGAACAAGAACCGGGTAAGCACTTAACAGATGTTAGCATTTCTTATTAAATGCTGAGTAGTATTTCATTCAAGTTTAAGTACCCTAGCTAGTAGATGAAGTCCTTGTCAAAGATCAATGAACACACAAAGAAACAAATAAATATGAATGAAAATCAGTAGGAATAACAACAGATTTATATCTCTAAGACTTCAGTTATTAAAATTATTCAGTATGAACCATAAGTATTACTGAAATGTTGAAGTTAATAAATGGTGGAATCACAAACATGGCAAGTTCAACCACCAAAAGAAACTGAATAGAAAAATGGAAAAAAATATATAATATTGAAATTAAAAATTCAACTTAAATTATTCAAAATTAAATAATAAAATCAATATAGTATATATAATTTAGGGGGATACAGCTAGAGCTATGCAAATGAAAATAAATGCATAGCATTGACAGGGCTTATGTATCAAGGTCAAAGCTCTGATAGAAAAAGATTGGGACCATGAGACCTGAAATGGAAACACTAGGGTAGACAGACCTGATCGTCTTGAACTTCCAGATTCTCATGAATACTCTGGTCTGGCAAAGACAATCTCCTCCCCACTACTAGAGGAGAGTAGGCTCCTATCACCATCAGATGCCACAGAGACATCACAAAATGATATTTGTCCTTTTTTCAAGATTAGCCTTCATCACCTTTTATTGTTTCTAGGGAAATTAGTCAAGTCTCAACACAGCTGGAGAGGGAAATATAGTGCCTCTTTCAGGAGTCTATAGACGATCTACTGCAGGAATTACAGGACCTGACTGTAAATACTGGTAGAACACATGAGGGAATGAATCTTCAGGGTATTGCACAGGAAAGCTGCAACATAAGGCCAGATTGGGAAGAATTTATTGGCATGAGTGGTCTTATCCATGATGGCTCAAGTCTCAGAACTGTCAAAAACACTTGGCATGGGTACTATTACACTCCTGGGATGGTTCTTTGAAACTTGACCAGGCCAACAACCTACAGTAAATGAAGTTCAGGTGATAAAAATGGGAATGTTTGGTTGGATTTATTATGTGAGAATGAAGAACCAACCATGTGACCTTATCCTCTGGGAAGACTAAGAGGACATTTCCATTCACCAAGGCAACAGTGAAGCTCACTGAGAAATTCAGTGAGTGGCGGGACAGTGAATTTCTGGTCAATTTCATGGTAGCCTCCTCGACTGGCCAACCATGGCCTGCAGAGGGGGACAGGGAGATTGCCAGTAGGAGAGGCTACCATGAAATTGACTTCTCTAGTTATCAAAAGGATAAATAGGATTTGGGAATGACAGAAGACGAATGGCAGTACTTAAATATCATATGCAAGATGGGCATACTTTATTTTGTGGGCAGAAAACCTGGAGTAGCATTCAGTGTGCTTTGACCTACAGAGTGCCTTGATCTGAGGATGGCTAACAAATAATATATGCCAAAGGGCAGTATAGATGAACAGTTAACTAGAGTGTTATTTTTCCAAAGAGAGAACTCATGACAAAAGGGATGAGAACAGCCACTGCAAAGGAAAATCATGATCTCTCACCCTTCTCTATATATCTAGGTCAGTTGTCAGAACCAGAGCCCTTGAGAAAGAATGTGTAACAGCACCACAAAGACATAGTACAAATGATCCCTCAATCTTTTCTCAAATGGACCTTTACTCATTTTATCATTGCTGTGCATTGGGGGAAAGAGAATACCCAGAATTTTTGATGACTTTTGGATATGGCATTTAAGAGGTCAATATTGATACCAAAGGCCTGAAATGCTACCATGGTCCTCAAGTTAAACTGGTGCTTTTAGGCTAGATCTATGGAGTTTCTGGCCCAGTTTGTCTCAGACTCCAGAAGGCCCACTGTGTGGTTATTTCTCTGAGTCCCTGAGGGTATAATGGGGATTAATATACTTAGTACCTAAGTAAACACTCAAATTGATTTGCTGACCTATAGAATAAAAACTATTACGGCAGGACCAGCCAAGTAGCCAAGCGGAACCTATGACCAAAATAATAAGAAACAATACAGCATCTCATGAGGAATGAAGAAATTAACACAAACACAAAAGATTTAAAGGAATTATAAATAGTCCTCATCACATCCCCTTCAATTCACCTCTCTGGCATAAGCAAGACAGATTATGGTCAACCATAAACTTAAGCAAAAGTAACCACATGGTTTTGCTGCTGGAAGAAATCAAGAAAAGCAGTCTGGAGAGAGGACTGAAGAAGGGCAGAGGTGGTGTTACCACGAAGCTAACAAGGCTCACACTCCACAGCTTCTGTCTCACACAGGCACTGCCTGAGGTCTTGGAGGGCCCTAGCAATGTGACCACATGATCATACATTTCTGTGTTCACCATGTCATCATCTTCTTCTCAAATAGGATCCCAAATTATAAAAGTTCTTGGCCCATAGCACCAGTCTACCCTAAAAATGGTAGAAAATTATCTCATACTCAATCTTAATCAGTAATTGATTGATCATATCATTTTTAGCTTTAATAATAATAATGCATTAGTATACTACTTGAATAATTAAAAAATATAATTAAAAATACAAAAATTAAATCCTTTCAACTATATTTTACTCTCTAGCATACTTAGTATGGAAAATTTTTTTCAAAGCATATACATTAATTTAAATTTTTTGATAAAATTTGGATCCATATGTTCCAATACCCTGTATCCTAGGCTTCATTCCCAATTTTATGCCTTGAAAAGGGAAGATGCTCATGATACATTGTTAAAAGGAAAAAAAGAAGCAGGTTACAGAAAAATATGTATAATTTAATTTATTTTATGTGTATAGATAATGGTTTTATAAACAAAACATTTAGAACAATATTCAAACTGTGAATAGTAGTCATCTCTAAGAATTGGAATTATTGGAAGGTGAGAGGGATTGTCTTTATTTTTAAAAATTTCCAGTTTCAATTATTCCTGTCTTACACCAAAAGTATTTCTGTTAAAAATAATAGAAAAAGTAAATGAGAGTTAAGGAAGGATAAAAAAGAGGGAAAGCTAGACTTAAGACATGTAGCAGAGGAGGAAATTAAAAGGATAGTATTTGAGGCAGAAGGCCAGAAAGTGTTAGCTAGTGGTGGCTGCTTCTAGAATTAAGGAGGGCTCTGTGACTACTGCTAATTAGAACAGAACTGAGTATGTATGAAGATCATTTGATGTAATTCTTTTATCAGATAAAACTATCTTTTTGTTTTACAGGCATTTGTTTTTTCATATATTCTACAAAATAGCATGTACTACTGAATTTGAGTATGTTGGATACCTTGTGGTACTACTGAATGTATTTCCTATTATAATCTTTTGGATACCCAAGTTAGGTCAAATCTATGACCATGAATTAAGAAGCACTAACTACATTTTTCTTACATTTTATATTCTAGAGGGCCTACTTAAGGTAATCTAAAATTTGCATGTGTATGAACATGTTATATGTCTAACAGGAAAATTTCCTAACCTCGTTTTTCAACACTAGCTACAGAGGGTTTTCTAAAAGAGTGTATGAAATTCTCCCTTACTTCTCAAAGCAAACTTTAATTTTTGAAGGTGATTTTCAGGGTGAGTCAATAGAAAATATGCATACTTTAAGCATTGATTTTGTATTTGCAAAAATAAATTTTAAAATGATGTGTGTCAAAGGGAAACAGTGAATTTAAAAGGCATTGGCATGGTCTTAAACTTAGCAGGGTGGTGAGTACATGAATGTTCATTTTATTATTTTTATACTAGATAAATAAACAGATGTGTGGGTAGCTTGATAGATATTCTTTTATACTTGAAAAAATTTCACAATTTTATTTTTTAAATTTGATATAAAGGCAGCTGTTAAATGATGGGAATGTATACCTACAAATTGATGGTAGTGTTGCGTTGTATGGATTAACAAGTGGTAATATAAAATATTTTTAGCAAGAAAATTTAAATAGAGGAATTATGTCTGATATTTGGACAAAAATATGAATCTCAGACCTTTAGTGGGAAATTTAAATGCTACTGCAGAGCCATGGTATTGGAAAAAAATGAACTCAAATCCAATCACATTGTATGTAATAAATTCCAAGCTAGTTGAAAAGACCATAGAAGGTTTCATAGAATTACGAGAAAATAAAGCAATTAGTGTCAAGGTTAGTGACAGCATGCGGGTGCAAGTGAGAGTCCCCTAAAATCATTTAACATGTACTATAGTGGGAAGCGCACTGAGCTGGGATTCAATAGACTTTGGCTCTGGTTTGGGTTTTCTCTGACAAGCTGTAAGCTGTTGACTAAGTTACTAAACTTTCCCCAACCTCAATTTTCTGGGCAAAGTTGGCCTAAATGACAGATGGAGATCCTTCTAGATCTAACAATAGATCCCCCTAATATTCTTTGTACTTTGGCAAGGTTGGGCTGCTGCCATAGCCACAGTGGGCTTCATATAATCAGGCCCACTTAAGACACCAGTGCTGGACTACAGACATATCACTGCACTTTATAGCTCAGAAGATACTACTTCCAAGTCACAACCCTGTTCTTGTCTCTACCTCTGACTTAACTTTCAAGATTTATTCTCACTGCCCGATTTGCAACCTCACATTTACTTATCATTTCCTTTACCCTCTTTTCTGTTCAGTTCAGTTCTGCCATTTTTACCTTGTCTTTTAAAGTCTCCATTATGTTAATAATAATAATTTTTTGCCTACAAGGCACCATTTATTTTCCTTATAACATTTCAAATCCTTAAATTAACCTTGCTATCATGCTTGCATTTTACAGAATGGCAACTGAGTCTCTTGTCTAAAATCACATAGCTAATGAATAGTAGAATTGGGATACAATCCCTCAAGGTTTGTGTTCTTTCTAATACACAGTGCTGCCTTAAATTCCCTTCCCTGTATTTTCAACCTTTTCCCAAAACACTCTTCACGCTGTTAGAGAAATGGGTCTTTTGAAACTTTATTAGGGGAATGTTGATCACTCTTCTGCATCTGAGATCCAGAAGGTGGCATTACCTGAACTTCCAACCATTCTTTGACAATCTTGCATTCAACAAACCCCTCCTCTGGAAGCCTACATTGTCCTTTTACACTGGACTTTCCCTTTCCTGTGGCCATATTCTTGTAACTTCCAGATAATTCCTTACATTTCTGAATGGTTGGTATCTAGATAAAGTCTTACTCTTTAAACCAGTTCCTTCAAGTTCCTAAGAGAATAATCCAACCAATACTCTGCTTCAATAAGAAGAAAATGAAACATCTAGAAAGGCTAAATGATGACTTGATAAGGACCTCACAAGACCAGGATCTTATCTTTTGCTTCCCAGATTCAGACACTGAATTCCCTTGGCATGGTCAAATGCCAGCAGTCTCAAGAGAAATAACTCTCTATGACTAAATATACAGGAGTCTGTTTATAAACAAGCATAGCCATTTCTTAATTCATATAGATCACAGATTATCCCATGGACATGAATATATCTGTCGCCTACACTTTCTTAGAATCAGAGTGAAGTGAGGGTAAGGGAATCAGGTTGGTAGGAGACTACAGATTAATCAAAATTATAAATCAGTATCTTTAGTATAATAAAGAAATACACAGTACTATGGGAATAAACAGAAGGAGTTTCTTACGCAGAACAGTAGGGTCAGAGAAGGAAGGTTTTCAAGAGAGGGAGATACTTGAGCTGAATTTTGAATAATGTATAGGAATTAAAGATGAAAATGAGTACATCAGTATTTATTTTCTCTAAGTGAAAACTTAGAGGCAACACTGTGGCATGCTCATATGTAAGGAACATCATTTCCAATACTGGAGCTCAGCGATGGCTTGGTCAGGGTGAAGATTGAAGAGATGTTAAATTAATGTGGATGATATAGAAAATGAGGCAAGAGACATAGATGTAAATTAAATAATGAAGGGATTTATACACCATGCTGTCTTATCCACTTTCCTGGTATCAACTATCATTCATAATCTAATGACTCCCAAATTCATGTCTACAGCTCAAATTTTATCCAGAGCCTCAAATGATGTAGATAACTGCTAACTGGATTCCTCTGACAAAATATTGTGCAAAGCAGCATACTCAAAAGAAATGTATCTTCTCTAAACCTACTCTTCCTTTAGAATTTCACTGAAAACCCAATTTCCCAAGCTTGAATCTACAATCATCTTTGAAACCTCCTATTCTCTTAGCTATAACAGGTTTTCAATAAACATTTTTAAATAAAGGACTGAGAGAATGAACTATAATAAAATAGTAGGTATTTTGAATATCTTCTCCCTTGCAATAAATACTTCAATATTTTAGCCATTTTATTCCAAATTAATGTTATCATTTATTAGTATGAGTATATATTTTAATTTAACATGTCTAAATTCAAATCATTATATTTAGGAAGGAAGATGTTATGATATTAAACCACTGTAGCAGGTCGCAATTCTGGAACATTTAAAAATGTCTTGTTCCAGTATTATAAATTTAGCAGATCAATTGTTAGATAATAGTTAAGTGAAGCAAAACATGTAGATACAGATATAGGACCTAAAATTTCCAGATATATTTCACTTTAACTTATAAAAATGAGCTCCTTCCATAATATTCATACCAGTATTATACTAGAAATTTCATATTTAACTAGAAACATACTTCAACTATCTTCAAATAGCCTTAAGCAGGCCCTGGACAGAATTGTCAGAAACACTTTTTCTGGTATGGATTTGATGCAATGAAATCCTCATTTCCAGAATTCAGATGAAGTTATAATATTAATGCCTTCAAATTAAGGTAGTCAACATAAGGAAAGGGAACTATGTATTCTAATCTGGAGTTATGCCTAATAGTAGGAGATTTGTAAATGTTTCAATTTTCCTATTTTCTTTTGAGTTGCTTCTAAAAAGTCACCTTTTTAAAGGATTGTAAAAAAAATATCAGAATCAACATATACTCTAGTCGTCCTCACTGGCTATCTAGATGTGTAAAGGAGAAAATTTTAAAAACTAAGTTTACTTTAATAAAAATAACAGAAGCATTTTCTCAACTTGTAACTATCTTATTTAAAAGACTGTCATTACTTGACCCGTTTAAAAACATTCTAATAAGCTATTTCTACTCTGGTGTAGGAGTGGGTTATGGGTTATGGAGTAAAACATACATAAATAGCTTTTGAAATGTATTTATTTGAATGTGCATGTGTTGATGAAGTCTTATGTTAGCTCTACAAACAAATAGATTTACTGAGATAAATAAAAAGATTAGTATAATTACCAAGGTAATTCTGACAAAATATTTAGTTTTACTAAAGTTTTTGAGAAATTAAAAGTGACCTTTATTCTGCATTGTCCCAAGATGAAATTATAGAAGTGAATTTAGTGAAGCAAGCATAACCTTTTAATAAATGCATCTTTAAATCTTGAACTACTTTAATAAAAACCTTGCCCACATGCATCACAACCAAACATAATCTAATTTTTTTCTTCATTATTCAGAATCACCATTTTGGACATCAATCATATAATACTAAAAAATGGAATATAACACTCATGATTATTGTGGTATTTAGGGATATTTGTTTTAAATTAAAAAGTCCTGACACACTGTGATTTTGTTTGAATTTTCTGCCTTTCCATTGCTGCTACCTTTTGCCAATGTCATTATATAAATCTGTTTCTTTTCCTCTATAATTGTGCTTTATACCCAATCCTAAATCGATAGTCCTGAGTGTTCCTTTACTACAAGATAGAATTGATGAATTTGTTTTATTTGTTTGATTTGGGTTTCCTGGTGGTATTTCACATATATAGAATCTTAAGATAGGTGAGAGAAAAAGCTGACTGGTGATGTTTAAGTTATTGTGGGAAATGATGTAGTAAAAGCAAAAACAAATATGATAATGTAATTTCTTTTTAAATCAACAGATGGCAGCAATAAGGAAGGATTTTTTCTCACATGCCTGGAACTTATTTGAATTATTAATTACATTAATTGTCATCATAGATGTAATACTTATTGAGATAAACACCGTTAGTCAGAGTGTTGATTTGATTCAAACACTGGTCTTTATAAAACTTGTTCAACTTCTTCGTTTACTACGCATTTTGAAGGTAAAGAACAAGTAAATCATGCAAATTCAAATTTCTACTGATTTTTATGAAATATGGACTAAAATTAGTTTACTAGTTTTATGACTACCACTTTCTGTTGGGCTAATGTTTATATTTTAAATTCTACCTCCTTTTTACAAGTTAAGTTTTATAGCATTTTATGTTACAAATACCCAAATTATATTAGAAATTCATTTAGCATATGAAAGTATAGAAACACTCATCACAGCTTTTTCTTTGAATAGAGAACACAGGAGAAATTCCACATTAATATAAGTACAAGTTAACCCCAAAGTAATATTTATTTCTATAGATAACTAGGGAATAAAAGATGGAAATCAACAAAACAAACAACCATGCAAACCATTCATAGGGACAAAGCAAATAGCACACATTCATACAAATCAAGAAAAAAATACACATTTCATGTTATATAAGTTCACAGCATTA
This sequence comes from Cheirogaleus medius, assembly GCA_008086735.1. Taxonomy (NCBI): domain Eukaryota; kingdom Metazoa; phylum Chordata; class Mammalia; order Primates; family Cheirogaleidae; genus Cheirogaleus; species Cheirogaleus medius. Next base: position 60,265,481 of record VBSM01000272.1, read on the forward strand.
TATAATTGTGGTATCAAAAGTGACCTTTGATTGTCCAATATATCTTTCTATAACAAGTATGATGAGTATTTCTGTATGATTATTTCAACGGCACAAAACTCAATCCATCACAAAGCATATAAGTATATATGTGAATACAGGATATTCTCTCTCTCTCTCTCCCCCCCTCCTGTCTTCTGTCTTTTTCTCTATTCATAAACAAAGAAGACACACAGGCATATCAGCACTGTGGTAGATACAAAGCTAAATAAGACACAGTTCATCTAGAGATAAAGCTAACAGAATCTATACATTTAGATCTTTCTTACCTACATTTAAACATAATTTTGCTACTGAGAAGTATAAATCAACTAGGTCTAAAAGCAGACAAACATTAGCTCCTTTATTTTTTACTATTCTAGGGAACTGTAAGTAAGTAGAGTGTAATGTGACCTGAGGAAGGCAAGTCTAGTATAGTCCAAAGACTGATTAATTCTTCCTGATAGGAAGATATCAAGAGTCTACTAGTTAGTTTAGATGAAGAAACTGATAAACCACCTAAGAAAAGTTTGTTTGTCTATATAATCGGGAAACTCTGAACCCTTATCTTATGTCAAATGGTAAGCCTTGAAATATGAAGACAAATTCAATATAGTCTCTGCCCTTAGGCAGCTTATTGTAGAAGGGAAATGACAAGTAATCTAGATATTCCAATGTGGTATATGGTAGTATAAGTGCAAAACAGGAATATGCACAGAATGCTGGTGAGATGGAAAAGACTTCCTTTATTAGGTGATACTTGAGCTGAACCTTGAAAACTGACTGTAATCTCTTTGGGGATTAATGGCAGTGGTTGGAGGGTAAAGTATGAAGGTCGTGAAGTATGGATAGGAAACAAAGGGAATAGCAAACCGCTGAAGCTAGGGGACTGCACAGTGGTAACAGATAACCCAGAGACTTCAATCCTCAACAGAGAAACAGGGAGAGGGAGAAGTTAATTTTGGATTCTAACAGGCATGTGGTTGTGGTGGATTCTCATCTGATGGAACCATCTAATAGAAGTTTAGTAGATGATTTAGCATGTAAAGGTAACTGTACTTTATATAGACATTTTGTGACCTAAGCCCAAAAGATTAATCACATTTTTCCAAGAATTTAAATTAGTTGAAAATAGCATCAAATCCTCTATACGGAAAATAAAGAATAAAGTCATAAATTTTACACAGGTGCCCAATATTATCAGTCATAAGGGAAATAGCTGTATTCATGAACTTATAAAGATACTATGAATAAAATAACTAAGACCTTTGACAGCTTACTGTATTTACCTTTGAGGGAAGTTACTTTCTTATTATCTATTTTGGTTAAGCTAATTAAGATATAATTAAATAGAATTTGTACAGTTTATATTAAATAGTAGTCCTGTTTTTTCCAGCTCATAACACCAAGGTTGCTGCAAATAATAGATAAAAGGATGAGTCATCAGTTGTCCTTGAGGTATTCTATACTAAAAGGATTTGCCCAAGGTGAATCAGATGTAATGACTATAATTGATCAGATTGCAAGCTCTAAACAGGCTAGACAGGTAAGGAAAACCTTAAATACTAAGAGTTCAATCTCAATTGAACCTTCACCCCTCAATTGCCCTCACCCATCATGTTCTCTGTTTATGTAGATGTGGTCTTTGACTCCTGGTTTGCTAATTAATTTCTGTAAGTATTTAAACTAGTCTACATTTAAATTACTCAAATACCTCCTCCCTGAAATGTCTGTGCCAAATTAGCAATTGCAATGCTCTTGAAAGGCACCTTTCTGTCTTTGTGGAGGCTATCAGGAAACCGATGTGCAATTGTCTGCTTCCTCCCAATGCTAGCTCCAGGATCAGTCAGGCGACAGATGCACTAAATAGGAAATATCCAAAGATGAGAAGCGATGGCAGTGTTGAACAAACAGAGCTTCCTCATAATGCCCCAAAGCTCCTTCTATCTCACGCTATCCTTGTTTTCCTCACAGTAAACAGTAATGGAAAAACAAGTGATCTGGTGAATAGAAGAAGTAAACAAAACAATAATTCATCCAGAAGGAAACTTGGTCTGATTCCATCATTATACAGATGAGACAAATGAGACCAAGAGAGGTTAAATTATTCTGTCCAAAATCACATAGCTAGTAAGCAGCAAAGACAGTTCTAGGGCTTAAATTCTAGATTTCATTTTTATTTTTTCTATATTGAGACAGATTAATACTGATATGTGTCCACAAGGCATCCTCGTGTCCCAAATTTTGAGGTTCTCATAAAGCTGAAAGTACCTACGATGCATTTTTGAGAATCAATAGTGTCCTAAAGTAAAAATATACGACTCACATTCAGGCTTCTCAAAATCTGCCTAGGTAATGCTACTTCTTATCTTCCTCACCAGTCTTGCTGAAGCAAAGAGTGCTGCAACACAAAATTCCATTTTAATCCCTGAAAAGCTCTCCATTTCTTTTTTTTTTTTCAGCATATTATGGGGGTACAAATGTTAAGGTTACATATATTGCCCATGCCCCCGCTCCCCCCACCAGAGCTTCAAGTGTGTCCATCCCCCAGTTGGTGCGCATCACACTCACTATGTATGTATATACCCATTCCCTCTCCCAGCCCCGTCCTACCTGACACCTGATAGATGTTATTCCTATATGTCCACTTAGGTGTTGATCAGTTAATACAAATTTGCTGGTGAGTACATGTGGTGCTTATTTTTCCATTCTTGGGATACTTCACTTAATAGAATGGGTTCCAGCTCTATCCAGGAAAATACAAGAGGTGCTATATCACCATTGTTTGTTATAGCTGAATAGTACTCCATGGTATACAATACCACATTTATTAATCAACTCATGTACTGATGGGCACTTCAGTTGTTTCCACATCTTTGCAATTGTGAACTGTGCTGCTATAAACATTCGAGTGCAGGTGTCTTTTTCATAGAGCGATTTTTGTTCTTTTGGGTAGATGCCCAGTAGTGGGATTGCTGGATCAAATGGTAGATCCACTTTTATTGCTTTAAGGTATCTCCATATTACTTTCCACAGAGGTTGAACTAGTTTGCAGTCCCACCAGCAATGTAGCAGTGTTCCTGTCTCTCCACATCCATGCCAACATTTACTGTTTTGGGACTTGTTAATAAAGGCCATTCTCACTGGAGATAAGTGATATCTCATTGTGGTTTTGATTTGCATTTCCCTGATGATTAGAGATGTTGAACATTTTTTCATATGTTTGTTTAAAGTTATTAATTTAGGTTAAAATCCATCAGTTGCAAATGACATATGATAAAAATCTGTTTTTCCAATGTGGATAATATTTCTTTTGGTCCTTAGATGTTATTAAAGCGGGTAACAAAGAATATGGAACTAGCTATGAAAGAGCTAGGTAAGTAGCTCTCATCCTAAATATTCAGCATGACCATCTCTTATGATCACTACTTCAGAAAGGCAGTGGTTTTTATAACTAGAGCTAATCTTTAGAGGAAACCCATTCACTAATAATAATAAAATGGATAACTTCGACAATCAATGTGATCTTATTTTTATTAAATGGGAATAGTATAATATTACCTCTCCACACTTGTTCTCTCTGCCTTTTACAACAATGAAGTCCTTTTAATTTTTGTTTAGACAAATTAGCATGTGATGATTATGCATGTCATTAAAGCCTTTATGAATTCTTTCTTCCAAACCAGAAATACATGTACCTTCTTAAGTGACACTAGGAAAGAAGTTACTTTTTTCCTTCACTTGCCACAGAGCTGCCATTTAAAGATTTTAAGGTCTTGGCAATGAGTTGAAATCAAAATAGAGTCTTATAGCTCTGTTAGGTCTACTGTGAGGCCCAATGCCCAAACATGCCAACAGCCTATTCTCTGAGTCATGCCACTTCATGCTTCCAGTGCAGGACATATTCTGCACGTGGAACAGACAGACCCCCCCACAGTATAATGTTCATGTATGAGGAGGAGAAAGGGGTTTTATATCAGATGGTGTACTGCAAAAGGACACAACAAGCATGGAAATGAGGTCAGGCATGAGAGATCTTCTATAGCAGATAGTTACCAAGCCAGATAAGAGGTCGTGATCAGGGAGAAGCCCGAACGTAAAATCTGAGTGGATGAAATTTTCATAGGCATCAGGAATCCCAGATGAGATAGGCTTCTAATAGATGTATGAGTCATCTAGACACACTGGCAGGGTGAGTGGACAATGACCCAGGATGAGCGAGAGAACTTAATCACAAGCCATATGTAAGCGCACAGTTTGTAGCTAAAAATCCTAATTCAAACAGAATTTGAAAGTGGGTCGCATACTCCAGAACTAGAGCCCCAAGCAGCCTCCCGGTGTCCAGTGCAGGTGGACCAGTATAACGGTTAAACCTAGGACTGGGGCTGTCTATCCTTCTCCGTGGTCTTAGACACAATTATGAGTGCTGCCAAGACAACAGCAGGCAGAACTCTGGCACTGCTAGGGAATAATGACTGATTGCAATTGCCTCTTCAGGAAAAGATACATTTCCCTATGTTGAGGATGATACTCCATGAGTTTAGAAAAGAAATATTAGCTCATTGTCTACATGAAATATTTAAAACATTGTTCTTATTTCACCTAAAAATATTTTATTATTTTCAGGCTACTTAGAGTATGATCACCCAGAAATTGCTATCACTATGAAAACAAAAGAGGAGGTTAATGTCATGCTCAATATGGCTAAAGAAATTATTAAGGCTTTCAGGTCAAAAGGAATCATTCATAAAGCTGAAGGTACTGAAATTGAAAAGGTAAGGTAGAATATTTTCAAAGCAAATGTATTTACTTGATATACAGTCATTCATGATCTTCAAGCCTACTTTTGACTCTTTCTATTTTGGCCATTCATATGATATGAAAATCTCACTTAAAACAATTACCTAAAGACAAGCACCCATCATAGACAGTTTCCTTCCTGCAGTCCCAAGGATCAACTTCTCTTTCCATTTTTGCTACAGGGTGAGGGTCCACCCCTTTCTCTGCTTTGCTTCCAAACCAAGAATTTGATGAATCTATTCTTTATCTTAGTTACAGTGGGAATTACACTATGTTCTTGGGAATTATCTGTGGCACTGAAATAATGTTTTCTATATAAACCATAACTTGTGAGAATGTGCAATTATAAGGTTAGGATCGACTATATTTCCTTTTTCTAAGTTACATAAATGATATCATGACATGTAAAAAGATAGAAATGGTCCTAACCTATTCTGGAAGTATTAATACCAACTTGACACCAAAGTTGGAAATACTATTAAAAAAGAGGCCAGGCCCGGAGGCTCATGCCTGTAATCCTAGCACTCTGGGAGGCAGAGGCGGGTGGATCGCTCAAGGTCAGTAGTTCAAAACCAGCCTGAACAAGAGACCCCATCTGTACTAAAAATAGAAAGAAATTAATTGGCCAACTAAAAACATTTATAGAAAAAAATTAGCCAGGCATGGTGGCGCGTGCCTGTAGTCCCAGCTACTCGGGAGGCTGAGGCAGGAGGATCACTTGAGCCCAGGAGTTTGAGGTTGCTGTGAGGTAGGCTAACGCCATGGCACTCTAGCCTGGCAACAGAGTGAGACTCTGTCTCAAAATAAATAAATAATAATAAAACTGTAACACTTGTAAATACATATATAAAACTTCTCAGCATAATAGTAGTGAACTGAATCTGGTAGTATATTAAATGTATAATATACTTTGTACAGGTAGATTTTATCTCCCCAAATAGCTAGGTGACTCATATTCAGAGATGAAAAAAACCACTTGATAAAATTCAACTGTCATTCAGAATGTTCAAAACAATCTTGGAAAGCTAATAAGAGAAGGAACATCCTTAATTTGATAAAGAGTATCTATTAAAAGTGAGCAGCAAACATTGTCTTAGACAGAAAAACATTAAATAGCATTCCTGTTGAAGTCAGAAACAGAATGACAAGTGCCATTCCAAGTACCGAATGCTGTGCTGGAGGTCTTAGCCAGTCAAGAAAAAAAGAAAGGAAATTCAAGGATTGAAATTTTAGAAAAAGGAGAAAACTTCTATTATTTGTTGATTATTTAATTTAAAATTCTGGGGAATTAACCTAAAAGCAGTAGGACTAATAAGATAATTCGATAAGGTATCAAGAAATAAAATCAATATACAAAATTTTTCCCCAGTTAAAAAAATGTACAAAAATGTTCTATTCATAATCGCAGTTAAAAACTCTAAATTCTTAAGTATGAACTAACATGAGATAGGTTAACACCCATGTGGCAAAAACTGAAAAACTCTACTTAGTACATGTTCTGCAGGAGTTGACAAACATTTTCTATAAAAGGTAACAAAGTAAATATTTTATATTATGTGGGCCAAATGGTCCCTGCTACAACTACTAAATTCTGCAATTGTAGCACCAAAACAATTATAGACAACATATAAATAAATAGACATGGCTGTGTTCCAAAAAAAAAAAAATTGTTTACAAAAGCAGGCATCAAGCAGGTGTTGGCCCCATAGGTAATAGTTGCAACCCATGCCATAGAGAATCAATATTTTAAGATGTGAATCATACATAAAATAATCAGTTAATTTCATACGCCTTAATCAAAATTCACACTATTTTTAGGAAAGCTTAAGAAGTAGATTTTACTTATACAACTTATTGCTCAGAAATTATTTTATTTTATTTTATTTTTTGAGACAGAGTCTCACTCTGCTGCCCAGGCTAGAGTGCCATGACGTCAGCTTTGCTCACAGCAACCTCAAACTCCTGGGCTCAAGTCATCCTCCTGCCTCAGCCTCCTGAGTAGCTGGGACTATAGGCATGTGCCACCATGCCTGGCTAATATATATATTTAGTTGTCCAACTAATTTCTTCCTATTCTTTTAGTAGAGATGGGGTCTCGCTCTTGCTCAGGCTGGTCTCCAACTCCTGAGCCCAAACTATTCACCTGCCTCAGCCTCCCAGAGTGCTAGGATTACAGGCATGAGCCACCACGCCCAGCCAGAAATTATTTTTTAAAAAAAAACAAAACAGTGACAGTCAAGAGGATTCTGGGAAGATGGCAGAGGAGGAAGTTTCAGAAATCTGTTTCCTCACCTAGACAATGATCATGCCATTTTATAAGAGAGGAAACTGAGGCACAGAAAGATTAAATAATTTACCCCAAAGTCAGAGAGCTAGTAAGTATGGAGACAGTATTCTAATCTAGGCATTCTAATTCTAGAACCCATGCTCTGAAACGTAACACTATAAAAATCCAAAAATAGAGATCTGTGTAGAAGAACTTTGAACTAAAAAAACTAAGACCAATATATCTGATTATGAAGAAGGTTTACCTTGTAGGAAATAGAAATAGTGAACAGAAGCAATGCCACTTATTTAGAATGCCTTACATAACAATGCGAGGTTAACTAACGTTAACACTTTTCCCATAGGAATAATCAATTGACCCAGCATCATTTACGGAAAAGACCATTCTACTCCGTTGCACTGTACTGGAGCTTTTGTCATAAATTAAGTTACTGTGTAGATGTGGATAAGTTTCTGGACTCTTTTTTGTTCTATTGTTTAATTTTTTTAATTATTGAACCAAATCACAGTGTCTTGATTACTGAAACTTAGTCAATCTTCATATTTGACTGTGTGTCTCTTTCAGCTTTGTTCTCTTCTTCAAGATTATTTTGACTAGTTTTTGCAGTTTGTATTTTCAAATAAATGTTAAAGTCAGCTTGGAAATTTCCACTAAATAGCCTACTGAAATCCCCATTGGGATTCTATTAAGCTTGTATATCAATTTGGGTAGAATTGACATCTTTGTAATATTGACTCAATCTATTTACATGATATCTCTCCATTCAATTATGTTTCAATTTTTTCTCATAATTTTGGGTTTTTTTTGTGTAGAGTTCTACTATTTCATTCTGAACCCTTATCTTATATCACACACAAAAAATCAATTCCAGATAAATTATAGACATAACTGTAAAAGGTAAAACAATAAGCTTCTAGAATGTGACATAAGAGAATTTTCAAGATTTTGGCATAAGCAAAGATTTCTTAAGCATGGCACAAAATTGGATTTAAATAATTTTAAAATTGAGAATTGTTCTTTATTAAAAAGTTAAGAGAATTAAAAGACAAAGCACTAAAAAAGGATATTTATAAGATAAATATTTCCAATAAAGGAGTCATATTCAGAATATACAAAGAAATCTCTTAAAAATCAATAAAAACAGACAGAAAGTCCAGGTTTTCAATGAGCAAAAGATTTCAAAATGTACTTTGCAGCAGAAGGTATTTTAAATGGCCAATAAGCATAAGGAAAGGTGCTAAATATCATTATCATAAGCTTGATGCAAATTAAAACCAAAATGAAATACAAGTACGCAATCGCCAGAGTACCTAAGTTTTTTTAAAAAACTGACAATATCAAGTGTAGGCAACAATGTGGAACAACTGGAACATTAGAGTAGGAGTGTAAATTGATGCAACCACTTTGGAAGATTCTTTGGCAGTATCTACGAAAGTTGAATATATGTACATCTTATGACCCAGAAATTAGATTAGATAACCATAAACTCAACAGAAATGTGTATATATGTAAACAAATATTCATAGCAGCATTACTCATAAAAGCCCCAAATTGAGGCAACCCATATATCCATCAGCAGTAGATAAATAAAGCAGTGATATATCCATACCACATAATACTATACAATGAAAATAAAATGAATGAATTTTTTCTACATGTAACACCATAGATGAATCTCAAAAACATAATGTTGAGCAAAGGAACCCAGATACAAGCATGTATATTTCATGCGGATAAAGCTAAAAACGAGAAAAAGATAAACTATGATAATAGAAGAATGTGGTTATCTTTGGGTAGAAGTAGTGAATAGAAGAGAACATAAGAGAGAGCTCTAGGGTAGCAAATATTTTATTTCTTAATCTGGATGTTGATGTTTTCACTTTGTAAGTAATCCTTGAGTGAACATTTATGATTTGTACACTTTTTTTCACATTAGCTATACTTCAGTAAAAGGTTTACTTTTAATGGTTTAATCTATGACTTGAGAATAATGATCATACAAAGAGATAAGAAAAAATCCTTAAGAGGAAAGAGGTTGGAGGTTTTCATGGAAGAACAAAAATCTCAGAAGATCAAGAATAGGAAATAGTAGAAAGACATAGTTGTTTTAAACATTCTGTAAACAGTAGTTTGGTTCATCTCCTTTCTTAAATTTTTGGTTTCAGTTAATCATGACCAAAAAAAGACAAGTGCTTGAGTTTCAATCTGTTATCAAGCCTCTTACTGTTGAAGAAGTTCTGTATCATATTCCATGGCTAGATAAAGAGAAAGACCATATAGAGTTCATTCAGGTAATATTTTTGTTTTCTAATATTATCTTTAATGTACCAACTAATCCTCATTTTAAAAATAAAGATTTAACTGTGATACTTTCTAGTTTAAAATTCTCTAAATGTTCCTTATTGCCTATAGGATAAAATCAAAAGCACTTTGAATGATATAAAAAAATCCTTCCACTATCTGAATCCTGCCTCCCTCTCCATCTTCATTGGTTTCCCATTTGCCATATAACCCTATTTATACTGAACTATTTATGGTGTCCCACACACTTTACATTGTTTTCTAATTCCATTCATCTGTGGGTGTTATTTACTTTTCTTGAAATGCCCTTTCTTTTAATCTTTTTTTCAAACTTTTCCTGCTTATTGCTCCTCTGGAAACATCTCCACCACAGGTGCCCAGAGAAGTAGGCTTTGTAGTCAAATGCCACACCAGAAGAAAACCATCCTGTGGTCCATCCTGAGTTTGGAGGACCAATGTTGCCACCCTTGTATCCAGTATATACCTTTACTATTGCTTTGGGTGCATTATATTACAATTATATTTACATCTCCTTCTCCTGTTGTATTTTTAAGTTCATCTATCTTTTAATACCCAGCCCCTAACACTTTGCATAATGCATAGTGGGTGCTCAACAAGTGTTTGTGAAATTAAACAGATCTAACTTGTTCTAATAATATTCTTTTTCTATATCTATTTGGTACCAAAAGACCAAATATATTTTTTCAACTGCTTAAAATATTTTGAATAAATGAATTTTTTATTTACTTCATCAACTGTTTAGAGAATGAGTATTTATGACATATGTGTGCCATTAGCCTACATCTGTTCCCATTACTTTTCATCCAGATGAAATATTTTCATCCTCTCATTACATTCTTATTTCTAGATTATTTCTTTTCTGACCCAGATATAAACACTCTATCTAAAATGATGTATAATATATCCATGAATATCCATCTTCCTCTCTTTGCTATTCATAATTCCTATTTTCTCTTATAAATTTATTACTAACATGATATCTCAGATCTTATTGAATGATATTTACTTTAAAAATGTAAAACTTTTTATTAAAATGTGAACTTTAACACTCCCCACCACTGTTAAAATATTGTTTACAGCTTCTGTATTTGGTGGTATTTTTTAGCACAGAGCCAAAATTATAACATATGATTGTGGAAATGATATATTTGAAGAAGGTGATGAGTCCAAAGGAATTTATATAATTATTTCAGGCATGATAAAGGTAAGGCAGAGTTATCAATAAACACAACTTATAAGCAATAGCTTTAAAAGAAACTTTGTAAAATTGAAAATTAATAGCTTTTCATGTTAAGAACCACATAGATCCTTTTGTTTGGGATAGCAGCTACCATCTAAACGACAATTTCCATGTGCAGACACAGTGGATAACATGATCCATCACCTTTTAAGCCATACTTTCTCATAGATAACAAGAAACCGTTAAAAGAATTATATTTTAAAATGGAAAATTATAAATTGTTATTTATCTTATGTTTATCCGAGTTGGATATTTTGCCATCCTAAAATGGGTATAGGTTGGCCAAGTAGGAGGAATCAGAAGGATCAGAGTATTTAAGAATGCTTCATGTCTAAGTAATTTCTAATTGAATATTAATAAATTTACTTGAAAAGAAATGAGTAATAAGTATTCTCAGAATGATCTGTATAAATTAGAATTATTTAAACCAAAGTATGAAGACTCATAAATTAGATAGTTTTGGTAATACAAGTTAACTAGCATATGTATTTTTCTCTTTCTTTGTTCCGAACAGCTTCAACAATCAAAGCCAGATTTGGGGACTGACCAAATATTGGAGTCAGAGGAGAAAGATCAACCAATAATTTACACAGACTATGCACTCAGTGGGGAAATAATAGGAGAGCTAAACTGCTTAACTAATGAACCTATGAAATATTCTGCCACCTGCAAAACTGTGGTGGAGGTCAGATAACATCATCTATGACTTACTGTTTTATCTTGTTAAATATCTAATATCAAATTTAAGGTTATTTTAGTATTTAGTATAAATTTACACTCTAGTTGACAGTTTATTTTATGAAAATAGGAATAGTGAAAGAACAAAACTTGCTATGGAATTATGCTCACCTAGTGTAATGTCTTGGCAAAATGGGTCATGAAAATTAAACTACTATAAAGAAAGAAGGATTTAACCATAAAAACTGGTTACATGAGCTCTTTCATGGGGAAATTGGATAAGATATGTTAACTATCAATATTGCAATTTGAAGGATAAGGAAGATAAAAATGTCAGGGCTAGAATCTATTAATAGAAAGTTGAACAAAGTAGATGGAAGTTTCCCTAGACATGATTAATGACAAAAGTCCTTAAGTACCAGGGGTTTCCAGTAGCCTATTTTGAACTCAAAAAGAATAATGACTGCAAACAATTAAACTCCATAAATATGTAAAAAAATCCATAAGTTGATAATGATACCAAATTTTGTTTATTTCCGATGAGGTAGCTAGGATCTCATCTTATTGTTCTGAAAAGAGATTTTTTAAGGGAAAGAATTACACATTTGTCTTGGCTTTCCTCTATGAACTCTTTCAAAGTAATCAAAAAAAATTAGGAGGAAAAATTCTTCTGTATAGAAGAATTCCAGGTAACAAATGCATAATGAGAGAATTGGAAAATCACCATTTTGTCATCTCTAATAAAATAATGGATCTAGGCAACAAGCATCAACTGATGCTAAAACCACTAAGTGGAATGTTAATGGGAAACTTTATAATGAAGAGAATACCACCTAAGGACACTGGTCAACCTCAACATCACTAAAGTGGGACAACCAGGCACAAATTTTAGCTCATGATATGATGGAGCACGAGTACTAGCTCCACCCAAGAAGTCTTCCCACACATGAAAAGAGAAAACTTGAAGCTCTTCAAGCCCCCAGATTGAACCAGTTTATAGAAAATACAATAAGAAGGGAAGAAAATTAATTGACACCACAAAGCAATAATTTGCTAAATTTAGAATATGGGTTATTCTACAGGACAAATAATGTAATTTTGTCAATAAATCAATGCCATAAAAAGTGTGTGGAAGGAGAAGGGAAGCAAACAAAGGAAAACTATTCAAAAGGGACTTAAGAGATATAGTAACCTAATACAGTTGTTCTAACTTGAACAGACCAGTTATAAAGAGATCTATTTGAGAAAATTTAGGAAATTTTAATAGGTACAGAATATTAGATGACATTTTAATTTCTGTTAGAGAATTACATTATACCTTTTAAATGTGTCTACCATTCAGTGATATATATTAAAATATTTAAAGGTGAAATTATATGATACCTAGTATTTTCATAAAAGCACTCTAGCTTTCTGCTTCAGGCTATGATGAAGTTACTGGTAGCAGACAAGTACACTCACCACAAACAACCACAAAATTTGACAAAATATACAAGGCAAATGTTTTCAGCCATTGAAAATGGCAGTGTAGAGGGCCGGGCGCGGTGGCTCACGCCTGTAATCCTAGCACTCTGGGAGGCCGAGGCGGGTGGATAGCTCAAAGTCAGGAGTTCAAAACCAGCCTGACCAAGAGCGAGACCCCGTCTCTAAAAAAAAAAAAAAAAAAAAAAAAAAAAAAAAAAAAAAAAAAGAAAATGGCAGTGTAGGTCTGAGAACCTTGAGAGAAGAGAAACTCACAAGGTAAGTCCTACATCCACTCTCTATGTAAAACTATTTTCCTACCTGAAACTATGGTGCAACAAGAAGGAACCCAAGCAGAAGATCTTTATCCAGCTGTGCTGAGAAATGGAACATCAAAAGCTGTGGAAGCTAGAATCTGCAGAGCTGGGAATAGGAGAAAGAGTTGCACAGAAGGAGACCCAAGGAGTCTGTGTGGTGGCTCCACAAGTCCTTGATTGAAGGCTGGACTGCACATGCACAGAATCAGACAAAACTAGATCGACCAGATTGTTAAGAATGGAAGAGAGATACTAGGGTTCAAGAAGTGCCAGGGATTATTGACTTTTAAGTCTCACTCTTGTCAGAAAGAAGAAATCTTTGAAAACTTCAGGCATCTAGCTGAGAGGCCAGAAAGAACAGACCTTAAGAGTAAAGATCATGAACTAGAGTATGGTTTGCTCTCAATCCACCCTAACAAAGCCCTGACAGAATACATGACAGAGACATAACTTGAGAATAAGTACCACCTATTCATACTACCTTGGAAAATACCTAAAGTTTTCTACTGATTAACACAAGCAAATGGTAAACCCCAGCCTAAACAAGCTCAAGGTGATCAGACAGTAAATGAACTGTCTACTATAACAAAAATCAACAACTTTCAGAGGAAGATTAAAAAAAAATCTGGAATCTCTATATATCACCAGTAATCACAAATTACTAAACAAGCAAAGAAACATGAAATTGTGATCTAAAGTATAAAAAAGAGGGAGGGGCATTTAATAGAAATCAACATGTAGATTGCCCAGAATGTGCACTGGGCAAAGACTTTAAAGCAGTAGTTAAAAATTGATTCAAAGAACTAAAGTGAAATATATTCTAATAATTAAAGGAAATATGTTCCTAAAGATAAAAAGATAGGAAATATCAGCATAATACAGAAATATGGAAAAGAGCCAAATGAAAATTTTAGAAGTAAATAGAGCAGATTGGAGATGGCAGTTAAAAGGAGTCTGAACTGGAAGACAGATTATAGAAATAATTTAGTCTGAAAAACAAACATTATTAAAAATATGCAGAGACTCTAGAGATCAGTGGTGTAATATAAATGGTGTAATATATGTATAATGGAAGTTGCAGAAGGAGAAGAGAATGACAATGGAGCATGAGAAATATTTTTTAAATAATGGCCAAAATTTTCCCACATTGATGAAAAAAAACCTTGACTTAGAGTTTCGAGAAGCTGAGTGAATTTCAAACGGGATAAACAAAACTGTACAAACACACACACACACATGCCAAATTGCTAAGAAATGAAAAGAAAGAAAAAGTCAGAAAGTAGCCAGAGCAAGACAACATGGTATCCTGGGGAACAACAGAAAAAGAATTATCATGTTATTGACTTCTTATCAGAAACAATGAAGTCCAAAAAGCAATCGTACAGCATCTTAAATTGTGGAAAGGAAGGAGAAAAACACATTTCTATACGTAAAAGCTAAGGGAATTCCTCCCTATCAGATCTGCACTATAATAAATGCTAAACAATATTATTCAGGCTGAAGGTAAATGCTACCAGACAGAAACTCAGATCTATAAGTAAGGAAAAAGAATACCAGAAATAGTTAAATGGTAAGTAAATATAAACAATTAAGTTTTTTTCCTTCTTACCATTTTCTTAAAATGCAACTGACTAACCCAAAAATAATAACATTATAAACAAAGTTTATAACATATGTAAAGTAAAAGATGATAATAACACGAAGAACTGGAAATGTGTAAATGAAATTACTCTTTTGTAAAACTATTATATTTGAGATGTGAGAAAGAGGAACTATGAAGTGTCAGATGTAAAGTTAGGAGTGGGAAGTATAAAGAATCATGTGTGAAATGTGAGGTGGTACCAGGGTGTGGATTGTTAACACCAGGAAAGACACAGCTTACAAACCAATAGAGGAAGTTATGGAATATAGAAATATCCCATTAACTGAAAAGAAGGCATGAAAGAAGATGGATCAAAAAAGAAAAAAAATGGCTGCGCGCTCCCGCCTCGCGGGCCCCGGGAGCCGGCACGTCCCTTCCCTGCGCTGGCTGGGGCTCCGATTCCAGGCCTGGGGCGCTTCCGCCTGCCCGGTCCACTGCGGTCCTGGGGACCCCGAGGAGCGCTGACCTGTCCTTGTCCCAGGAACTTTCCGCAGACCCTCCGCGAGGTTCAAAGGCAGCTCTGCGGATCCGGGAGTCAAGCAGCATGGATGCAGTCAGCCAAGTCCCCGTGGAAGTCGGGCTTCCCAACCACATCCTGGACATCTGGGTCACTGTCCTCATCATTCTGGCCACCATCGTCATTATGACCTCCTTGTTGCTGTGCCCAGCCACTGCGGTCATCATCTACCGTATGCGGACTCATCCGGTCTTTATTGGGGCTGTCTGAGAATCTTCCAGGAGGGCCAGGTGAGGGATGAGGACAGGAGTCCCTCCCCCAGCCTCATCCCTGTTCTCAGAAAAGCAGAGCAGCAGGAGGCACTCTGGAGCTTGGACCTCAGTTCTGGTTTTGATTCTGCTTTGATATTCTTTGATATCAAAGAGCTTGCATGGTCCAGAAATATCTCTATATAAATATAAATCATAGCGTCTAAAATAACCATCACTGTTTTGACTTGGTTCCAAAAGTCCTGGGAACGTCTCTTAAAACATAAGTACCTTGGACTGGCTGCAGTGCTGGTGGGAGGGAGTGAAGGAGTGCTAGAATGAGCAAAAAATTTAAAAATAAATAAATAAATAAACAAACAGGAAACAACTAGCAAAGCAGTAGGCTTAAACCAAATCATATTAATATTTACCTTAAGTGTAAATGTTCTAAACACTTCAATTGAAAAGCAGAGATTGTCAGCTTGAATTTTTTTAAAAGATCCAACTATATGCTATCTACAAGTGATGCACATTAGTGTTAGAGACACAGCAGATTGAAACAGGAAGCACAGGAAAAGTTATGTAGTTATATTAATATTAGACTAATTAGATGTACACACAAGAAATATTACAAGAGATAAAGGGGCATTGTTTATAATGATTAAAAGGACAATTCAGGCACAGATATATTTCTAAATATGTATACCTCTAATGACAGGGCTACATTATTCTTATTCCTATTCTTTCTGACATAGCTGAAAGGAGAAATAAACAAATCCATAATCATAGTTGGGATCCTTGCACATGACATGATATCTGCATTTTTAAAATTCTAAAGAATCTACCAAAAATAACTAGAATTTATAATGAACTTAGCAAGGTGGCAAGATACAAGTCCAAACTCCAAAAATTAATTGTACTTCTATATGCCAGTAACAAATAATTGAAAATGGAAATTTAAAAATTTTTTTACAACAAAATCAAAACACAAAATGGATAGGCTTAAAGTTAATGAAATACATACATCTCTACATATGAAAACTATAGAGGCTTAAAGTTGACATCTATCTCTACATACATATATCTACATATATCTCTAAAATGAAAACTATAAAATATTTTCTAGAGAACTTAAAGAAGTTCTAAGCAAATGGAGAAGTTTACCATCTTCATGAATTGGAAGCCACAATATTATTGAGATCTCTATTCTTTCCAAATTGATCCATAGGTTTAATGCAATCTCTATCAAAATCTTAGCAGACTCATTCTTTTGTAAACGTTTACAAGCTGCTTATAAAATTTAAATGGAAATGCAGAGCTGCCTGTAAAATTTATAGGAAATGCCTATAATAGACAAAAAAAAATTTGATAAAGAATAATGTTAGATGATTTACACTACTTGATTTAAAAATAATCATTGTAATTAAGACCATGTGGAATTAGCTTTAAGTTAAGACATATAGATCAATGGAACAAGAAACAGAATCAGGAAATAGATCTACACATATATAGTCAATTGATTTTTGACAAAGATTCCAATTAGTTCAATAAAAATATAATAGTATTTTCAACAAGTGATCCTGAAAACACTGAATATACATGTGGAAGCAATGAACCTTGGTCTGCATAAACTATGCACAAAAATTAATTTGAAATGATCATAAACCTAAACATAAAAGATAGAGCTATAAAAATTCTAGAAGAAAACATAGGGTATCTTGAGATAGGCAAAGATTTCTTAGCCACTATTAAAAAAAAGTACTAACCATCAAAGGAAATATTGGATGTCACCAAAATTATAATCTTTTGCTCTTCAAAAGATACCATGAAAAATTTGAAAAAGGCAAGCTAGGCTGGGGGAGATTTTCAAAACACCTTTATCCAACAAACAACTTGATAAAGGAATCTTGTAAAGAACTGTTAAAAGTCAAAAATAGGAAGACAAACTACTGAATTAAAAATTGGGCAAAAGAATTGAACAGACACTTCACAAAGAATATACAAATGATCAATAAGCACACAAAGATGTTCAACATCATTAGCTGTCAGAAAAATGCAAGTTAAACCCACAATGATATGTCTCACTACACACCTACTACACTGCCTAGCAGTAAAAACACTGAATATCAAGTGGTGACAATGATATGGGGCTACTGAAATTCTCATACATGGCTGATGAGAATTTAAAATGTCAAAATCACTTCTGAAAAGAGTTTGTCAGTTTCTTGCAAAGTTATTTATACATTTACTATATTACTCAGCAATCACACACAGATACTCATCCAAAAGAAATATTAGGTTGGTATGAAAGTAATTGCAGTTCTAGCATTATTGAAATTTGCCATTTGATATTGGAATATATTCTTAAGTAAATGTGTTATGTTATACATCATTTTAATGCATTTTCTCACTTTATGTTTTTTTGCTAATGACTTATTACTTGCTGTTTATTTTATATTTATCTTAGACTATGGAAATAATGTTAGACAAAAAGCAAATTCGAGTAATTTTCTTACTCAAGTTCAAAATGAGTTGTAAAGCTGCAGAGATAACTCACAACATCAATGACATATTTGACCCAGGAACTGCTAACGAACGTACAGTGCATTGGAGGGGATAGGTATATTCACACCTAATGGGTGCAGTGTGCACTGTCTAGGGGATAGACAGACTTGAAGCTCTGACTTGGGTGGGGCAAAGGCAATATATGTAACCTAAACATTTGTACCTCCGTAATATGCTGAAATAAAAAAAAAATTCTCAAAGAAGATGACACCCTGGAAGATGCAGAGTGCAGTGGCCAGCCATTGGAAGATGACAATGACCAACTGAGACAATCATCAAAGCTGATCCTCTTACAACTACATGAGAAGTTGCCAAAGAGCTCAACATTGACTATTCTACAGCCATTCGGCATTTGAAGCAAAAAGGTGAAAAAGCTCAATAAGTGGGTGCCTCATAAGCTGAACAAAAATTTAAAAAATCATCATTATGAGGTGTTGTCTTCTCTTCTTGTATGCAACAACAACGAACCATTTCTTGATCGGATTGTGACGTGCGACGAAAAGTGGATCTTATATGACAACCAACGATGATCAGCTCAGTAGTTGGACCGAGAAGCAGCTCCAAAGCACTTCTCAAAGCCATACTTGCACCAAAAAAAGGTCATGGTCATTGTTTGGTGGTCTGCTGCTGGTCTGATCCACTACAGCTTTCTGAAGCTTGGTGAAACCATTACATCTGAGAAGTATGCTCAGCAAATCAATGAGATGCACCAAAACCTGCAATGCCTGCAGTCGGCATTGGTCAACAGAAATGGCCCAATTCTCCTCCACAACAATGTCCTATCTCAGGTCACACAACCAACACTTCAAAAGTTGAATGAATTGGGCTCCAGAGTTTTGCCTCATCTGCCATATTCACCTGACCTCTCACCAACCAAGCATCTTGACAACTTTTTGCAGGGAAAATGCTTCCATAACCAGCAGGATGCAGACAATGGTTTCTAAGAGTTCATTGAATCCTGAAGCATGGATTTTTACACTACAGGAATAAACAGACTTATCTCTCATTGGCAAAAATGTGTTGATTGTAATGGTTCCTCTTTTGATTAATAAAGATGTGTTTGAGCCTAGTTATAATGAATAAAAATTCAAGGTCCAAAACTGCAATTACTTTTGCACCAATGTAATAAAAATAATGTATGCAAAACTTGTATGTGAATATTCATAGCAACTTTATTCTTAGTAACCAATAGTCTGTTAATTCTTAGCATAAGCATTTTATTGTTGCCTAAAAAGTTTATTCCTCTCAGTGTATTTTTAGAAACACCTTTATTTTAAAAGGTTAAATAGTTTTTTAGTAATTTGTTGTCTATTTTTTCAGAATTTATAATAATATATCTGCAAACCATAATCTGATAAGGGTTTAATTTTCAAAATATTTAAGAAACTCAAATTCAGTAGCAAGAAAACAAATAATACAATTAAAAATGGGCAAAGGACCTGAATAGACATTACTCAAAGGAAGACAAACAAATGGCCAACAGTATATTAAAAAATATTCAACATCACTATCATTAGAAAAACACAAATTAAAACTACAATGAGGTATCAATTCACACTTGCTAGAATGGCTTTTATCAAAAAGACACAAGATAATAAGTGTTATTAAAGATGAGGAGAAAAGAGAACTTTTATATACTGTTGGTGGGAATGTAAATTTGTACCGCCATTTATGGAAAACAGTACAGAGGTTTCTTAAAAATTTTAAGATAAAACTATCATATGATCCAACAATTCCAATTCTGGGCATATATTCAAAAGATATGAAATTAGTATGTTGAAGAGATATCTACACTCCCATGTTCATCACAGCATTATTCGCAAGCCATGATACAGAGTCAACACGAGAGTTCATTAATGAAGGAATGGATAAAGAAAATGTGATATACGTACACAATGGGATATTACTCAGCCCTGAAAAAGGAAGGAAATTCTGTCATATGCAACAACATGAATGAACATGGAGGACTTTAAGCTCAGTGAAATAAGCCAGGCACAGAAAGAAAAACAGAGGAAGATCTCACTTATATGTGGAATCTAAAATTGTCACTCTCACAGGGAGCAGAAAGATAGTTAACAGTGACTGGAGATGGGGCCAGGGGAGGGAGAGGGATGGAGAAAGGAGAGCTGTTGATCAAAGGGTACAATATTTCTGTTAGACTGGAGGAATCAGTTCAGTGATCTGTTGCACTGCATGGTAGCCACAGTTAATAATAATGTATTATATATTTCAAAATTGCTAAAAGAATAGATTTCAATGTTCTCATCATAAAAAAATGATAAGTTGGTGAAGTAATGAATATTTTAATTAGCTTAATTGAATCTTTCTACAAAGTATACATATATCAAAACATCACTTTGTATCCTATGAATATATATAATCATTATTTGTCAATTTAAAACCAGTAAATATATGAGGTGATGAATATGTTAATTAGCTTGATCGAATCTTTCCACAATGTGTATAAATATTTTTATATATATATCAAAACATTGCCTTATACCCCATAAGTATATACAATTTTTTAAAAAGAATAATAAAGAACCTCTCATTGGATCATCTGGCCTTTTAAAATTTAGTATACGACAAGATCACAAAAATGTTTACTATAAACACATTATGTTAGGTTGCCAGGCCATAATATGAATCTTACATGATTAAATTCTTAGCTTTAATGTTATATATAAACAAGAAAACATTATACTTTAAACCATAGATGGACAGAATAAAATTTGATATTAAAAGCTTATATCCTTTTTCTAGATATGTTTTATTTCCAAACACCACTTGCATGAAGCTTTTGAGCATAAAATGTGGCTAAAAATTGGACTTGCTATTACTGCCAGAAAAATCAGGGAACACTTGTCTTATGAGGTAAGAGGTCTTTGTATAAACTTGTCTTTCTCTCTGAATGGAATTGCATTAAAATATTATTAGAAAATGACTGTGAATTTATATTAAACATCATAAACAAATAATAGACTATGATATGGTGTTTTTGTTACAGAATTGGAACTACAAGCTGCAATTAAAGCTCTCTAATATTCATGTAAAAGATGTACCAAAGAACACCAAAATTAATATCTATGATGAAACTGTAACCTATGTTATCCTCATAAATGGAGCTGTAGAAGATTGTCAGTTACGAAAAGCGTATAAGGCACCTTTCTTGATTCCTATAACATGCCATCAGGTAAAGAAATATTGATTCATGTGTTCAGGTCAATATGCCATATGTCCAACAGTATATTAACATCCAAAAAATTGTTGCTATAATCTTAAGCTTTTCACCTTTCAATCTCCTCCTTTCTCCTACCACTCTTTTAACACCCATATGCACACCCACACCCATACACACCCACCAAGCTCATTGATTGCCTTGGCACTTGGTAGACCAAGCACAATCTAGTCCCATCCAGTGCCTATGAAGCAGGCCAAGTTGTACGTTTTGGCCACAGTTAGACTTTGGTGCAGTTATACATGGCAAAAGAGGGCCTATGTATTTCTTTTACACATTGCAGTAAGGCTATATCAACGGTACTCTAGAAAGGTTCTGCCAGACCCATGCTGAATTGAGTAACAGTAGTATTTCCACAGCTATTTTGAAGGCGAATGTAAAAGTGAAAATGTTCTCATATTTAAACTGTTATTTAAGCTCCCCTACCAATCAAAATGAGAACCTAAGCCCTGTTGATAAGAAAAGAACACTATATGTATGTGTGCATACATGTACATGTGTATATTTGCATGAGTTTGGAGGAGAATAAGAGAGGCACACATCAAAAAGAATCAAGGGACATATAAAATACAGGTACAGGCTGGGCGTGGTGGCTCATGCCTGTAATCCTAGCACTCTGGGAGGCCGA
>VBSM01000272.1:60289961-60340471 GCA_008086735.1 Cheirogaleus medius
AAAAAAAAAAAAGAGAGATTCCAAAAGCCATAAAAGTGTTTATATCCTTTGATTAAATTATATAATCTCTAAACATTTATCCTAAAGATATTAACAAACAAAAAATAAAATGAATAATTGAGCATTATTTATAAAGTAAAAAATCAGAGTGTATAATGATAAATAAATGGTTCATTAAATAAACACAATAATCAACATGATTGAATAGGCATTAAAAATTAATTTTTCATATCCTAACTTAGAAAAGACTAATGATATATGTCCAGTAAAAATACCAATGATGTAACGTTATGTTGCTAATTTTAAATGAATTTTATATTTATTATGTCACAGTTATGTAATTTTGAATCTACATGGACACAAAATACTGTCATTGCACATGTCCCCACCAACTTTAAGATTAAGCACTGATAGGTTCCAGTTCAAGATCACTGACTAGATGCAGCCAGTGTGTACCTCTCCCACAGAAAAGAATCAAAATTACTGAGTAGATATTCATGTTCAAATAGATAGTCTAAGAGAGAACACTAGAACTCAACAGAGAAGTGAGAGGAAGCAGGAAAGCAGAGGAGAGGGAAGTCAGGCAGCCTGCTTGGCCAGGATTAACAGGAAGACGGGAGAAGTTCCCTTAGGCAGGGCAAGTGAGTGAGAGGTCCCTTGGGCTCCACACTCCTGCCAGGGACTCATAGAATCTTAGCTATGGGAGATCCCCTAGACCCTTCCGGGCTCCCAAACTAATGCAAGGGGCTGCCTAGATATTTCTCAGAGGCATTGCTCAAATTTGCATGGATTCCCACAGGCTTTCAAGCCCTGAGCAGCTACAGCTCAGCACCATTCAGAGATCCCAGCCCCCAGAGGTCTCTGTCTTGCTCTGGGGCTGCCAAAGTCACAGGCCCATGGAGGGAGCAGGGAGGCTGGGCACTTTCATGTGCCCCAAGGACAGACACTGCTGAGGGAAAGAGGTAGGAGTAGTCAGTGTGCCCCACAGATGCCTGCCTCCACTGAGAGGACCCGCCCTCACTGGTGGCAAGTTCAGCTGCAACCTGCCAACCTTTGGGTGGCCCAACCCCTAGAGGTTTGAGCTGCCACTGCCATTGTTGCTGCTGATGCTACTGGGCCAGGGAAGGAGTGGGTATCTGGACCGTTTTGTGCACTCTAATGACAGAGACTGCTGCTGCTGTTGCTGAAAGATGAGGGGCTATGAGTAGACCGTGTAAGCCTCAGCTGCCTGTCTCCACTGAGGGGGGCCCACTCTGCATTCCAGCTGTAGTTTGGCAGCACCATTTGGGGAACCCATCCCCCAGCGGTCTGCATCCTGGGTGTCCCCACACTGCCTTCTGCAAGCCACACGGATGTCTGTCTCTGCTACTCCTGCTTAGATGGGCCTGCCCTCCCCAGTGACAGGCCCATAGCAAACCGCCCTGCCCCTGCTTGAGCATTCTGCTGGCAACCAGGGGATCAGCCCGTCCCTCCCTATCACAGACAGCCCCTGAACACATGGGGGCCTAAGGACAAGTTTGCCAGCTCAGTCCTGGTCTGGTCCCACCAGAACTGAAGCCATCCAGGGACCTGGGAACTGGGGACTACCTAACCTAGTCCACTACCACTAGCACCTGAACACTCCCCCAGGGTTCTGAAGTTGGGCTGACCCAAATTGGCAGCAACACAACAGCTGGTACTCACTGGCACATGCCAAAAGGCTGGGACCCTCTCTCTATATACGTGCAGCAGCAGATTTCCCTGGAGAGGAGAGTAAGCAAGCCACAAAGCTATCTGTTTGGGGCTGAGGGAAGCCCCAAAGCCATTTAGGAGAAAGCTATGGGACAGGCATTTACCATAGCTCTCAGTGACACTGTGGCCTGGAGACAGACACAGTGTCTGGCTGAACTGAGAATCATGAGCCCCAGGACGGGCATGATAGGGAAGCAGACTATGATTCTTCCTGGCTAAGACACAGAGCTGTTATTGTCCCCTCCCCCCTGTGGAAACCTTGGTGCAATTCAGTGGGACCCCCCACCCATCACTCCTGGGAAGGCTGAAGCCTGCGCTTATCATTGAGATATCTGTGGGTGAGTTTGGTGGTCCAGTCCCGCCCAGCTTTGTTCCCGCATCTAGGGCTAAGCAGGGAACTCAGGGCACCAGGCATTTCACAGACCAGTTCGTTTGAGACAACATAGAACCCCTGCTGGTAAACAAAGGTCAAACACATAACCATTGGAAAGTAAATTAATACATAAGAAGTGATAGAGGGGCAGAGCACGGTGGCCAAATAGAATGCTCCAGCAATCATCCCTCTACACAAACACCAAATTCAACAACTATCCATGCCAGCAAGCACCTTCAGAAGAACCAAAAATCAGATGAGCCCTCATACTACCTGGTTTTAACATTACATCAAGAAAAGAGGCACTGAGGAGTGCAGGCTCCCCATCCCCTGGCAGTATCACACCACACACTGAGTGGAGAGAGAATCTGTGCCTGGGGGAGGGAGAGTGAAGTGATTGTGGGACTTTGCATTGAAACCCAGGGCCACCCTGGAGTAGGGGAACCAAGCACAGGGCAGAATTCTCCCCAAAGAGGGAGACTTTAGACCAGTCCAGGCAGAGAGCAATTCTCCACCTTGAAACCTGAGTTCCAGTTAGCCTCACCACCAGTTGACAAAAAAGCAGCCTGGGCCTGGACTGAATTAGGTAAGGCATTCAGGCCACAAAGGTGCAGTACTTGGGCAATTCTTATGGCTGTGCTGGCTCAGAGCCAGTGGACTTGGGGTATACATACCTCAGGGAGTCAGCCAACCCCAACTATAGGCAGTGCAGCTCAGGAAGTCTTCTTCCAGTTGGTGGAAAGGGAAAAGTTCAGAGGACATTGTTTTGCAACTTGGGTACCAGCTCAGCAACAATAAAATGAAGTATCGAGCAAACTCCTGAGGCCCCTGACTCCAGGCCTTAGTTCCTGGAAGGCATTTCTGGACCCACCCTGGGCCAGAAGGGAACATGCTGCCTTGAAGGAAAGGACCCAGTCCTGGCAGGATTCATCACCTGCTGACTTAAGAGCACTCTGAGGCTTTGAATAAACATCAGAGGTAAACAGGCAATAGTCACCACTGGCTTTGCTGGTGGCCATGAGGGAGTGTCCACATCACTTCTCCCCCAGGATAGACCATGTGTGAGGCCACAAAACAAGTCTCAACAATTTCAAAAAGTTTGAAATTATATCAAGTATCTTTTCAGAACACAGTGGAACAAAACTAGAAATCAATAACAAAATGAACTTTGAAAATTGTACAATTACATGGAAATTAAACATCATGCTATTGAATGACCAATGGGTCAATGAAAAAATTAAGAAGGAAATTAAAAAATTTCTTGAAACAAATGAAAATAGAAACACACATACCAGAACCTATGGGATACAGCAAAAGCATCATCATGTAGCTTATATAAATAAATGCCTACATCAAGAAATAGAAAGACTTTAAGCAAACAACCTAATGATGCAACTCAAGGAACCAGAAAAACAAGAACAAACCAAACCTCAAGTTAGTAGAAGAAAAAATAAATAAAGATCAGAGCAGAAGTAAATGATATTGAGACTAAAAATAAAATACAAAAGATACAAAAAAGAAAAAGTTAATTTTTGAAAAGATAACCAAAATTGTCAAACTTTTAGCTAGACTAAGAAAAGTAGAGAGAAAACCCAAATAAATAAAATCAGAGATGAAAAAGGAAACATTACACTAATACCATAGAAATACAAAGAATCATCATAGACAACTATGAATGACCATACACCAACAAACTGGAAAATGTTGAAGAAATGGATAAATTCCTGGACACATACAACTTACCAAGATTGAATCATGAAGAAATAGAAAACTTGAACAGACCAATAATTAATAATGAGATTAAAGCAGTAATAAAAAGTTTCCATCAAAGAAGAGCCCAAGACCTGTTGGATTTACTGCTGAATTCTAACAAACATTTCAACAAAAACTAACACCAGTTCCACTCAAACTATTTCAGAAAATTGGAGACGAAAAAATTCTTTCAAACTCATTCAACTAGGCCAGAATTATCCTGTTACTAAAATCAGATAAGGCCACAACAAAGAAAAGAAAACTACAGGTCAATATCCCTAATCAAAATAGATGAAAAATCCACAACAAAATACTAACAAACTGAATTCAACAACACATTAAAAAGATCATTCATGATGATCAACTGGGATTCATCTCAGAGATACAAATATGGTTCAACATATGTACATCAATGAACATAATATATCACATCAACAGAATCAAGGACAAAAACCATATGATCATTTCAATAGATGCAGAAAAAGCATTCAATAAAATTTAACATCCCTTCATGATAAAATTTTTCAACAAATTGGGTATACAAGGAACATACTTTAAAAGTATGTTCAATACAATATATATACAATATATATAATACATATATATGTATTATATGTATATATATATACAATAAAGGCCAGATATGACAAATCTTCAGCTAATATCATACTGAACAGGGAAAAATTGAAAACTTTTTACTAAGATCTAGAATAAGACAAGGATGCCCACTTTTACCACTTCTTGTCAACATAGAACTGGAAGTCCTAGCAAAAGCAGTAAGGCAAGAAAAATAAAGGGCATCCAAATTGTAAAGGAAAAGGTCAAATTATCCTTGTTTGCAGACAACATGATCATATATTTAGAAAAACCTAAAGATGCCACCAAACAATTCTTAAAACTGATAAATGAATTCAATAAAGTTGCAGATATAAAATCGACTTACATAAATCAGTAGCATTTACATAGGCCAATAGTGATCAATCTGAAAAATAAATTTAAAAAGCAATTTCATTTATAAAAGCCATAGAAAAGTAAAATACTTAAGAATAAATTTAACTAAAGAAATTAAAGATCTCTAAAAGGAAAAGTAAAACACTGTCGAAAGAAATTAAAGAAGACACAAAATGTGGGATCCCATGGTCATAGATTGGAAGAATTAATATTATTAAAATATCTATACTACCCAAAGTGATCTACAGATTCAATGAAGTCCCTATCAAAATACCAATGGCATTCTTCACAGGAACAAAAACAATCCTAACATTCATGTAGAACCACAAAAAAAAAAAAAAAATACAACCTAAATAGCCAAAGCTATCCTGAGCAAAAAGAACAAAGCTGGAGACATCTTCTGAAATAACCAGTAGATTTCAAACTATACTACAGAGCTATAGTAACCAAAACAGCAGGGGGTTGGCATAAAAACAGACACATGGAACAGAACAGAGAACCAAAAAATAAACCCACACACTTACAGTCAACTAATTTTTGACAAAGGCCACCACGAACATACATGGAGGAAAGGATTGTCTCTTTAATAAATGGTGCTAGGAAAACTGAAGATCTATATGCAGAAGAATGAAATTAAGTTTCCATCTTTCACCATATACAAAAAACAACTCAAAGTTGATAAAAGACTAAATTTAAGGCCTGAAATTTTGAAACTACTAAAAGAAAACATTGGGGGAAATGCTACAGGACATTGGTCTGGACAAAGATTTTTTTGGTTAAGATATTAAAAGCATAGGCAACCAAAGCAAAAATAGACAAATGGTATTACTTCAAGCTAAAAAGCTTCTGCACAGCAAAGGAAACAACCAAAAAAGGGAAGAGACAACCTACAGAATGAGAGAAAATATTTGCAAACTATCCATTTGACAAGGGATTAATAACCAGAATGTATGAGGAATTCAAACTATTTTATGTTTATAGCAGCACAATTCACAATTGCAAAGATGTGGAAACAACACAAGCGCCCATCAATACATGAGTGGATTAATAAAATGTGGTGGGCCAGGTGTGGTGGCTCATGCCTGTAATCCTAGCACTCTGGGAGGGCGAGGCTGGCGGATCGCTCAAGGTCACGAGTTCGAAACAAGCCTGAGCAAGAGCAAGACCCCGACTCTACTAAAAATAGAAATAAATTAATTGGCCAACTAAAAATATATACGAAAAATTAGCCAGGCATGGTGGTGTGTGCCTGTAGTCCCAGCTACTTGGGAGGCTAAGGCAGGAGGATTGCTTGAGTCCAGGAGTTTGAAGTTGCTGTGAGCTAGGCTGACACCACGGCACTCTAGCCAGGGCAACAGAGTGAAACTCTGTCTAAAAAAATAAAAGAAAAGAAAAGAAAATGGGGTATATGTATACTATGGAATTCTACTCAGCCACAAAAAACAATGGTGATCTAGCACCTCTTGTATTGCCCTGCATAGAGCTGGAACCCATTCTACTAAGTGAAGTATCACAAGAATGGAAAAGCAAGCACCACATGTACTCACCATCAAATCGGTATTAAGTGACCAACACTTAAGTGCACATATAGTAGTAACATTCACTGGGTGTTGGGCAGGTGGAGGGGGAGGGGGGGATGGGTATATTCACACCTAATGGGTGTGGTGCACACCGTCTGGGGGATGGACATGCTTGAAGGTTTGACTCGAGGCGGGGACAAAGGCAATATATGTAACCTAAACATTTGTACCCCCTTAGTATGCTGAAATTTAAAAAGAAGTATTTGGGGATGTTGGGACAATGGATGGTTTTGTCTCTGTACTTTCCAAACTTTCTACACATTTGCTATATAACCTTTATGATAAAATACTTTTAATCCTTTTTTAAAACATGATCTTCTTCCCGCCAGTTGAGATTACTACAAATTTCAGATCACAGATCCTGAGTGTGATTTCAGCCTGATCAATTAATAATTTGACGGTTGGATAACTGAAACAGCAACTTGTGTCAGTGATTGAACTAACACTGTCTTTTTTGAAACAGGTCCAAATAAAATGTTGGAAGAACTCATTCCAGAGTAAACAAATATTAAAGAGGTAAATTTAAAGTATTTTAAAATTTTATTTCGTGTAAAAGAGAGTCTGAATTTTATAGAAAGTACCAATATTTTTCTCTTTTTCTAAAAAAGTTCACCTGCTAATCATTTTGTAGGTTTTGGTATGAAAAGTTTCTCTTGGCACTGGGTATAGTGAAAATTGTATATATATATTTTTAAATATTAGAGAAATGACAAAGAAAAACAAAGTTTATGAAATGCTCCAATACCTGTCCTGAATTACATTAGCAACCAGGAGTGGCTACAGTTGCAGCATACCTGACCCCTTTCTACTTGGGCTGCAACTTGCACTGGTCTGAAGGCTTCCGGTGCAACCTCAGTTAAGCATCTGGGATCTTCCAGCCTGATGGCAGTTGGCCTGTGTTCACAATGCCTGGTACAGAGCAGAATCTCAATAATAAGTGCTCTTATATAATCTAATCCAAGGCTGATCTAATTTATTTAGAAAGTTCCTCAAAAGTATTCATCAATTTCATAGTGCACTATGAACTTAGGTCACTTTGAAGATTGTTGGATCTTCAAAGCCCTAGACGAACTTTGCAATAGGATCCCAAGTTATGAAGCACTATAGGGCCCTGGAATTGAAACTGAGCAGAGAGAAATACAGTGAAAATACCTCACTACATTTACATCAGCCTACCTGTGTCTGGATCTTAGGGGGCTTCAGATGGGGTAGAAAATTCATTTTCAATTTTAGTATTTGCCAGGTTGGTTATATTATTCTAGGATATGCTTATTATACTACTCAGAATCTGAGAAATGTCTGCTAAGGATACACAGGCCAGAAAACTGTGTATTTAGTTGTTAAGGAAATGTTTTACATCAATTAAGTATGTTTGCTCTATTACAACCAGGTATAAACTTCTGAGAACACAAGTGTCTTCTCCCTCTAACCTCTCCTCACAAAAGTACGTTGAAAGAAAGGTGATCCTAGGCTCTGTGGGGAAGTGGAGGGTGTTTCTCTCATGCCCATCCCAGTGCCCTGGCCTTCAAGGGAACGATACTCTTCTTTAACACCCAAGTTCCCACCCCACATGAAAGCAGGATGTTCATTCTCTTTAAAGTATTTAGGAAACTTCTTAGGGAAGCTTTATTTCAAACCCTCCCTAGTTATTGCTTGTTGTCTGTAATTCCTGGCAGAATAACATAAGGTCTCTGGCATGAGACTCTCGATTCAACTCTGAGTTCTCCCACTTACCAACCATGTGACCTTGGGCAAGTTTCTTAACCTACATAAGCACCACTTTCCCCATCTATAAAACAGGGATAATAGCAATACCCATTTCTGTGGAGATTAAAGAAATGGAAAGTACACTGCACAGTGCTTGGCACATAACAAGCAATCCCTACACAACACACAATTTCCATTATTCTCTTGTTACTCCTTCTTAACATCATGAACTACTTCTCCACATTTCTTTGGCTCTTCCCATATTAATTCCTTAAAAACCATGGGTACACTCACCTATTCTAATCTTCCCAAGCACAGCTGCTCCTGAAGACTAGGGAATAACAAAGGGAAATCACAATTTAAAAAAAAAAAGATACAGAGGACATTTACGGTAAAATATTGAATGACTTCTAGAGCCCACAGACTAGGCCATCTTTCTCCTTAGCCCTGGCCAGCTGCCAAGCTGGTAAGATTCAGCTTAATAGCATATTGGGGGGAGTAGAGGGGAGAGCCAGGGAAGTTAATGTTCTCCTTGTACTTATTCTTAAAGAGAGCTACATTTCCATCAATTAAAAAAAAATTGATGGCATGGTGGTTGTTAATAAAGAAGCAGCAATGTGAAAGTGAGAGTCTGTTAAATGGCAAAAATATCAGCTAGAGAGACATATAGAGAAAATCGTCAAATTGCTTTATTTAGTAGATGTTTTTTCTCCCTGATATTAGCTCCTGGTTGTATTTCTAAGCCAGCTCCCTTCTCACTACCCCTAAACCCTTTCCTCACCACAACTACCCTGGGATTGTGGCTTTCCACTACATAGTGAAAAGCCCCATCAGAGGCCTGTGCCAACATCAAGCAGCTCCTTGCAAAGTGTTTTGGTCCCCAGGATGGAGCACACAGTGCTCTAGGCAGTTACCACTGGCTAGAGTCCCAGCCCTTTACCCCTGCCCTATAGACCAGGTTCTACCAGCCCTGCTATATAAATCTGACCCTTGTTAACAGTCTCAAATTTGACTCCTGTCCCCTATCTCAATTTCTAGATTCAACAGCCTGCTGAATTACTTGATGAGCTCAATGAGAATGATAACATCTAAGGAGTCCCCTAGAATAAACCTAAAGGAAAGTCTGGTAAGCTGCCTCAGTTTCCTCAACATGATGAGGAGCACACCTGTCCCTGGAGATACAGATTGAAGCCAGTGTTCATTTCCCCTTCATGTGATGGTGTAAATCACAGCTCTTTCCACTAGCCAGTTGATTCTTTGAACAACAGCGTTTCTAAATTCTAATTTGGAAAATTAACTTTAAAAATAAGATTCCTTTATCTACATTTCTGAGAACTTCACAATCTCCTGGTTTCCTCTTTCTATTCTGCTATTTAATCTCACATGCAACACTGGCAGCTCTCAGTTCAGCAGGTTATTTTTCAGGCTACAGATATGGTTGGAAGATCGTCGAATAAGGTAGTAAGTTATGACTTCAGTTCTCAAGTGTTTATGTTAATAAGACAAAATCTAAGAGGAAGCAATTAAATAACAATATAAAGTACACTATGGATAGTGCCAGCTGTAGTTAAAGAAATCCAGAAGATGACTATGGAGAGTGAACGAAGTCTTTATGGAGAAAGGAAGAGGCTATTCAGAATAGAAGATACAAGAGAGCAAGACCTTTGGGGAACAATGAGTAGAACAGTCAGACAGTTGATTGTTAAAATGTGTCTGTGGGGAAATATTTGTGTGTGTGTGCTTTATATGGCTCTAGGTTACATACATCACATCACTGAGTTAAAAAATAAAAACCATCAGATAAATAGGTTTATCTCCATTTTAAAAATGTAACTGTTGCATGCCACCTCCTATGACAAAGACCATATTTAAAAACAGATTTAAAGGTTAACAGTACACTATGGAAAAGTAGTTGCAAGAACTATTTGCTCACAATAAGATCAATATCTTTACCTTGGAAAAATGATTAGGAAAGGCCGGGTGCGGTGGCTCATGCCTGTAGTCCTAGCACTCTGGGAGGCCGAGACAGGAGGATCGCTCAAGGTCAGGAGTTCGAAACCAGCCTGAGCAAGAGTGAGACCCCGTCTCTACTAAAAATAGAAAGAAATTAATTGGCCAACTAAAAATATATAGAAAAAATTAGCCGGACATGGTGGCACATGCCTGTAGTCCCAGCTACTTGGGAGGCTGAGGCAGAAGGATTGCTTGAGCCAGGAGTTTGAGGTTGCTGTGAGCTAGGCTGACGCCATGGCACTCTAGCCGGGGCAACAGAGTGAGACTCTGCCTCAAAAAAAAAAAAATGATTAGTAAAAAACTGTAACTCCAGTAGACAAACTTATGAACAACTAATTCAAGATAATACCTAACAATGGAGAAAATAGCAATCTAAGCAATGCAAAATTAAACAGTGAAATATTAACATTTGCTTCTTTAAATTAACAAAATTTTTAGTCAATGGTCACATCTATTTCCTTTGAAATAGATGAAAATTCGGTCATACGGTTTTCTCTTATTTTGTTGGTACATTAGTAAAAGCAATTTGTACAAAAGTCAAAAATGCTCACATCCTTTGACTCAGTGATTCTGCTTCTGGGGATTAATGCAAATGAAGTGATCCTTAAAGTAAACGTATGTACAAACTCTCCAGGCCATGACTATTTCTATGCCAAAAGCAAGAGTCCAAGCATTCAACAATGAGAGTGTATATATTAATAATTTCACTACAGATCATCCATGCAAGGAAATATCATGCAACCATTAAAACAGTTGGTTTTATAGTCCAATGTAAAATATGAAGAAAAAGGCAAACATGCAACATACAACATACATACATTTTTAGCATGAAAAAAAGCTAGAAAAGATACATCCAAATGATGAAATTATGGCATTAGAAGAGGGAGAGCAGGGGTGGTTTCGTTCACTTCTCTTATTTTATGTCATTCTATTGCTCTTATAATGAAAAACATGATTATAAAACTGTTAAGCATCATTGAAATGTAAGTTATTTGAATTTTTTCTGTTCTTCCTACCACCCTTTACACTCAGCGACACTGGTGCTGTGAAAAGCAGTGGTAACAGCCTGACCTGAAGCTCAGTGAGGGATAAAGGCTTAAGTCAATGTTCCTAACAAAGGAAACACCTCTTCCTGATAGTCCATAACCTGCCCCTGTCCAGTTCAGCAGGCTCCAGTGGCTTCTCAGACTCTGAATCCCAGTTTAAAGCATGCTGCCACTGCTTTATGAACAAGTGATTCACACTCATGTGTTCAACTTCTTTCCTTGGCCTGAACAATAATGACCACACAATGTTTCTTCAGGGAATGAAATTGACCCTCTAGTACAACCTGTTATAGGTCAATGTTGAAAGATTCCAAAGATCTCTACATTTTAGGTTTTTTATTCCCACTTCTGTTAGGAATGGTTGACAAGACTGTTCTGAACACACATTGATGCTGCTGTTTTGAGAGGCCTCCTGCTGCTGAAACACACTTCCCTACATCAAGAGGTAGCAACTTCAAGTCAGGTCCTGTGCGGATGTTTGTGGTGCCAAGGAGAAAAGAAGTTTGGACCTTGCAACCAGCCAGTTCAAAATATATATTGTTGCAAAATTTCCTTGATTTAAAATATCTGTTATTTTAAATAGACCAAAACATCTCAGAAAATCTTAGAGTTTTTGTTTTAGAGCAAGAAAATAAGCTTATGGCACTCAGTTCCAATATTGCTCTTAGAGCAATAATGGTTTGATTCATCGTATGAAAAATGAAATGAATTAAAGTATAGTTTAAATGTTGCTCTTGATCCAAGTGTTGATTTTTGTCACTCATTGTGCTTGTCTTGGGAGCTCTCAGAGAGTTTTAATAGTGAAAAATGGAAACTGATTCAGACTGAACCATATTAATTCAGCCCTAAATGAAACTTCCAGTAATCATTTTGTTTATGATTATATTCACAACAATAAACGTATTGTAGGGCACATAATTTTAGAAAATAGACTTAAAAGTTAAGAGTTAGTGAGTACTTTCTGTATGCTTAGCTTATAAGAGATGCCAGACAGTTACCAATTCATTTAATCTTCATAACAACCATGTAAGGTAGGTACTATTATTCTCAATTTATAAATGAGTAATCTGAAAGAGTGACTTTGAATAATTTGCAGAAAATCTTACAGCTAGTAAAAGGCAAAGCAGAGATTTGAAAACAAGTTATTATACTGTATACATTTAGTATGGTAAGTCCTAAATAAATATCTGAAGAATTAAAAAGTTTTTAAATATATCTTCAGGAGCAGGCTTCTGCTCAGGGTTTGGGAAATATGAATGCTATGCCAGACAACTGGTGGTGGGCACATTTCCAGGAGCCCAAGTGTGAAGACTTCTGTCCCAAAAGTGTCCTTATAGAAAAGACAACTTGGTTTGTTCCTATTGGGAAAATCAAACAAACTATTGCCACTTCTCTCCAAAACTAACCTTGACTAGTTTTTTTCCAGTGATAATTACATGACATCTGTTGCAGTGTTTGAGGGATCCTATTAGTGAGCCTCTTCCTCCCCTCCTGACCTCTGAACCAATAGAAAATTAAGATAAAGTATTAAGGAAGACAGAGATCGAAAAACACACAAATTTACCATTATTATTGGTTGAGCTGACATAAGAGAATGTGGCAGCCTTCTTTTCCCTAGAATTGGAAAGATTGACTACTGTGGGTGTTTGTCATTAAGCTTAATGCATAGCTGAGAACAGTCAAAAACACAAGACTTTTAAGAGTAAATTCATTCCCTCAAAAATATTAAGAAGAAGTGGCTTCACATAGAATGTCCAGGTTCTGCTTCCAGATTCATCAACTAGATAAACCACTGCACCTCAGTAGAATGAATGAGGAGGCGGAGACAGGTTAGGAGTGTAAAGGCCGTGGAGAGTTCAGCCCTCAATTCAAAGCAAGCTTTCTGGAAAGGGAAGAATGCTCTGAACTAACAAGATCTGTCACATAGAGAGAGCTTAGTATGCATTCGACACTATTCTGAGTGCTTTGTCCTCATTAGCTCATGCAATCATCACGTGAATGTTAGCCATTAGCCCCATTAGCCCCATTAGCCCCATTTTAATAGTGAAAAATGGAAACTGATTCAGACTGAACCATATTAATTCAGCCCTAAATGAAACTTCCAGTAATCATTTTGTTTACCATTAGCCCCATTTTGCAAAGGCAGTAATGGAGCTTAGAGTATGCAGATGAAGGAGCTCAGGAAATTTTGCCCCAAAATATAACTCCATGGTATAAAGAGTATTTTGAATTAAAGGCCCTTAGAGATCAACAGGCCTTGGAAGGGGCTTTCCCTCTTTCTTCATTAAAAATCAGACCCATCTGATATAGCATCTCTTGTATTTTCCTGGATAGAGCTGGAACCCATTCTACTAAGTGAAGTATCTCAAGAATGGAAAAGCAAGCACCACATGTACTCACCAGCAAATTGGTGTTAATGGATCAACACCTAAGCGGACATATAGGAATAACATTTATCGGGTGTCGGGCAGGTGGGAGGGGGGAGGAGGGGATGGGAATATACAAACACAATGAGTGAGATGTGCAACGTTTGGGGGATGGTCACGCTTGAAGGTCTGACTCGAGGGGCAAGGGGGGCATGGGCAATATACATAACCTTAACATTTGTACCCCCATAATATGCTGAAAAAAAAATCAGACCCATCAAAAAGAATAATTGACTTCTTTTCCCCTCCCTGTTATCTCAATATATTATAGGAAAGAAGATCAAGAATGCAACCAGATCTGACCCAAATGATTTTAATTATAATACCTGTCTCATAGGTTAATTTAATTTCCAATTGAATTATTTATAAGTCAATCTGTTTCACCCATCCATTCATTCTCTCAAGTATCTATTCATCCTCCCTAGTAACCACCTATTGCTACTCAACAGAGTTACCTATATTTGTCACCTCCCCTGCCCCTCTAAAACAAGGGTATATAAATTTCTGGACCCCACTTGGATATTGGGTAATTACTCTGTGATTCTCCCCGTGTGCATGGTAAATAAATCTCTTCCTCTTATTAATGTGCCTTATTGTGACTTGATCTTTCAGTGAACCTTCCAGGCAAAGGGGAAGTTTCCCCTTACCCTCACACAGATAAATCTCTTAAAGTGAAACAACTAGACCTGATGACGCTGGGGATCAAGTCCTTCAAACATATTCAGTATATTTTGCAATGCTTTTAGTTTGTTGAGGTTTTATTTTGGAAATCTAAGCCATTGGAGAGTGCTGTGTACACTCCACAATATTAGTCACTGTCAGTGTCTGACTAGGTTCATGTACTGGATTGTAAACGTCTCCATGTGGGGATGACCCCTACCCCAGCACTGAAATATGAAATACTCATGGTGTGTATACCCAGCCTCATCTGCAGGACATGGGGGCTTGTGTGCCCAGGGCTCTGCTTTTACCTGAATGAATGTAAGGTACAGACTTGGGCTCAGGAAGGAACTAGAGCTCACTTCCATTCGACTTATTTATTTAGAATGTCCAGAACATTATCTACTTTTAAAATTTTTACATAAAAGGGTTTCCTTGATCCTTTGACCCTTGAATATTTTTAAATTTAGCTGATTTCTTTTACTTTTACAGTGCTTAAGCAGCCTGGTTTATACTTTTTTCTGCAGATATTTAACTTGCCCTTTTATTCTATATTAGTTTTACTAATGAGAAATAGGAAACTTTGCAAAAGAAGAAACATTCTTCCCCAGGGTCATTCATTCACAGGGAAGTGCTATGCCACCCTCCTGCAGGTTACAACTACAAGAGCATTGTGAATGAACTGAACTAGTTCCCATTTTGTCTCCAGACAGTCCCCTCTAGGTTATCATTGCTCCCAGCAAATCAGTGGAGCTATATGCAAAAATCCCTTTACCAGAAAGCAAAAGCTCAGCCCCAGTGTTCACAGAGAGTTACAGACACTACGTTGTTATCTCCTCTTTAAAACCAAATACCCCTTAATGAGGAACATCAGCAGTTAAATGTTATGGTTTAAAAACATATAACTCTCTGATATTATCCAGGACCCCTAATCAGCCCATATTCTGTTCCATGAAGTATATCAATAGAAAGCGCTACTCAGGAAGACCCCTCAATATTATCTCATCTTTGCAACTTTCACCCTGTATTAGAAGGAAGCAGAATAAGAAGTCTTAACCAAGTTATTAGACTCCTGGCTCAACAAGAAAGAAGTCTTAAATAAGCCAGTTCTTTTCCTATCATAAAGTGCTCCAAAAGGATTCTCCTTGTGCATGGTTCTTCCTGCTTCCTTACCTCATTTGACAAAAGTAAAAAATGATACTAGAGCTAGAAGTATCCCATCCAGGCCTTTGAAACTGAAGGGGCTACTTAGAATCATTCTTACCCTAAAGGTCTCTAACCTGCCTTGGCAGCCGAGGCCAGCCCAGAGTTTGAAAACCACCTAAGAGGTGGGAAGCCATAAGACTCCAAACATGCAAATACACTGCACCTTACTGCCACATAGACCAGGTTTCAAAGTCAAGCTTGTGTTTCAACAGGTACTTATTGAATAGAACAATGAATAGACAGATAAAGTCTATGCCCTGTTTGAACATTTATCCTGGCTCTATCACTTACTACCCAGATATCCTTGAGCAAGTCACTTGGGCCTGCTGTCCTCATTTACAACACAGAGGTAACTGTATTTATCTTACAGAATTCTTACATGAATAAATGAAAAATTGTATCTATAGCATTTAACAGAGTATCTGGATTATTAGAAATCTCTCAACAAATGGTTATTTCTATTACATTATCCCATGATATTAGAGGTATAGCAAAACAGTTTTGCATTGGTCATTAATTCTCTGCAGTAATGCCAAAGGATAGGAAAGTAAATTTAAAGATCCCAATCCAAAATTCTGATTTCACCATCATCTACTTACAAATTTCCTGGCTTTATTTCCAATTCATTTCCTATGGGTTTTTTTTTTATATGTATTAAGCATAGCTTTGGGTAAACACTGAGCAGAAGAGAAAATCCACGATTCTGACATGTGCTATTTGAGCTTCTTTGTGTAGATTTGAGTTGCTGTACTTTCGTTTGTGGATTGGAGGTAGATTATTTATAGTCCAGACTCGGTTTCACAGTAATAAATGTATATATTATAAATGCCCTGCTCTTTTCTATTACCGTACCAATCGTGAGAAATTTTCATAAACGGTAGCTAACACTTCCATAGCTCAGCTTCTCCATCTAGTGGCCTGGGAGTAAAACTGAAGGTTGAAATGTAGGGAGCAATACCCAGTCTTTCCTTAAATTACAATGGCCAAATTGATTTTCAACTGTCACCCTGCTATGTTCACTCTCTGGACTCGAAGATGCCTCGAGACAGCATTGGAACTAATTAAGCCATCCATGAGACCATAGGCAGCCCAGGGTCTGGGATATCTTAATTCATACTGGTGAGGAGTTAATATCCACCATGGGTGTGGTGGCTCAACTCCTGTAGTGCTGGGAGTGCACTCTGGGAGGCCGAGGTGGGAGGATCACTTGAGTTCAGGAGTTCAAGACCAGCCTGAGCAAGAGCAAGACACCATCTCTACCAAAAATAGAAAAAATTAGCCAGGCGTGGTGGCACGTGCCTATAGTCCCAGTTACTCAGGAGGCTGAAGCAGGAGGATCACTTAAGCAGAGGCATTTGAGGTTGCAGTAAGCTGTGATGATGCCACTGCACTCTAGCCCGGCTACAGAGTGAGACTATGTCAAGAAAAAAAAAAAAAAAGCCCTACTCACTGGCTGAGCACTCTTTTCCATTTTTTCTCTTTTCCACAATGCTGAGACACTCTGGTCTCCTGCTGCTGGCCTTTAAGTAGTACAAAAGGTGCTGAGCCCACAGAGGAGGAGGGACTTTTAGATTGGATTGATATTTTTTCATTTTTTTCTGAAGACAACGAGGAAGAGAAAAGTTACTTACAACACTATATCAAGATTCCTTCAATCTCTCTATTTCTCTC
Source organism: Cheirogaleus medius (assembly GCA_008086735.1). Classification (NCBI taxonomy): domain Eukaryota; kingdom Metazoa; phylum Chordata; class Mammalia; order Primates; family Cheirogaleidae; genus Cheirogaleus; species Cheirogaleus medius. The sequence goes on from VBSM01000272.1 coordinate 60,307,078, forward strand.
TCTCTCTCTCTCTCTCTCTCTCTCTCTCACACACACACACACACACACCACTTTCTTCACACATAAAATAGCAGACCATTTGTTGTTGTCTCAGATTTTCTATACATAGAAAAGAAGCTTCAGATAAGTTGGAAGACAATCTCTAAGTGATCCAGCCTGGGAAATGAAGTGATTTTGAAAGAGGAGAATGGAGAAATAGACTAGGGGAGCCTCAGATTTCTTAGATCTATATGCAGTGGACACCCCTAATTTTTAATATAAGCTTCATTAAGAATTTTCTCTTATTTCACTGATTCATCTAATTCATTAAAAGAGGGTTTTCCTGAATTTCAGATATTCTCAAAATAAGAAAATCTGCCACCTTTGAGGCACTGAATAGTTGATCTTTCCTAGAGTCAGTTACCTGAGGGATTAATGAAAAGTTTAATGGAGCTACCAATATGGAAACATAATTATAAACAAAATCTCCTGCCATTCCAGAAAAGCTCTTCACAAAAGTAGAGGAGAAAGAAAACACTTTTATTTTTGAATAAACATTAAACCAGAATGTAAGGTGCATCACGAGCAATCCCCGAAGAGATTACAAAAGCAGAAAGAAGTCTTGCCCTTTTATATAGCCAACCAGATATAATCCACTGTACACATTCAAGATAAACAATGACTAGTCCTCAAATAAGAGGAGTTGACAGTACCATCAGTCACACAGAGTTCATCCAAAATTGTTTCGAAAGTGTGTTTACTAATTGCCTTTAAAAGAAAAAATAAATTTCTCCTTTCTTTTTGATTGCAAGTAGATTTGTTAACTGAAGTTAGGTTCCTCTACTCCCAGGAAAACTGGGAGATAGGGGCACTATCTTCCTTGATGATTACCTTTCAAAGAGATGGCTTCCAGGTCCTGGAGGAAATATTCCTGCATTGCATATTTGCCTTTAAAGAGATTTACATACATTTCAAAGAGGTAGAGGACAAGCTTAAATGTTTCCTAAAGTAAATGCTTTAAGAAAAAGGAGGGAGGAAGTTTCTTTATATTCAACAGCAAGAATTAGGCCTCTTATTGTTAGTTTGTATTTGTCCGTACAGTATTAAAATATTCTAAATAATAATATATCTTGCTTCCATGCATCAAGCCCTCCTGGACTGGTAAAACCCTCCTTTCTCTGACAGGCCCTTTTCACTCCAGAATACTTTCTTCTGGAAAGCAATTCCAGAATGCAATTCCTAGGCAGGGATTGTTCACCTCTCTACCATTTTAAAGTGCTCCTGGAAATCCCTCACAGAGGCAGACTGATGTCTGGAGAGCAGCTACAAGGACAAATATGATGCGGGATGGGTCTAGTGTTCCACAACCAGCACCCCAGTTTCTCTAAAACTGTTTCTTCTGAGCCCATTGCCCATCCTGCTCCTGTTTTCAGTACGACCTCTGTGTTGTTCAAGCACAAGCAATAAAGTATTTTACACTTTGGTTTATTTTATTTCAAGGAACTCTGTGAGAGCACACCTGTATCCACTTTGTCACCATTGAGGCCTCAGTGCCCAGCAAATAGAAGGTACTCAGCATGTACTTGTTGAAGTGTGTGTTGAGATATGATTTACATACAGTACATGTTAGTATACAGTTCTATGGATTATGAAGTATGCATACACTCGTGTAGCCACCATCACAATCGAGATAAAGATCAACAACAAAAATATTCCCTCCTGTCCTTTAAATGTCAACCCCTCCCCTACCCCTTGCTCCTGGCAAACGCTAATGTGTTTTCTGTTCCTATGGTTTAAGCTTGTCCTGAATGTCACAAAAGGTAGACTTAAAGTCTGGCTTCTTTCACTCGGCATAATGCATTTGAGAGTGACCCAAGCTGTTGCATGTATTAGTACCGTGTTTTCCCGAAAATAAGGCAGGGTCTTATATTTATTTTTCCTCAAGAAGACACCCTAGGGCTTATTTTCAGGGGATGTGTTATTTTCCCCTCAAAGCCTCAGCTTGTAGCACTCACATGTTGGCCAGGACCTGACAGGGGGAGCCAACCTTGTTAGTGGGGCTGCCCGCACCTTTCTGGTCACCTCTGGGATAGTAGCTGTCATGATGGGGCAGATGAGAAGGGCTGCTTATCTTCTTTACCGCGCCGCGTTGAAATGCATGGGTTGTGCAGATACGCTGCGTAGCCACGCCCATCACTAGGTCTTATTTTTGGGATAGGGCTTATATTGCACAAATGCTTAGAAATCCTACTAGGGCTTATTTCATGGGTAGGTCTTATTTTCGGAGAAACATGGTAGTTCATTCCTTTTCGTTGCTGGCTAGTATTCCATTGCATGGATGTAACACAGTTTGTTTAGCCATTCACTCACTGAAGATCATTTGGGCTATTTTCAGGGTTTTTTTCTTTTTGTCAGTTATGAGTAAAGCAGGTATAAAAATGTGTACACATGTTTTTAGAGGACATAAGTTTCACTTGGGTAAATATCTAGGAGTGGAACTGTTGGGATGTATGGTAAATCTATATTTAACTTTGTAAAAAACTGCCATGCTGTTTTCCAAAAAGGCTACATCATTTGGCATTCTCACCAGCAATGTGTGAGACTTCCAGTTGTTCTGCATCCCTAACCAGGACTTGATATTGTCAGTTCTTTGTTTTGTTTTCAATGTTAGCCATTGTAATAAGCATGCAAATGTGTTGTGTTGTGGTTTAATGACTACGATGTTGAGCATGTTTTCCTGTATTTGCCATCTGTATAGTTTCTTTGGTGAAGTATCTGTTCAAATATTTTGCCCATTTTGTTATCTGGTGTTTGTTTACTCTCAAATTTTTTTTTTTTTTTTTTTTGAGACAGAGTCTCACTCTGTTGCCAGGCTAGAGTGCCATGGCGTCAGCCTAGCTCACAGCAACCTCAAATTCCTGGGCTCAAGCAATCCTCCTGCCTCAGCCTCCCAAGTAGCTGGGACTACAGGCATGCACCACCATGCCAGGCTAATTTTTTCTATATATTTTTAGTTGGCCAATTAATTTCTTTCTATTTTTAGTAAAGACGGGGTCTTGCTCTTGCTCAGGCTGGTTTCGAACTCCTGACCTTGAGTGACCCCCCCCCCCCACCTCAGCCTCCCAGAGTGCTAGGATTACAGGCGTGAGCCACCGTGCCCGGCCTCAAATGAGTTTTTAATATTATATTTTCTCCTGTGGTCTGTGGCTTGACTCTTTGTTTTACTTTTATTTTTATTTGTTTATTTATTTTTGGCTGGTCAAGTGAAGCAGTGGGAGTGGAGAAGGAACAATTGACTCTTTGTTTTGACCTTTTCTGTTTTGTAAAACAAAGTTTCCCCCTCTGACTAGTGATTTAATAAATGTTAAGTATCTGAAATGGAAAAACTCCCACAGCCCATCTATACTTGCAGACCTGGGGTTCCCAGGATGTTCAAAGCCTTCATTGACCTACAGCTTCTGGTTTCGGCCAACAGTCTGGTTCATTCTGACTCTGACATTTTAGGACATTCTGCACGTGTGTGCCTGTAACTCCCCTCCCCCTGGCCTCTTCCTTCCCTCTGCAGAGATGCTCTTCTCCTTTCAGCTCTCTCTGCACAGGTGGCCAGAACCACACAGCCCGTCTTTAAGGCAGGACTGCCCTATCAGAGCACAAGGCAGGCCAGAGGGAAGTGGTAAAGGGACGGAGGAGAAGGCTCCTTTCCATCACTGAGAGGATGGGAAACTCTCTGCTGAGGGAGAACAGGTGAGTCCAGACTCCCTGCAGGGGAGCAAGGGAGTTGGGACAGGGCAGTGCAGCCGGAAGGACAGAAAGAGGGCTCCTCTTGGGGGCGAAGGGAATTAGGTTAAGGGGCCTGCCAAGCATTCAGTGCCTACTAAGTGCCAGACACTACATTAAATTTCTTACAGGTTTTGACTTCTCCCCACAATCACAGTGAGTAGCTGGAGGAGAATAGCTGAGAGGTGGAAAGACTTTATCAAGGGAGGGTTATATAATAGGCGACCAGTTAGACATGGAACTGTCTCTGAGGTCCTGAGAAAGGGATGCTCTCCTGAGCTCTTCATGTTCCACAAGGAGGTCAAAGACACCACCACCCTTTCAGTCACTATTTCAAGTTCAAAATAAACAGCAAGCTTCCTGTCACCAGGAGGCTTCCTTTGATGTGGAATCCCTGCTAGCAGGTAGGCAGAGGTCATTTCAATAGGTAGAGAACTTGGCTTTTTAAGTTTTCTGGACTTATTTTCCTCATTTTAAGTGAAATCATAATAATGCAATACCTACCTTAGAGGGTTCTAGTGAGTATGGTGCTGACATAGTGCCTGACACAAAGTCGGGCTCAATAATTAGAAGATAATTTCATTTTTTTGGGCCATCGCCTTCATTAATATCAAAGCAGCCATTGTAAAAATTAATACCACCAAAAACAAGGGTATAAAATGAGGTTGTCTAGGGACAGTGAGCTGCTCAGAGAAGTTTTTACATGATTATGTTTGGTGTCCCAGCTCCCAGTTCATGTCACAGGAGAGTGGAACACAGGACAAGGAGGTGACCCACTTGTGGCCACTTGCCAAAAGGAGGCTTAGTGATCCTATGGAGAGCCTCAGGTCCCTTCCTGAGAATAGCATTGTCTGAGGCTTCTCCTCCTGGAGTCTTCAAACCCTTTGTCAATCCTCTACTTCACATTCATCTATCAGATTATAAATCACTATTTTTATATCTAGTTGTGAGCTCCTCAAATGTAGAGATTGTTCCTTATTCATCTTTGAGTTCCTGGTTCCTGGCATTTTTTCTGGCACATAGCAGGCACTCAGTTAGTGTTAGATGAACGATTGGAAAACAAAACAAAACAAAATATAGAAAGGATGTGAATGAGAAAGTAGTGATTAATGTCACATATGTAAATTTGTGTTTTACATCTGGTGTGGGAGGTGAAGAATTATGACATTAATATGTGTTATAAAAAATAGAAAATAGAGAAAGTATAAACAAAAAATAATAAAATGGCAATTGCATTTATCACTACTGATAACATTGGATGCATTATGTTTAATTTCTGTATTCATTAGTTACTTGTATTTCCTCATCTGTGAAAAGCCAGCAATGTCTTTTGCCTGTTTTTGTTTTGGATTTTGGTCTATTTTATTTTAGTGATAGTAAAAGCTTTTTGTACTTTGGAGAAATTAGTCCTTTCTCATAAATGTTGCAAAAAAAATATTTTTCCAAGGCACACATGTCTTGTGCCATTCTGATGTTTTATCATTTTATGTTTATTATATTTTAATGATAACTGAATTAAATCTAGAAAACTTTTTAGTTTCTGCCATTGCATTATGCTTAAAATCCTTTCCCCTCTCCAAGATAAGACAAATCCACACATATAATTTTTTGTGATTTTATTGTTTTACATTTGACCACATATATTTAATGTATGGTGTGACATATAATATTTTTTCCAAATAGTTGATATATTGACAGAGCATTTTCATTTCTATGCTGATTTAAAATGTCTCACTTAATATATTAAAGGATCTGATTTTTCCACTTCATCCCTACCACCCCACTTATCATCCAATCAGCACATCCCCACCATGTCCCTCCAGATCAAGTTTATTACAAAAGCTGGGGAAATTTCCCATTGAATAGAATGGCAACTACCCCTTCATGAGAGGACCTCAGAGCCTCAGAGGCAGGAATCTGCCAGAAGCAAACCCAGCCTCTCCTCTTACTGGCTGTGGCTCCTCAGACAAGTTGCCTGATAGGATGATGATATCTACCTCAAGGATTGATTCTAGGATTAAACAAAATATAATGCATAAAATTACTAGGATATAGTAAGTAGTGTTAAAGTGTTAGCTTCTTTTTTTTTTTTAAACTCAGGATTTTTTTTTAATTTCATTATCTTATGGGGTTACAAATATTGTTAGGATTACATATATTGCCCCTGCCAACCCTCCCCCCAAGTGTTAGCTTCTTTATCTTCAGACCCCCAACTCCCCGCAAATGAAAAGTTGAGTATGTAGAAATCCAACACAAGCAATGAGCCAATGTGTTTTCTTTATTTAATCCTTTTCTTCCCCTTTCACCCCATGTTCTCTGCATCGGTGCTTTCTGTGAAAGATGGCAATTTACATGAGACAAGGCCCAGTACCCTTCCCCATCGCTTGTGTACAGTTCTTGCAACTGCACCAAACAGATAACGATAGCTAAGGAGGCCTCTGTCTGGACACTCGTATTTTCACAGTCATGATGACAATTCCTGGACATTTGGGATCAGATGATTTAGGATTAGTTGTGCATACAGTTGTTGGAGAAAATCAGCAGGCTGTTGTGGCAGTGGAAAGAACGTCAGATCTAAGGTAGGTTGTGGCACATGTTTGAGGAGGGAGTATTAACAGGTATAAGGGCAACCAGGGAGAAGGTAATAGCAGAAATGAGGAAAGTTGGAAAAAATATGGAAAGAAGCGAGAAGCCTTGAAAGGAAATACCTAGCCCATTTCTGGTGTTGAGTTTTAGGTGGCGGCGAGACACTCAAGAGATGCCTTGGAATCTGAGACTTCAAAACGCCAGGCAGAGAACATCCAGGTGAGAGCAAATTTGACCAGACTCCTCCCAGCCTTTGCCCAAGAAGAATAAAGTATGTCAGGTCCTGGACTTCACAGCCCCGTGACAGAGGGCCTTGCCTAGACCCAGCATCGGTTGTAATGGTAGCAACCGATGAAGACAAAATGGCTTTGAAACTTTAAACAGAAGATGTGCTATTTTGCTAGGAGCCTAGTGTAACCCCTAGCAACAGAAAATAGACCCTGTTAGGCCCTGTTATACCCTGTTATAAAATAAGAGGTCTTATTTCCTATTGTCTCTTTGTTTGCCGATCTCAAGCACTTTTGTGCTCAAGATCCATTCTAGCCATTTTACTTTAACTCTAGTTTTCTGTTTCTGACGTGACCACAACCCCGATGTCACGACAATTTGTTGGAAGGTTTGTGGACAGACCCTTGTGATCACCCAATGCTATTCGATCAAGATTGCCCCATCAATTTTTTCTCACCAGGCCTTTTGAGTGCTTGGCCCTAAAGAATTCTCTCTAAGAAAGAGAATCTCTAAAATATGGAGCTAGCATCCCAGGGTCCAAGGACCCCAAAGGGTAGCAAAGCCAGTTGTTCTGTGGCCTGTGGAGTTACTTTTTACATAACTTTGAGAGGAGCTTTTGAAAGAGTAGCAACTAAAAAACAACGACTGTTGCTATTTTTTAACACCAAGGCCCACATTAGGGGCTGGGGACCCAGAGATGCTCCCAACAGTGCACATTTCTTCAGTGCAAGCTGAGAATCATATATAGGGGTCGGAGGTAATTGTGTATATGTTAGGGCAGTCCAAATAATGAAATAGATCAGAAGGGCCATGGCATAACAATAAATAGGTGGCCCAGGGAGCTGGGGAAGTCTTGGTGAAAGAGACAGAAACCTAGAATTGCTGGCGTGTAGACTAAGGTTACAGAAATGTGTCTGACCTGCTTCATGGAGGTTGTCTGAACACATCCCAAACCAAAATATCCATTTTGAAATGGAAGAATAAATTGCAGAAAAGTTGAGAAAGAGAAAGACCCAGTTTACAAATAGCTGTTGTCCATATTTAACTGTATCTCTTCCTTACAATTCCATGAGGTAAGCAGAATAGTATCCTCATTCTATAGATTAGAAAACTGTGGCTCAAGGAATTCAGAGATATTGATTCAATAACTCAAAATCAACTATCTCCTTTCATGTCACTTTCATATCTCCTCAGTGACTCTGGTTTCTTAGCATTGGTATGATTAGGTAGTTTCCTTAGGATGTTTCTTTAGTAACAAAGCAAGAAATGTAAGCGAATTGTTTAAAGAGCACTGAAGGTAGCCTGAAGAAGAGCTACAGCTGGGCCCGGTGGCCCCCAAAGCTCTGATGACGCACCAACCCTAGAGGATGCTAGAACACACAGCAATGCTGATGACCACGCCCCAGGTCACCATGCAGTCAGCCTCTCCTCCACTGTCCCTTCTGAGGGAAATCCTCGTGAAAGCTCACTGCGGGAGACAGTTTTGCATGGTGTTTTCCAAATGCTTTTGCATAGTATAACTGTTATCTGTACCTTGATTTACTGGAGATAAAGGGCTTCTACATTCAACCACGTAGGTAGTTGACTGTACCTCAAACTTAGAAAAATACACAGAATGATACCCAGACTTTAACCTAGATGTCTGACTGCCGACAGATTCTAAGCCTTTCTTCCATAAAAGAGGTAAGTCCTGTTATCCAGCTATACCACTGGAGTCAAGGTGATAGATTTAATGATCTCCTGCACCAGTTAGAATTGCTCTGTTCTTGGCTATTCATTCTTTATTCACATCTTCATGAAATATTTATTGAAAAAATATTTACTGTGTGTCAGGCATTGTGGCATACACTGGTGATGCATACCATGATGAACAAGATAAATATGGGCCCCAACTTAAGAAGCTCATGTTCTAGTGTAGGATATAGACAAGTGAGCAGACAATTTCATTATAGTGTAAACTGGAGGAAATTCAAAGTGAAGTGGAATCCTATACAGATATTTCCTAACCCATACCTGAAAAAAAGAATTTTTATTTATTTATTTATTTTTTTTCTGGAGACAGGGTCTCACTCTGTTGCCTAGGCTAGAGGCTAGAGTGCAGTGATGTCATCATGGCTCACTGCAACCTCAAACTCCTGGGCTCCAGCGATCCTCCTGCATCAGCCTCCCAAGTAGCTGGAACTACAGGCACGTGCCACCATGCGAAGCTAAATTTTTTACTCTTTATAGAGACGGGGGTCTCGCTATGGTGCTCAGGCTGGTCTCAAACTCGTGGCCTCAAGTGATTCTCCTACCTCAGCATCCCAAAGTGTTGGGATTACAGGTGTTAGCAACTGCATTCAGCCTGAAAAGAAAAATGATTTCAATAACGGCCACACACTTGTACCTTGTACCTTGATTTCCTGGAGATAACTCTTATGTATTCTTCATCACAAGTAAATCCCTATAATTGAGAATGAGAAAATTTTTCCCTTTGCTGGGAATACAACAGAAAGTTTTTTTCCCTGATTAGGAATTGATAGTGTCATCTTCATCCTAGAAGGAAAAAGGCAGTCTGTCATGAGAGATGTGTCCAAGTCACCTAGGATCAATACTCTCTTGGGGATAAAAAGCTACAGAAATCATTCTGTGATTTGCGTCATTTCTCTTGGGTATTTTAGGTGCTGGGATTGCCACACCGCTGAAGGGTGTTTCTGCCTTCCATGGTGAGTGGAGATTTGTTTTTAGGTGTTATTTCCCTAAGTGTGGTTTCAATGTGGTATTTGCTGTACGTTACCTGTGAACTCCCTGCTGTCTGTGGCCACAGCGAAAGCCTGTCACTAGCCCAGACACAATTACCTGAGAGTCGATCAGGGAAGCAACCCTTCAAGTCTGGTAAGAAACAGGAACAGTATCTCATGGGTGGTATCCTCTCCTCAAACAGGAAAGCCTCAGAGGCAAGGATGAAACTAACATACAGAAAAACTCCTTTTTATACTGCAAATCCCAGAGTCTCCATGTACAGAAGCACACATTTCTGTCCCTTGCAGAGATAATTTACAGGTGATCATATAATATAACATCCAAACTGGGATATCTTTGAGAGTGAAAAGCATGCTAAAAATAGTCAATGGTCACTAAGTAATTGATAATGACATTAACCAGACTGAACAAATCAGGGCATATGGTCATCTTCCTTACAGCAGATGTTGTCCTTGTTTCCTGAGATGACAATAGACTTCCATTATATTAATATTTATACTCTATTTTTCCAGGGGGTCTTTTATACTGTGTGCTCTATGGGAGGAATTTGTTTGGTTATTTTGGAGATCATAGATTAGAATTGGATTAGAAATAACCCTGGCTCCTTCACTCTTATGATAGAAAAGAAATTGCTACTCTGTCTTAAAAAATTCTCCAAAAAAAGCAACCTATAATATCACCATAGTTTCCTATCTATAAATCAATTCTCTATCAGATTTAGAAAAAGGAGACAAGAGAAAAAAAGAGAAAGAGAGAAGCATAAGGGAATGCATTTCTACTTGACCTCATCTTTCATTTTCTCTTCATTTTTATCTAATTTGTTTATGCTGAAGGAGGTATTATAAAAGTCGTATAACTTTAACAGATTAAAGAGTTAAAAATAAGTTTATAGGTTTATATAGTTTCCTTTGAGAGGTTCTGAATGTTAAAATGACCAACTTATCTTCTTTTACAGGAAAAAAAGACACATTTTTAAAGAGAGACAAGATTCCCAAAAGGAAAGTAAGTCATCGCTTTTTTGTCATTTTCACTTTGGTAAACTTACATTTCCAAACTGCCCCTTCTCTATGCTCCCAAAGCCCTTTGGGCATATTTCCAGTGTGAAAACCTCAGATTTTGCTGCAATCTGTCCAACTGCATGTTTTTCCCTACTAGACTGAGCTCACGGAAGCAGGGGTTGGCTCATTCATCTCCACATTCCTCAGTCAGTGCCTGAGGTCTGGTGGTTGGAGGAGTTAACTGGGGACAGCCAACGCAAGAGGTGGAGGCAAAAGCCATAATGCGGAGAGCACAGGGGAGGGGAGGGGTCTTGTGGCCAAGTTAAAGATTTGCATCTTCGTCCAGGAGGTACTGAAGGGCTTTACACAGGGGCAGGTATGATCAGATTTGCATTAAAGAGATCTCCCCAGCTGCTCTGTGGAGAACAAATTGCAGCAAAGAATGACAAGAGCAAATGCCACAAAACCACTTAGGATCAAGACCTAAGTGGACATATAGGAATAACATTTGTCAGGTGTTGGGCGGGTGGGAGGGGGGAAGAGGGGATGGGTATATACAAACATAATGAGTAAGATGTGCAACGTATGGGGGATGGTCATGCTTGAGGCTCTGCCTCGAGGGGGGAGGGGGGCATGGGCAATATACATAACCATAATATTTGTACCCCCATAATATGCTGAAATAAAAACAAACAAACAAACAAAACCACTTAGGAGGCTGGTGCAATGGTCTCCAGTGACAGAACAGTGTTGAAGTTAAGGAGAAAGAAGAATTTAAGGAGGGGATGGTGAATAGTATCTCAAGTAAGAGAAAAAATAAGAAAGTGTAGGCCTGAGGAAAGGTCATCGCATTTTTGAAGAAGAAAAACGGAGTTTTGACTCTGCCTTCCTGAGTTCATAGTCTAGTTCATTCATGCTGAATCTTGAAAGCTAGCTCTGTTAGGTGTGTAAATGAATATTATAGACCTGCCACCCCCAGCTGTGTCCCCGCCGGAGGATGGTGGGCCCCAGGGAACCCCAATCACCATCAGAGGAGCACATGGTAGAAATAAAACCAGATGTTAAAATTCACAGATGCTTTTCTTATCATGATAATTAGCAAAGTCCTAGATGGCCATAGGGGTTTATGGAGATGTGGGAATTTGGGAGGTCACTATAGAAAGAATGTCAATACATGCAGCATACAGCAGCCTCCACTGTAGGCTTCCATGTGAGCGCACGTGTTTGCTTCTCATGCTGGCGTCTTTGCAGGGGGGTAGCAGGCGTGTCCACTTCTCTCTTTGCTCAATGGCCAGAGCCAGTTGGTTTTAAGTGAATTGGCTTTTGAAAAATTGGCCTGCTCGTGTTTGTATCTGCCAGCGGGTACAGGAATGGGAATGCTCAGCCTAAGAGTTTCCTCTTCTGCAATGCTTTCCTCAAGTGCCAGCCCTTACGCTCCCACCATCCGCTGTCGCCCATGGTAGAAACGACAGCCTCCTCTCTGCACTGTGGATCTCTCACAACCCCTTGTCTGCCTCCTTTGCTAGCTTCTGAATCTCCTGAGGACAGGGACTGTTTTCTGATTCTTCTTTGTCTCCCCAGTGCCTGGCACAGAGTAAGTATGCAGTGACTTTTGTATAAGGAAGGATGCGGGGTAGGGGAGAAGAGGGAGACAGGAACAGAGTGTGATTTCCTATCCAAAGGCCCACCAAATGTGTCTCCCTCCTCTCACCTCTCAGACTAAGCACAGGTCTGGTTGTTTCTTGACTCTCCCCAGGGATGTGCTAGAGATCAGAATAGCTGGATAAGGGCTACCCCAGCTGTGCCACCATTCTCTGGTTGCTTATATTCCAGTCTCCCTTCCCCTTCCCTCACATCTCCCCATAACCTGAAATTCACTGAGTGTATTTTCTCTCTGCAGACGAAGGAACATCATCTGCTCCCATCCAGGTAATAAGAGCAGCTCTAAGACATTGTCTGAGATGATGGTAGAAGTGCAGGCCCCCCAGCTGGCAGGAAAAGTTGGTCTCCCAGACCCTCTCTGACCCCTCCATGGAAGAAAGACTTTAGATGCCAGTGCTTGTGGGCCCAGGTGGCATACGTAGGGCCTGGTGACAGAAGCAGCGGCCACTTACTTTTGCTGTACAATTATTGAAAGGAACTGACATGTATTGACCACTCTGTTTATGACAGGCAACATGCTGAGTGGTTCACAGGCATCCTCTTGTGAAACTGTCACAACCACCTCATGAGACTGATACTATTATTCTCCCGCCGCCACCGTTTTACAGATGAGAAAACTAAGAGATTTAGTGATATTCCCCCAAAGCCAGACAGTGGACAAGATGGCAGAGCCAGGATTCAAAACTAAGTGTCACTTCAAAATCCATGTTCTTTCCCCTATACTTTGCTGCTTTGCTTTTATCTCCTGAGATTCCATCATGAGTGAAACCTTCCCTTGAGTTGTTTCCCTATTTCATAATGCAAATATGTCTAGCCTGGGCAGATAAATATCATACCCCAAGCACATTAAGCTATCATCAGATTGTTCTGTTTTATAAGAATGGGATGCCCTCAGAGCCGAGACTTTGGGAATTGTATGGGGGGTCACGGTGGCTCTGAAACATGAGGCAGAGGACACGCCTGGGTAGGCTGTGTACTCAGGGCAACATGGGCATGCTGGTTGTCTTGCCTAGTGGTTGGGGTGAAGACAGCCGTTTAGAAAAAATGGCCAAGAGCTGGGGAGGAGGTGACCGTAGAAGACAAACTTTACCTAGGGTCAGACCTGCGTTGCGACTGAAATGTAAAAGGAATGACAAGAGGCCAAGCTTGATCATGACTGTCCTTTGACCAGCAGGGCACCTCTGACCAGACCTACACAGAGGAGCTGTACTACACCCTCATCGATCATGGGGTCCTCCAGAGAAGGCCATCTGGGAACTCCGCTGAGGAGCACTATGAAAATGTTCCTGGCGAGGCTGAGAGGCCCAGAGAGTACTCGAGAGGAACTGAGACCGAGTATTCACTTCTGCATGTGCCTTCCAGCCCGAGGCACCCACCTTCTTCAGAAGGTGTATATCAACTTCTCGTGTCTCCCAGTGTCTCCTCTCACTTTCTGCAACAGCCACGGCTGCTTACAGCCCCTCCTAAGACTAAGTTTTCCCATTTATAAAGCAGCAGTTAAAAGAGCATTTGTTTGCATTTGTTTAGCATCAGCAAATAAAAATTGGGGGTGAGGGGATGCAAAGATCCTCCAGCTCACCTCCCACAACAACCCTTTCCCCACAGAACATGGTTTGCAAACCACAGGGCCTTTTAGATCCTGCGCAAAAGCCAACATCCAAAGACCAACCAGTTATCCTGAACGCCACTATTTGAGAAAAGAGTGACCATCTTTGGTTCTAAGTGGTTTGGGGTGGGAGATGGGAGGGGCTCCCTGGTTCTCCTACAGCTGTGCACACCACAGAGGGTTCTGCTCTTCTGTAGGGATCTTCTTATAAAGTGTCCCCATCATTTTTCTCTGAAGTCACAAGGAAGCTTTACTCATTATACCATTGTACTACCCAGGGGGGAGTTCACTCATGACAGCCACACCCCCAACAGGAGGCAGTGGTGCTGCCCTCACTCCATGCGTCTGGGCCACGTCCTCCACGTAGTGTCCTTTGACTCGTTGGCCTCCGTGGCTTCCTTGGTTATGTGAGTTGAATCAGGAGGTTCCCGGCCAGATTTTTATATAATTTTAACTTATATGATTTTGTTTTTAACTTTGCATTTCTCCCTCGAAATCTTAATAAGACAATCATAGCATCAGAGATTGTTAGAGTAGAAAGATACTGAGAGATTCTTCAATCCCACTATCCTTTTTTGGCTCAGAGATGATAGGTTGCCCAAGGATACATTAAAGCTAGTGGCAAAACTTTATTATTGAGAGCCTGATTTTCTCCTGGCTTCCAATTCAGTGCTCCTCCAATATACTACAGAGAAGACCCTCTATAGTAAATGTATATATTTAATAATGTAATGTATAAAAAATATGAATAAAATGTTCACATGTGAAAAATAACACACACACACTTTTTCTAATGAACACTCCACTGTATACCCTGGTTATTTACTTTTCCTCACCTTTTCTTTGGTGTTCCTAGAATTATATCTATCCTCTAAATGAGGGGTCAGCTAACTATGGTACTCAGGCCAAATCTGGCCCACCACCTGTTTTTGTAAATAAAGTTATTTTGGAACACAGCCACACTCATTTGTTTACACACTATCTATGGTTGCCCAACCATGGGAGAGTTGAGTAGTTGTTGACATAAACAATAGGCCCTACAAAGCCAAAAATATTTGCACATTGGCCCTTTCTGGAAAAAAATTTGCAGCCCTGTGCCCTAAATGATCATAGTTTGGGACAAACTCAACAGAAATGTGTTTGGTTATTGAGGCATAAGAGCAGGTACTAATACAATGGTGTAAAAATATTAAACCACAAATTGGATGAGTGAGACTAAGACGGTTTAGCAAATTCGTCTATTTCTATATTCACACCTGTGTTCTCGACTTACTGTTTTACTTAAGCATTAAACTTAATGTCCTAAGTTTAAGGATGTTAAAATAGTAAGAGTTTTGTTGAGACAATCAGTAGATGCATTGCATTTACTGTTTGGTTTTAAAAGTTAACCAAAGCTAAATAACTTTGCCATTTAAAATGTGTTAAGTGCCAAATGGAGATAAATCCAGTTGCTTAAGCGTGAGTATGTCACAGGTCTGCTGAGACTTCAGCCAGTCAGTGGTCTTCAGTTAGAGAGTCAATCACATCTTGGTATCTTGTCCTCTGCTAACTTCCTGCTTTTAGCAAACGTTTTTCCCCAAGGAACCCTAACTTTGATCCATGGCCAGGATTCACTCAGGTTCAAAAGAAGCAGTGAAATACTGTACAAGATGTAACGTGGCTCAGTGGAAAGAGTGTGGACCCCAGAGACAGATAATCAGTCATTCAAATTCTGGTTCTATCTCTTCCTCCCTCTGTGACTTTGCACCTGTTACTTGGAGGCTCAGCTTTTTCACCCCATAAACAGAAGGATGACATGAAATGTATGCAAATCATCTATCACAGACTCTGAATAAATGATATCAAAGAGGAGAGAGAAACAAAAATCTTTTATGATGTATGGAGAAAAACATGCTGATGCATCTGGTGATCCAGGGCCACCCAGCAGTCCTCTAGTGAGGCAGAAAGACCCAATTCATGGGGTTATGCTGGGATCTCTCACATGGATATTGGACCATTGTGGAAGTTGGTTGGTTGAAATATTCCTAATACAATATGTTATATTTGTTTGAACCTTATCCTGTGAAAGCATTACCTGTCCCAAACAGTATAAACCTTTTATCAGGAACATATTAAGCATAAATACTTAACCAAAGAAAGTTGTTCTTATAATAAAGGGATTATGAAATGGAATTATTTTTGAGCAGAGCCATTTGGGAGTGCTTCAAAAGACTCACTATAATGTATACATAGATTTGTCAATCAAAAATATTATTGATGCCAGTCGAGGTGGCTCACGCCTGTAATCCTAGCACTCTGGGAGGCCGAGGCAGGAGGATTGCTCAAGGTCAGGAGTTCAAAACCAGCCTGAGCAAGAGTGAGACCCCGACTCTACTAAAAATAGAAAGGAATTAATTGGCCAACTAAAAATATATACAGAAAAAATTAGCTGGGCATGGTGGCGCATGCCTGTAGTCCCAGCTACTCAGGATGCTAAGGCAGAAAGATCATTTGAGCCCAGGAGTTTGAGGTTGCTGTAAGCTAGGCTGACGCCATGACACTCTAGTCTGGGCAAGAGAGTGAGACTCTGTCTCAAAAAAATATATATATATTATTGATAACAAAAAGTTGAGGGAAAAGATTCTATGACATGACTTTAATGTACTTAATGTGTAAAAGTCTCAAATTTTCTAGTAAATACATTTTAATGTCAAAAAAATCCACTATGTCAGTATATAATGCTAATCCTGTTTTCCATAGATTTCAGGATTTCTAATGAAGCTGTGTGCCATCTTTTCAGAAAATGTATATTCTCTCTCTCTCTCTCTCTCTCTCTCTCACACACACACACACACACACACAGAGACACTCCATACATATTTGTATATGATTTCAAGGAGTTAGGGATACAACCCCTCAGTATAAGAATCCCTCTTCTTGATAGACAAACTGAAGCTGAGCATCTAAATTAGTCTCTCAAAGCACAGATATAACCAGAACACGCCCCTCCACCATGCTGTTCTTAAAACTATACATAGCCAAGATTCAGAGGCACAATTTATGCAGCAACTGCAGACTCTGTGGTTTCCGCTTTACGTGCATACCAGCATCTATAAATAATCCCCTATTCTGTGAATAAATTCTTATTGAAAACAGAAGAGAAAAATAGGAAGAGGGCATAGATAGAGCGGGAAAATCTACTGTTGACAACAGGTTCAAATGTTAATGTTTTTAGGACAAACTTGGGTGAGAAACGCTTCAGATATTCTCAGGGACAGAAGGTCATAGGCAGAACAGAAAAAGGAGTCTCTAGGACTCCACAGTGGCTTGTACAGAAAAGGAGATTCTGTTTACATTTATCTGACTCTGTTCTTTTCTAGGCTTATAGCCTCTTAAGCTCAGAAAGCCACTTGATCTGAGTGTACCTGGGTTCTGCCAACTGTTCAATGGGCTTCCTATAGAGGGTTCTTTTGCAAGGCACTTGGTGAAGCATTGAGTGGTCATTATCATCACAGAAAGTCTCCTGCAGTCTGGTGGCCTTCCCCCTCGATTCATCCCTTCTCCCGACCACTTGTGCTCCTCGTGGACTTCCAGATGTCAACCAAGCCAGAACTGAGCATGCCCCTGGGGCTGCTAACAGGCCATTCATCACGTGTGGTTGCCCAGCAGGCTGGACTTTGCCCCCAACAAACCATGGAGATCTGGGCTAGTCCTTCCCGCTCTCCAGGCCTTGGTTTCCCAACTGTAAGATGGAGGGCTCCCTTTTGATGCTAAGTCTATGATCTCTAATCATATAGGAAACATTAACAGAAGTCTGTGGATAAAGCTGCCCGCAATGCAGCAACAGTGTGAATTAACTTATTTCAAAGCAATGAAACAGTCATGGGAGAGAAGGGAGGACTTTGAGAGATTTCTCCCATTTTTCTTAGCATTGACCAGACTCTGAATAGGGCAGGAGTTCATGTCCAGAATTCACATCTAACAGAAAAAGGAGAGACAGAGCACGGTGGCTCACACCTATAATCCTAGCACTTTGGGAGGCTGAAGCAAGAGGATTGCTTGAGGCCTGGAGTTCGAGACCAGCCTGAGCAACATAGTTAGACTTCATCTCTACAAAAAACACAAAAATTAGCTGGGTGTTGTGGTGGCATGTGCCTGTAGTCCCAACCACTGGGGAGGGTGGGGCAGGAGGATTGCTCAGGCTCAGCCATTTGAGGTTGCAGTGAGCTATAACCACACCACTGCATTCCGGCCCCAGCAAACACAAACATAAAGAAAGGTAAATCTACTTATTCAAATCCCACCAGTCAGTGCTTCAGGGTTCAGTTAGAGTCCTATTTCCTACAGGAAGCCTTCTCCAATTAAACTATACCGATTACTCTTTTCTCTGACCACCCATACCCCTACAGTATGTCTTTCTTTGTTTTTAAGGTATTTTTTTTCCTGCTGTTTCCTGTTTCATCTGGGCAGGTCCTGACTCCCTAATAACACTAGCAGTTTCTTTTCTTATTGTCTTCTTCTCCACTGGTATGCCATATAGGCTTCCATAAGACACATCACTTTTAAAAACCTACAGAATTAAATTAAATTGAAAAACAAAAAGGATTGGACACATGGCTAGAACTTTGTTGGCAGGGAGACAGGAGCGGGTTCCACTGATCTGGCTGTCTCTCCTCTATCTGTAACAAAGTAGTCGCCCTCCCCCCATAGATATGGAAGCAAAATATTGAGAGTGGGGAATGCGTAACAGAGGGAATGGCCTGAAAAATAAAAAAACAGCAAAAAAAAAATGTCCTGGCTCTTGGAAACTTCCCCAACTCCTTGAGAACTGAAACCTGCATCCCTGCCTCAGGCCAGTGGTGGGGAGGAGCAGGGGAAAGGCCTTTTGCTCTTATCCCAGGTGGCACCAGCCCCTCAGCGGGTGACTAGAGGAGCTCACAGGCTTTGTCTTTGGCAGAGATGGGACAATTAGAATAGTTAACCACAATAGAACTGAGGGGCTCTCCTGTAAAAGCTCCGAATTTCTACCTATGTTCAGGAAAAAAATTGGATTTTGAGATGAGAAGGTCTGCCATTTTTCCTCCTTTGCAGGCAAAGTAAATCTCTTTCCTCCTTCCCAAAACACCTATCCTTGTTCTTCCGATTTAGCCTCATGGACAGATGCCGAGTCTTCGGTAACATATCCACATCTAAGTGACTTCCAAAAAAGAGCAGTTTTTCTTCTCAAATCCTTCAATTGTTTCACAGATATCTGTTGAAACCTTACAGGCACAAGGAATTATGCCTGTCATTTAAGACATGTGATGACCAATACGTTTCTCTCCTATAGCAGAACAGCGTATAAGAAAGCAAGGGCCATTGTTTTCAAACACCTCAAAATGCTTCAGTCACAAAGTTAAGTCCTTTCCACACTATTTGGGTAAAAAAATCAAACATGTGGAAAGTCTCCTTTATGACTTGCAAGTGGTCAAAACCCAAGACAAAGTACTTGCATCCTGGTGCTTTCTAAAGAAGAAAGGAAGAATGAAACCAAATCCTGTTTCCAGACTCAACAGGCCCTTCCTTCCAGCCCCAGCGAGGGCCCTCGGAGGAAGAGGAGGGCATGGAAGGCCTCTCCCTGCTCTAGTTGGAGCAGAGAGGAGAACCTAGCCCACCCCTGCCCAACCCAGCTAGGTCTTATTCACTCTGAAGAGGAAGCTGCGCTCAGGGAAATGAAAAGATCACTTCCAACACCATTTACCGCAAGAAGATGCCAGCCCAAAGCACAGCCCTGGAGAGTCAACACCTTTGAGGCAAATGTGAATGCAACAATGCAGATGCAACAAGAATTTATTGTACATGTTTTTAAATCATTCTTCATTAAAATTCTCCATTACTTTCTAAAAATAAGAAAGGCTCTAAGGCACTAAGGCTCACATTTGACATGTAAACAATAAAGAGGAAGAAGGGAAATCCATTAGTGTCACTAGTTTAAGGAACTATCCTTAAAATGAGACAATAAGCTACAGTACATGTATCTCTTAGTTAAATAAGAAAGCAAATTCACATTATTCAGTCCTGGGTCATAAAGAGCTCAAGTCAAATCTAGCCTGTGATAAACAATCTGCCACACACCTTACACAGCCGCCCTCAATGGCCTTCCTCCCACAGCTAATTTCACTGAGAGATCGAGGCTAGGAGTCTCTCAATGTATAACCACAGAACTCTCTCTCTCGGTAAATTCTCAACAGAGCAATTTTCCTGATAAAACAAATACTCTGTTCCCTCATGACAGGCAATTCTATATCCATAGACAACCCATACAGTCACTAATATTCCTCCTAGCTCCCAAATGACCTTGTCTTAAGCTTCCAAAGGTTTATTTCCAAAGGAGAGTAGTTCTTCCTATATCATAACCATCTGTGATAAGATACACAGTCAATACCTAAGGACACTGGGCACTAAAGAGCCAATGTGTAATATCCACAGCAAATGTTAAACAGTCTTCATGATCTCTGATGGAAGTTTACAAAAATATGGGGTGACTATCCAAATGACAGTAGTATGTTCAAAACTCAAAGGGACTCATGTTTCCAAAACAGGTGCTCAGGAATCACAGGAACAAGAAGGAGATGCAAAATGATTAAGAAACATACATCTTCTTTCTGTAGCTATAGCCAAATACACAAATATATATATACACACATATATCTATATCACAGTAACATTAGGTTGATATGCCTAAAGCTGGTTTGCTAAGATACCCAGGTGTCTTACACTGGTCATGGAAGTAGACACACAGCTATGCTGCTCAGGTCTTGTAAAGTGCTATCCCTGTCCTCACAGCCTGGCTTAGAGGTAGAGCTAATATAATGGTGGGAGGGAGGAAAGGGATTCCAGTGAGTGACTGGCTCAATCTCCCTCGCCTGGCTGCCTGCCTCTCCCTGCTCCAGCAGCACTTGCTAAGAGGACTCTGCCTAAAGGAGGCAG
This sequence comes from Cheirogaleus medius, assembly GCA_008086735.1. Taxonomy (NCBI): domain Eukaryota; kingdom Metazoa; phylum Chordata; class Mammalia; order Primates; family Cheirogaleidae; genus Cheirogaleus; species Cheirogaleus medius. The sequence continues at coordinate 60,327,604 of VBSM01000272.1, forward strand.
TGCACCACCCCCACCCTAAAGAGAAAGTGTCCACGTGTGGGCAGAGGCGGCTGGTGCTTCAAGAACAGCAGTGGACTCGCATGGTGTGGTGAGCCCACTGACCTCTGGTAAGGCTGGACCCAGCTGGGGCAGTGCTCGGGAGCTGTTTCGCTGGACATTGAGCCAGACTTTGTAACTGTGCAGAATCGGAGAGAAAGGCCCAATCTCCACCCCTCTGGTCATTGCCAAGTTCTTCTCTACTGATCCACAGGATTTTTTTCAGTAAAACAGAAAGAATTCTCTTCATCTCCAAAACTCAGTGGAGCACTGCTTTCGAACATAGACCGACCTCCATCACTTCATTCTGAAAAGAAGACACAGGTGAACAGAAGTCACTAATTTTTAAAATCATGATTATTTTAAACATTTATGTTTTTATTCTGTTTCGTTTGAGTCTTGGATAAAATTAGAATGTTCGTGAATTCCTAACAGAGGACGTTTACTCTTCAGTACACACACACACACACACACACCTAGGAATACTTTTCAAAGGGCAAATAACATTTATTATTTGTTGCTTATTGCAAATGAGCAACATGATAAATATTCATGATAAACATTTTGATGTGGCTTTTGAATACTAAGAACATTTTAACATTCAGTTCTTTTTCATAATCTAACCATAAAAATACCTCTGAAGCTTTAGTTTTTTAAAACGTGTATGACACAGCATGACAACTTCTGATGCATGAAATGGTGCAGAGCCGGCCATGGTGGAGGTGCACGTGCAAGACCTGCACTCGCAGCACTGTGCAGGGACAGCCCACGTCTCCCCAGCAGGGTTCTCAGCCTTGGCATGACTGGCATCTGGGGCTGGAGTATTCTTTGCTGTCGAGAACTGTGCTGTGCACAGGTGTGTAGAGGAGTCCCTGGCTCATGCCCACTAGATGCTAGTATCTCACATATACTTTCAGTTGGGACAACTAAAAATGTCTCCAGACACTGCCAATACCCCTGGGGGGGCAAATCGCTCCCAGGTTGAGAACTAGTGCTCCATGGTTACTCTCCACTTTCCTAGAGAATCCATAAACAATGCAAATGGCGCTCTTTACACAGCAAGAAGCCATTCCAAGGACAGAACACACGCTGCCCTGTGCCAGCACCACTCATCAGCCTACCCCCAAATGTGCCAGCGAGATTCACTGCTCTCACTGCCTGGAGCTGTTTCCTCTGCTCTCTCACAAAAATCCTGCTTTTGTCTTTTTTTCCCCAGTCTACTAGGACTGACTCCTTCCCATGTGAGGAAACAGTACCAAGTAACCAATTTATGTCCAAAACAACTCATGCTTCTGACTTATCCTTTGACATTAGTAAAACAGACTTCCCCATCTTACCCGGGCCCCACCCATCCATAAAGTGAAGACGATCAAAAACAGGGAAGGGTGAGGAGTGAGGAGTTTTAAAAATTCCTTTATAATTACATATTAAGGAAAGTTTTTATTTTTACAGTGAATTAAAATATGCCTGCAGCCAGGTCAAAATAATTACTGTATTTCCAAATTACAGAAGGAGAAGTGTATACACACAAAACCACTCAGAAATCCAAATTACAGACTAAATTAAGGTTCCACCTCTAAAGTACACACATATGAACCCCAAGTCGACTGCAGGCTGGTATCAAGGGAATCCTTGGAATCTCTGAAATTGTACAATTTTATGTAGTGAGGAGGGCATGGACATTTTATTTTCTGGGGAGAAGGGACACAGCTGTCTTCAAATATCTGAGGGACATACGAAGCAAACATATGTCATCAACTTAAGAATCTTTGCTCTTAGAAGACTAAGAACATTATCACTGTGAGCAACTAGCTGCCCAGTAATCACAGGGATGGGTGATGAAGCCTGCCAAGCCCACACTGATGTGGAGGTGGAAACTGCCCTAAGAACCCACTCAGCCTCACTCTGCCTCTCCTGCCACATGTCTTCCCTTTTTTGAGAGCTGGCTCTGGGCTCATCCCCCGCCGCCCCCGCTTGCCTGCAATGCATCTCTCTTCCTCGCCTCGCTACTGGTCACTGTCCACCCTTCCATTGGAGAGGGGGCTGAAACTCACATTCCTGAAAATATCAAATACTGCACATTCACACTCCCGAAAGTGAGACATGGGTCACAGAAAGTCCCCGCAGAAGAAATGTCTGAGGGAAAGCGGACAGTCTCCAGAAGAACAGGGACTGTGAAACTCACGGCTGTATCCCCAGTGGCCAAAGCAGCGCTTGGCCCTGGCAAAGTGTCTCTGAGGTTCTTTGGCCGAGCTTGGGGGTCTTCTCAGAGCTCCTGGGGCCTCACAAGCGATGCCCTCTTTCCTGCTCTATATGGACCTCTCAGCCTGCTCTGTATGGACCTCTCAGCGCCTTACCCTCTCAAACCTTTCCTCTCCCTCCTCCCACCTCCCTCACCTCCACTTGGAAGGAGCTAGCCCCACAATTCATAGAGGGGCCTCAGACATTCAAGACCAGTCACATCACAGCAGTGGCCCCTAACCGGAGTCACATGCCTTGTTACACAGGTGGCGGCTGAAGGCTTGGGGGTTTTTCCCTTTCTTTTTAAAATTCTTGTAACAGGAGCATAATCTCCTCATCCACACACATATGCTGTCTGCCTGGCCCACAGACACACTTTATTTATTCAGGATGCTCTGTGAGAGAACTATTCATTTATGAGAATTTTCCAGTGGGCTAAAATCTGTCCTTCTGAATGTCGTTCCTTTTATTCTTTTGGGAAAAGAAAGCTTAAAGAACTGCTGCACATAGCTCTGTGCCTTCTTAGGCTGAGATTACTCTACTTTCTCTCCCATCATCAAGAAATGTCATAATAAACACCTCTTTTCCAACCATGTAGTAACGCGCGCGTGCTTTGCGATCCTCCGTTCCACTCTTTTGATTCTAGATGCTGCCACTGCACCTGCTGCTAACCACATCTTCTGATTTCCCTCCTCCATTCACTTAAGCAGTATTTACTGGGTACCTACTAATGCGTGGAAAGTGTTTTTCATGGACTATGCATGAGATAATAAAACACCCAAGATTGTTGGCATACTAGGCTAAACAAGAGCCAACATGCCTCCAAGTGAGGTATCAGAAGTGAGAAAGGATATGAGATGATAAGCAGAGGCAAATGCTCTGATCCAGAAGCAACGGAAGGACATTTCCCAAGTGGGGAGCCATTTTGCCTTCCAATCTCCCTTTTTGTCAGGTTTTACGCAAAGCGTTAAAAATTCTCAGAGTCTAAGGCTGGCACAGTGGCTCATGCTTGTCATCCTAGAACTTTGGGAGGGTGAGGTGGGAGGATTGCGTGAGGCCAGGAGTTCAAGAACCTGTCTCTACAAAAAATAGAAAAATTAGCCAGGCGTGTTAGCGCAGGCCTGTAGTCCCAGCTGCTCGGGAGGCTGAGGCAGGAGGATCACTTAAGCCCAGGAGTTTGAGGTTGCTGTGAGCTACAATGACACCACTGCATTCTAGCCTGGGCGACAGAGTGAGACCCTATCTCAAAAAAAAAAAAAGTTCTCAGAATCTGATAAGTAGGGTGTTGGCCGTGTTCATTAAATAACATGTCAATTTCCTTGTTCTGTTTTCAGTTTTAAAAGTAAATTTGTTTTAATTTTCTAGAGAAAGAAATCAATTTGCTTTTTTATGCCCCTCCATTAATTTCTTAATGAATTCAGTGGCCTTCAACAGAAAAACAAAAACGTTCCCTATGTGGAGATAATCTTTCAACAACTTAGCTATACCCATTATTTCAAATTCCTCAATACTTACCTCTCTTGTGAAACCGCATAAAGTTTGCTAATGATGTTGTAAAAAAGAACAGGGGCTTAGAAGGTGGATGAACTACAACAAGGAAACATTTACCAACCTTCATCTTTATAGTTCAATTATCTTTTCCATGATTATTTTTTCTAACTACAATGTCTGCTTATGGAGGGCAGGGACTAGGTAACCTACACAGAGCATGGAACATCCCTGCACAGAATCAACATGGGCCGAGTGGACGAGTCAGTGGATGAATGCTTTGACATCATACCATGTCACCAAGGTTGTCAAACCAAACCAGACCATCTGTCCCCAGTCTGGTTCACTCATTTATCATCACAACTCTGACTTCTTTACTTGTTCTACTTACCGTACAGCAAGAGGGATTCTGGATCAAGGCCCAGACTCTCACAACCAGGTATGTTCTGATCATGGAAATCTTGTAGCAAAATGCCCAGCACTAACTCCTCACTCATCATATACTTCATAACATTTTCATTATCTGATGGAACCCCGAACTGCAGGTGGTAGGTCACTGTGCTATTTTCACCACTAAAAGGCAAATCAAACAAGAAACAGAATCACACCACAAATCAGGAAATCAATTTTAGCAATAACAGTTTTTCAGTGCTGCATGTTCTTCCAGTACAAAGTAGCAAAGGGTATCTGTCCTATAAGAATGTGCTGTCCTAGGAGAATCCTATTTCACAGGTCCATCACAAAAAGTTGAGGTGATCCTGACCTCCTCCTTCCATCTAGTGCCCATCCCCTCAGAGTCCACTTGGAGAGGACGTCAAAGGGAGAGGCGCAACCCAGCTATGGTCAAGGAAGATGCCAGGGTTGACAGATTGTCTGTCCCAACCTCAGCCTTTTCCCCCTAAGGCAAGCCCAGGAAGCCTGCCCTTTTCTCTTCATACATTCCCTCCTCCACAGTCTTAACGCTGCCCCCACGAATGCATGCCAGAGCTATTCAGTTTAACCAGCACTTCATTCAACCTATAAAAATGTTTTAGGCTCCCTGCCATTGCCTGGGCCCAGAACTTCTGAGCTCTCACAGAGACTGCCCTGTGTCCTGCAAGGAATCATAATTCCCTGGTTTGTCCCCCAAGTGAGAAACTGTTCTCAATTCCAGTTCCAGAGGCCCCTAAGGCAGGAGGACTAAGCTTTTAACTCTCAGTAATGGGATCTAATGAAAATAAGTTTTTATCTTCCTAGGACATATTTTTCCCATTTCCAAAATAAAAATAACCATAGGGCTATCCTCAGTTAATTAGTAGCTTATGCTGCTCTTTAAATGTTATTTCAACACTTAGATTTTTCACAGTTATTCTATTACTTTGGTTAAAGATGGCCCAGATTAAGAACCAGCGATAAAACAATTAACAAGAGATGGTATCTGAGACTATCACCCCAGGGAAGTTTTACAGATGCATGACTTAGGCCACTGCCCTACTAAGGGTAGGCAGAGCTCCCTCTTGTGGCCAGAGGTCACATAGGCCAATACTTTTGCATTTTATAAAGTGTCTGACAATTCAGTTTAAAAACTCTACCACAGCCAAGAAATGTGACAAACCCTGTGGATCATATGAATAATATAGTCAGGACTCTGGAGAAACTCACAGTCTCAGGGCTGCCACTATGGCAGGCTGGAAATGCACTTTCAAATTCCAATGGAGCGACCCTCGTTTGCAGATGTCATTACTTGTTCTCTGAGCTCTGCCCTCTAATTACAGCTAATGAGGGTCAACACCTAGACAGGCAGCCACCCTGCATTCCCATGGGCAAGGACGGGGGCTGGCTAATGAAAAGGGCAGAGGCTGCTTTCAGAAGACTGGGTCAGAAGCTGAATGAGAAGATCTAGCCCACTGTGGCCTGGCTAGTCCATTCACCACTAGACTTTTCAGGAAAGCAGTGAATCTTGTGGTCTTTGCTCCAGCTGCCCATTACCAGAGTGGGTCTGCCAGCCGATAACCCAAAGGGCCTTGTTCCAGGCTCCTGTTCCAAGACTGAGGTTGGGATCCCCCTGCAGACACAAACGCACACGCCAGGGGTTTGGCTATCTCCTGCGCGTGTGCAGCATCCTTTCAGAAGCAATGGCTTTTGTTTCTCTATTCAACGTTTTAGAAACTTGGCCTGGACTTCTTCAAACAAAGCAAAAATATTTTCCAGAGATCATTTCTTTATCCAAAATACTAAAGTTCCTGGGTTTTTCTTTCAAATAACTTCTAAAAACAGATTCTCTAACATTAAGTGTTGGCCAGATTTCTAGCCACGTTTTACTCAGTTTTCTGATGGGTTTTCCTCAATATCTACCCCCACCCTGTTATATAATCCCAGCTCCTCTGGACCCATAACATAGGGCTGGATCTCAGAAAGGCTCCAAAGGCTCTGAGGGTCCTTTCTTCCTCTCTCAACTCTGCCTCAGTCTTTGAATTGCAAGGTGAGACAAAGGCATGGAGGAAAGCGTGTTGGGTCTAATCATGCATACTTCCTTTTTCTATGGGCATTTTAGCACCCATTGTTTATGATTAAAATATGCAATGTTGAAGATGTCACCATCAGGTAACATAGGCACAGGGGATCTATAAAGAAGGAAGACAGAGGTGGCTGGCCACTTAAATGTCTGCAGACCTCAGGTCAGTTTGGTCCTACCCTGTGGTGCTACCACCTGCTTTACACACTTCCCCTCCCAGGTCTGCTAATGTTATAGTTTGAGAGGGGAATCTCCACATGGTATTGATTTTGAAGGTCACATTCCTCAGACATCTTAGGAACAGTAGATAATAAAGCTTTGGTGTAAATCTTGCTTAAATCACCTCCAATAGTCCTAATGATATAAAAGGATAATAAACTGACTCCTCTACAAACACCCTGATGTCTACAGCCCAAGAATATTAAAGATCAGGGGTAAATTTAAAAAAGAAAAAAATACATATGTGTGTGTATATACTACGCATGTATACAGAAGAAATCACACCAAACTATTGATAGCTGTTAATTTTGTGGCAGGGCATGGAATTAGTTATGGGTGGTGGCAGTGGAGAAGAGAGGAGGCTGAAGGCAGACTTTACCTGTTGTATATATCTTTATGTTTTTAATGTTAAGCAAGGAGAATGTAGTCCTGGATTATTTGTGCTCCTCAAAAGCAAAAGCCAGGACATAGATTATATCATTTCTATCATAGTATTATCTGAGATCTGTTTCCATTTCTATCCTTAGCTTATCTGAGCATCCATAGTTAGACATGGTTCACCAGGGACTGGCTTTTCCTATCTACTGTGTGACCTTGGTTGAACCATTAATTAATTAACCATTAATGAACAATTAATATGGGCTTCCTTTTTCTTATTTGTAAAATAAGGGAGTTGAGCCAGTTGGTCTCCAAAGACCCTCTCTTCCAGCACCAACACTCCATGACTCTTTGATCGTTTCCCTTCACGCTCTGAGGCTCAGGGAAACCCTCCCAGGTAAATGCTGATTGGGTGGGGGTGGGGAGGGTCTCTTTCCAGAGAAGGAGACCAAAATGTAATGCTCCACATTCTTACCTGAAGTCCGCTATTTCAACTGAAGTAAAATAACGACTCAGAGCTGGTGATGTACTGTACACATCTGTGAGCTAAAACAAACAAACAAACAACCACACACATTACTGATAGACCATATTGCACAGCACCTGACAAAGCAAAGCTTCTAGACAAAGGAGATTCCACTCTAGCTAGAAATTAACTTATCTAGAGGCTCTGGACCAAGAAATAGGAAGGCTTGAGCCTACTATAAGCCAAAACTCAACACTAACTCAAAAGACCCGCATTTATGAGGACCAAGTGACTCAGCTAGGAATTTTCAACCTCTCGTTTAAGTCACACTGACACCTTGTGGCCTTAGTGGTGCGAGTAGTCAGCAGCTGGAGCCCACATGAAAAGACCACGAAGTGGCAGTGGGGGGACAGCACCACAGACCACCCAGCACCTGGACCACCACAGGCTAAAGGCTCCTTTCTTCCTTCTCCAGAGCTTCCTTGTTAGGACACACAGCCATGCTGAGCCACAGGTCTAGCACTTCCCCTGGACAAAGGGACAAGTGGGGAATTGCAAAGATATGGAGGTTTTATTTTATGCATAAACTACCTCAAACATCACAAAAAATGACACCTGTGTTCCCACTGCCTATGTTTCATGCCTTCACATTTTGCTATATTGATCTCAGCCCTTTTTAAGAAACAAAATAAAACTAAAGTGACTCCTACAGACACCGTTCTGTTTCTCCTTCCTTGTTCTTTCATGCTAGCTGTCACCCTGAAGCTGGCATGCATCCTTTCCTTGCATAATTTTGCAAAGTATTACTTCCTTATATAGTCATAATATATAATTTAATTTGCATATTTATTCAAAGAAAAGTTACAATATTACACATAATCTTCTAAGCCTTGCTTTTTATTCACTCAAAATCACACTGGAGATTTACTCCTAAGGTACATCTGGATAAAGGGCATCCATCTATCTCCTGCATAGACTCCATTAAATGATTGTACAGACTTACCCATCTCCTACCAATGAGCATGTGCGCTCTTTCCAATTTTCCCCTATTACTTATGCCTAAATGATCTTCTTTGAATGTCTCTGTGCATCTCTTCTTGTATACGTAAGAGTTTCCCTTGGGTATGTACAAGACATGGAAGTGCTGGGCCCAAGAGAACGTGCATTTCCAACGTAACAAAGTTGTTCTCCCTTTTCCTCTCCCAGGACTGGACATGTATTCCATTTCCCACATTCATGCCAGCATTTAGGGTTACCAGACTTAAATTTTTGCCAGTCTGAGGGGTATGAAATAGTGCTTCAGATTGTTTTAATTTGTACTGCCCTTGCCTACAAAGGAAAGTCTGTTGGTGTGTTTATTAACTATGTGGGACTTCTCAATTCTGAACTGCCCATTAGTTTCCTTTCTTTCTCTTGAGTTATCTTTTTCTTATCTATCTGCCCTGGTTGGTTTTATATTCTGAATACTAGCTTGTTGGTATTGTGTTATACATATCTTTTCCCAGGCTTTGATTAGTCATATTTCAGAGATAGGAATCCTAACCTAGTATGAGTACTCAAGAACATGTGGCTGAATGTATTTACATTGCATTTCTTTTAAATTTACATTGGAAGGTTAAATGCCTTGTTCTCTAGCAGATTGGTTCTAGCATAAAAGAAGAGAACTGCCCTGGGATCTGGTTATACTCCCCAGCATGGACCCAGCTCTGGGGCTAGGGTGAGCCATGGCCAGGTATCTGAGAGCCAGACCCACCCTCAGCCCTGACACTGTTCTGGAAATCCCACCAGCATCTAATAGTGCCCTTTGTGCTGAACCAGGCATGCCCAGCTATAGCCATTATGGTTTCATTAGTGCCCCATTACTTTACCCAATAACAAACGGAGGAACATACAAAAAACAGCAGTGCCCTATGGGGAGCTCACCTCATCATCTCTCACTCAATTCCAACTGGAATCTCAAGGAGGCTGCCCTTCCACAACATGCTCCTACTTAATGCAACACAACCTCTCAAAGGCAGAGTGGAAACGATCAGGGCACCTGCTATTTGTGCTCCTCGAATCTTGTCGTAACTGTTGTAATCTTTGTAAGAACCCAGCAAAGCAGGCATTAATATATCTCCCCTTTTTACTAATAACAAAAACAGTACTCCATTCCAAGAGGTTAAGAAACCTGCCCAAGGTCACTCTGCTAGTAAATGGTGAAGCTAAAATTCAACCCTAGGTATTACAGACACTAAAACTCAGCTTATTCCCATTTTACCACACGGCCCACTAGATCCCCAAGTGCAGCCCCTCGACTGAATCCAAACTTCACAGAACAAATCCTTTTAATAAATCCCTTTATTAAAAGGATTTGTTCTGTAAAATTTGGATTCAGTCAAAAGGCCACACTCAAGGATCTAGAAGGTCACGTGTGGCCCTAAGGCCGCAGGTTCCCCACCTGTTAGGAACAGAATGTTGCCTGTAGGCTGATAGTTTCATTTAGAAAACTCAGGAACTAGAAAAACAGCTTTTATGGGGCTGCTCAAAGTTATAGGGAGAAGGATGAGGATGCTATAAATAGGAAATTTTTTAAGCACTGAAAAATAATAATAATAATAAATAACAATACTTCCTCTTTTTTCTTTTTGGATTGAGCTTCCTATGGCAGAGATGACGTCTACTCTTCCTTCCAGTCTTCTCTGTTCCCTCCCTCCCTTCTTTCCTTTATTAACCATTAGGGCCTAGCACTGGGTTTTGCACATACTAAGCTCCAAGTAAAATTTTTAAGTTACAATTTTAAGTTAAGATATGGAGTGGTAGATGAGATCCCTTTTAGTGTTCACTCTAAGATTCTTTTTGGTGGTCTGACTCCCTGCTGTATCCAGGACATATTTGCACTTTGGGAGCTGTTAGTCACACTGTCCACTTTGGGCCCAAAAAAGTGAAACAGGGGACTCCTCACCCTTTGCTCTGGTGTCTACAAGGCTTGGTGCAAACTGAGCAAGGAGACCAGTGAGAGTCTGACTCAGTGGCTAATTAGAATCCAGCTCCCAGAATAAGAGAGGTGTCATTGTTAACTCCTAAACCATGCTCAGGGTGCAGCAGCACACCACACAATTTTACAGGTTGGCTTAAGCGGAGTAATAGCCTCAGAGAAAACTCTGGCTGTGAGATATGACAGGGGTAGGAAAACTGTTTAGAAAAGCAAGGGAAAGGGCATAAGGTTCCAATACTGTGACATGATAAAACTATATATGCTATTTAGCCTCTGTCCCCAGTTCCTGGCACAGAACTCCTAAAACTCTTGTTATTTCCTAGTGATAGGAGTGCTGGGTATATCTTTTATTCTAATATTTGGTCTTTGACCCCAGCTTCTGACACAGAAATTCCTTTGGAATTTCTTGGGTGATAGGAGTATCTTTTGTTGTAGTGAGGTGACTCTTGGTGGGTTCCTGGATGGGGGCTGGTCACAGAAAGACCAAACCATGAGTAGAAGCTTAGAACTTTCAGGCCATCCCCACCCTCCAGGGTAGGGAGAAGCCAGCGAATGAGTTAATAATCCATCATGCCTATGTGATGAAGCCTCCATAAGAATCCCTAAAAGACAGGGTCTAGAGAGCATCCAGGCTGCTGAACAAATCTACATGCCGGGAAGGTGGCGCACCTGGAGAGGGCATGGATGCTCCTATATGGCTGCCCTATGCACCACTTCATCTGCCTGCTCATCTGCGTCCTTTGTGACGTCCTTTATAATAAACCTGCAATGTAAGTGCTTACCTGAGTTGTGTGAGCCATTCTAGCAAATGATCAAACCCAAGGAGGCTGTTGTAGAAACCTCCAGTTAATAGCTGGTTGGTCAGAAGCACAGGTGACAACCCGGACTTGTGATTGGTATCGGAAGCCAGGACAGTCTTGTGTGGCTGAGCCCTTGATCTGTGGGGCCTGCACTAACTCCAGGTAGACGGTGTCAGAAATGAACTGGATTGTAGGACACCCAGCTGGTGTCAGAGAATTGACTGCTGTGAGGAAAAACCCCCACAGTTTGGTCACAGCAGTGTTCTGCATTGAGTGTGAGTATACAGGAAAGCAGTTTTTCCTAGACAAATACACATTCCCATTCACTTTCTATATCCAGAAACTTTTGGAACTTGACCTAATAGAGAAAAGGGGTTATTAACCTGACAGTAAGACAATAAGTAAGTTACTAATTTTTGTTCCTGAGCATATTTGGTTGGGGAATGAAGGGCAGGAGTCTTTCACCTCCCTGTGCCTTACTTTTATCATCCGAAAATCAGGTAACTCTAAAAAAAAATGTTTTTCAAATTTCTTTATATGCAATCTTATTTGCACTTGTGAGGTATATTGAAAAAGTATTGTGATTTCTACTTACCAGAGAGGGAACCGGCTCAAAGAGATCTGATCTGTGTACTTGCCCCAGGTATCACTGCCAGGCCCTGTTCCTTTGCCACTACATAGTGAAGAGCTAAAAGTACCTGGAGAATTTGCTCATGTCTAGTGCTATGCATGAGATATGGTCCTAAGGTGAAAAATTAACATCCATTTCCCTTGGACAGAGGGAGTCCAGTCTGTAACAGGGGACAGGTGATACTGACTCATTTCATTTTTGCTCAGCAAATGCAAAACCTCTCCATTAAAAAGGCAACCAAGAAGAAACTAACAAGAAGCTTCTCACTCAGCAACTTGCTCTGGGAAGTAGATGGAAGGAAAGGAGGAAAGGGAACTGCAGATAAGATATAACAAGGAAGAGGAGGAGAAAGAGAAGCTTGGAGTAGTCACCACAGGATACAAACTCCTATGATAAAAGGAGCAATCAAATCTCATGCATCTGGGCACTCAAAAACGGACTCTGATGGGAGCAGGATGGAATGAGCTCCTTCGGGAGCTTTTGTAGGAATCAAATGGATGTGAGATGAAGAGGGCTTACTCCATTCAACCGAAGAATGCCAGAGAAGTCTGGCGGATGGCAGGCTGGTCTCATTCAGATCTTCTTATCAAAAAACCTGCCAGGTCTGGCTATGAACCACCCTGCCTTTGAGAGGATGACCAGGACTGCCCCAGCAACCCTCACCGACTGGCTGCAGAGCTCCGTTACTGCACGGGGGCTCATTCTCCTGCATTTCCCACTTCACAAATGATGCCGGCCTCAATCTGCCCAGTCGCTCAACCAGAAGCCTGGACACGGGCTCTCCCTCCCCACCATCCAACCAGTCACTGAGTCCTGCTCAGTGAGAAAACCTCTTAAATCTCACTTGAGTCCTTCATCTGAGCCCTGACCTTGCTCTGGCTCAAGCCTCCCTCATTTCTCACCTGGGCCTTCTAACTGATCTCTTCCTCCAGTCTTTTTTCACCATCACCCAGAAAGGCTAAAATGAAAATCTCTGACCATGGCAATCTGCTGATTAAAATCTTTCGCTCCTAGGGCCAGGTACGGTGGCTCACGCCTGTAATCTTAGCTCTCTGAGAGGCCGAGGCGGGAGGATCACTCCAGATCAGGAGTTCAAAACCAGCCTGAGCAAGAGCAAGACCTCGTCTCTACTAAAAAT
>VBSM01000272.1:60340571-60366755 GCA_008086735.1 Cheirogaleus medius
CTGGTCTCGAACTCCTGAGCTCAAATGATTCGCCTGCCTTGGCCTCCCAGAGTGATAGGATTACAGGCATAAGCCACTGCACCCGGCCAATCACATGCTCTTTTATCCAGAAAACTCTTTTCAAAATTTGTCCTCCACCCCCACCTCGGGTAGCTTAGATGGCCATCCTTTGCAGTTGTGAAACACGCTGTACGTATCTCAATAACAGGACATATCACATTGTTTTATAACTATCTCTGTAAATTAATGCCTCTACTTGGACCGTGAGCACACTGAGGGAACAGAGTATGTGGCCCTGACACTTGGCCTGTTGTCTGCCATATCATAGAGACCTCAGTGAATACTATAGGTGGAATCAACTCCAAGGCCAGAGTGAGAAAACAGAACACTGTCCTCTAGGATACACATGGCAAGAACCCAGGCCTCTTTCCTCTGGCTTCGCACTCCAGAAAATACATTTATAAGCACTGTTTTCTGCTAAAATCCAGATAAAGAATCTGAGATTGAAGCCAGTTACTCCATAGCTCTATGCCAATTATTCTAGCAAAACTCACATTCTAATGTTAAGGACTCAGTAAACAATGCGTTAGACATAATTACCCTTTTGGTGAGCAGATGAGGCAATTCCTCTTCAGTAACACACTCCTCTGGAATCTTTAGCATGACCAAGAATGTTTTATTTGATGATAATTCAAGTATTTCATTTTCGTCTTCATCAACATAAGTTACTGAAGAGAGTGGGGAGGTGAAAATAAAAAACAAAAGTAAACAGCTGCATAAAATCATACATTTATTTATTTCACTGACGGCTATATTTAAACATAACAATGAGCACTCATCAAGGGTAAAGGCTGGGCACAGCAAGCAAGGATAAGCAGAAATGCTTTCTCTGCTCAGTAAAAGCAGATAAAAGACAGGGTCTTGCCTCCATCATGGTAAAAGTTTTGTCGATTTTATGCCAAATGGGTCTCAGATTCCACTGAATACAAACTATGGGAAGGGCTGGAGAGAGGGAGTGTGAAGAACATGAACTTCATTGTTAAACTGAACCTGCTTAGCTAGGTACACTGGTGACAAGGCAGGAGCTGGGAGACAATGGGGCGGATGAACGGTGGGTGACAGGGGACAGGGAGGGAGCAAGCAACTTTTTGCATCACCTTCCAGTTCTGTGCTATCAAAGACCACAATGAGGAAGTGATGTCATCGAGCAGAGCAGAGGTGGGAGCGTGTGAGCCCATGTCTTGATGTCTCCCAGGAAGGCAGGGGACAAGCATGAAGTCATCATCTCTAGACTATGTCCCACAGGAGAGGGATGTTGACACACAGTTCGCAGGAGGGAAGTCAAACTGCACTCAGAGCCCCAGGGTATGCAGGAATTATGTCCCTGGGACAATGTGTTCAGTGTTGCTCCTTGTGTTCTAATGACTGCTAGCTAATTGATTTCTAAGCAGTTAGAGTAAAGGAAAACCACACAAAGAAAGCCAGGAGCCAGAAGCTGGCACTAGAGTGCTAATTATGCTCCCTGGCTCCACTCCAGCCTCTCACGGGCCCTACACAGGGACTACCTCTCTGGCCCTGAGAGAGGCGTGGGTGGGAAGCATCAGGTGCGTGTGTTGCCAGATATTTCCCTCAAATCTCATGCTTCAGACATAACATCATCAGCCTCATTTACTGGACTTTGAAAAGGCCATAGTGGAATAAATTCAATGTTTGTGATGAAAGGTCAGGTAAGAAGTAATAAGAATCCTGGTGCTTACTCCCTGAGGAAATCTGGACATGTGAAGTGTTTGGGGCCAGGAATGTGCAGAAAAGAGTCGATATAGCAGGCCTGAGACTGCTAGCATCGGAAAAGCCTGTTCAAAGTGGGGCCCTGGCTAGCATCTGGGAACTTGGATTCTGGGAGTTTCCACCATTCCCTGATAAGAGTGATTCATGTGCCTCAACTGTTTGTACAAACAATGTGACTAACATCTACTTTCCTGCTGGGAGGCTGGATTTTTTGTACATGCTAGGCAAAGGCTATGTTCATGACCAATCCCCAATAAAAACCTTGGGTACTGAATCTCCAATGAGCTTCCCTGGTAGATGACATTTCACATATGTTGTCACAGCTAATTGCTTGAGGAATTAAGGGAAGCCTGTGCAGCTCCACTGGGGGAGGACTCTTGAAAGCTTGCTCCTAGTTTCCTCTGGATTTTGCTCTAATCAATCCTTTTATGTAATGTATCCCTTTGCTGTAATAAATCACAATCATGAGTACAACTATATGCTGAGTCCTATAAGTCTTCCTCACAAATTATTGAATCCAGGAGTGATCTGGGGACCCCCAAAGACATGGAATTATCTCTGCATCCTTATTTGCTGTAAGTCATTACATTATTTTTCCTGATGATAAAAGTTATGCCTTTATAGCAGAAAACTTGCAAAGTATAGAAAATTAGAACAAAGCAAAGAAAAAAGTACTCATAAGCCTTTAATCAAGAGGCTACCCTCATATTTTATATTATATATTTGAGGTCTTAATGAGCAGGTAATTAATATCCTGCCTTTTGCTGACTGTTGTTATTGTTACTTATTTTGATTCTTTTGTTGTTGTTAACATATCAAAAGCTATTCCCCATGTGCTTGAAATTCCTTTCAAAGATTATTTTAATGGCTCCATAATGTTCATAATAGGCACACCTATTTTCTTAAATATGATATTTATCGTTTTCAGCTTTTCACTGCTATCAATAATGTTGCAATGGATCTCATTGAGCTCTACACCACCATGTAGATTTCCACAATAGATATCAACGCCTCAGAAAGGAATAAGAAATGCCAGAGGATAGCACAGGATTCAAATAATTGCTAAACTCAAGGGCACTGAGAAGAGATGCCAAGTTCAAAAAGAAGTCTCCAATAACAGCTCTATGACATATACTTAACTTGTATCACCCAAATAATGAATCTGTACAAAGACCTTGATAAATAGTTGTGTTTGTCAAAATAATAACAGCAGCAGCAGGCTTACCCAGCCAGGAGAGTTTTTGTGTCACTAATGAGACAATCTGAACAGCAGCAGAAAATGTGTTTTTAAAAAAAAAAATCACAAAAACATATACAGTATGTTGAAGGAAAATGAAAACAGCTCTTTGGCTGGAATATAAGAAATGAAGCTAGAGAAGGAGGCCTTAAATGCCAGATGCCTTCAGAAGGTAACAAAAGGTTGATAAATGTGTCCCACACAGACAGTAGAGGCTGGCATTTGTGGGAGGTTAATCTGGTGGTCATAGATGGGATGAAATGGAACCCAGAGAGAATGAAAGCAGAGAGGCCAAGGGTACAAGACTGGGGGAGACCAATTTTCACTGACAGCAGTGGGAACAGGAAGGATAAAACTGAATGGGAAAGTTCAAGACAGTGGACACAGAGTTGGATTTAAAGCTAGCCAGACTCAGTTTGAACCCCTTATTAGCCATGTGACTTTGAGCAAGTCATTTAAATCTCTGAAGCTGTTTCTTCAACAGAAATATCAACACCTGCATTGCAGACGATGGTAAAGATGAGAATCAACATTCATAAAGTACCCAGCATGGTATCTTGTAGTAAGTGGGAAAGTTGCTACCAAAACTCTACCAAGTGCATGACCCGGGTCCTACTGCACACGCAGATCTCTCACAAGCCTCCCTGAAAGCCCATGGGGGGGGGTGAATTTCAGCAGCCCCCACTCTCATCTCTAGGAGACCCAAAATCCCTCCCTATCTACCTGACAATGGTCCTCAAATTTGGCGCAGAATAAATCTCTTTAAATTAAAAAAAAAAAAAAAAACTCTACCAAGGAATGACTGGTGAGAGTTAGTCTTATCTAGACATGGGAGAGAAGAAAAAATCAAAAATGCTTCCAAGATATTAAACCTGGGTAACAAGAAGGATAATAGCTACTGTATTAAACATTATGTACAAACACTCTGCTATGCACTTACCTCCTGCAATCCTCAAATCAACCCAATGAGTTAAATATTATTGTTTTCATTTTAAAATAAAGGCATTGAGGCTTAGAGAAAATGCTTAATCTGTTCAGGTCAATGAGCTACTATGTATCAGGGTCAAGGTTCATTTATATACTCAGATTCAGAAATCATTTATATTTTACAAATGTGAAAATAGGCCCAGAAGGTCGAAAAGTTTGCCTAAAGTTACACAGCTGGATACTAGCAGAATTGAAATAAACCTGGTCTCATATAAAGGCTGAGTGAATTGGGGAAAGGGTATGCAAATTGGGAAAGGGATATGCTATGTTCTGAATGTTTATGTTCCCAGCCCCAAACAATTTGTATGTTGAAACCTAATCACTAATGTGATGGTACCGTGTTTCCCCGAAAATAAGACCTACTTACAAAATAAGCCCTAGCAGGATTTCTAAGCATTTGTGCAATATAAGCCCTACCCCAAAAATAAGACCTAGTGATGGGCGTGGCTATGTAGCGTATCTGCACAACCCATGCATTTCGTTGCGGAGCAGTAAAGAAGGAGAGCGGCCCTTCTCATCTGCCCCATCGTGACAGCTACTATCCCAGAGGTGACCGGAAAGGTACGGGCAGCCCCACCAACAAGGTCGGCTCCCCCTGTCAGGTCCTGGCCATCCTGTGAGTGCTGCAAGCTGACGCTTTGAGGGGAAAATAACACATCCCCTGAAAATAAGCCCTAGGGTGTCTTCTTGAGGAAAAATAAATATAAGACCCTGTCTTATTTTCGGGGAATCACGGTAATAGAATGTGGCGGCTTCTGGGAGGTGATTAGGTCATGAAGGCAGAGCCCTTGTGAATGAGATTCGTGTCCTTATGAAAGAGTCACCAGAGAGCTACCTTGCCCCTTTGTAAGGACATGGCTGGAACATGCCGTCTATGAACAAGAAAGTAGGCCCCACCAGACACAAATGTGCTGATACCTTGACCTTGGACTTCCCAGCCTTCAGACGGTGAGCAATAAATTTCTATTGTTTATAAGCCACCCAGATTATGGTATTTTGTTACAGCAGCCTGAGCAGACAAAGACAGTATGTAAATTAATAACAGTTTCACATGTATAATGATTAAAATGATGAGTTATTTCTAGGTAGAGATTAAAACTCAGGAAAATGATACAGATGCAGATCTAGGAATCATCTTCCAGAGGGTGTGGCTGCTGCCATGGGAGTGAATGAGGTCTCTTCAGGAAAGAATGAAAAATGTGAAAAGTAAGAAAGCTCATGGACACAGGAGGCCACAATGCAGAGGCCGAAAGCAAAAACAGCAAAAAAAGACCGATAAAGTCCAGTAGTTCTATAGACTAAGAAGAGTACAGCACAGCTGAGAGAACTGAAGGCTGCAAACAGGGCCAGAGATGCAAGAAAGGCTGGATTTCATGAACAGGCAATTGCTAGTAACCTTAGGAAGAAAAATTGGGGACCAGTAGATACAAGAGGTTCTGGAGTAGTCTGGAGGCCAGACCCAAATGTAGCACTTTCTTTCTGGAAGTTTGCCAGTGAAAGAAACGAGAGAAAAACTATCTAAAGGAAGTAGCAAGAATCCTGATGGAAGACTGTTTTAAAGGAGAGATGATGCTAGCACATTTGAAGAACTGAGAAGAAACCAAGGATATCTTCTCTTCAGGAGAAGGTATCTGAAGGCCTCTGGATCAGAAGAAGCTGAGGGTCTTCTGTGGGGAGCACAGTTAAGGAGTCAGTCTTGGTAAAGTGGAAAAATGTCTGAGATTGGAAGGAAAGACAAACAGGTGAAAACGCAAAGAAATTTCAAGGTACTGGGTCAGAGCTGCTATTCTGTTGCTGCCCCAAGCACCTTGGTAGCTTACAGCTTGTTAATGCCGTCTGTTCAGGACTTTCCCACGAGTCACCCTACACCAGAGAGCATTACCCTGTGCAAACTGTCAGACTGCCAGGACCAATGACATCACAAGAAGTAGCTCTGATTCACAACTCAAAGGCAAAACAAATCCATTCAACACAGCGTCACTTAGGAAGTCCCCGCTTACATCTTGCTTACACCCCAGCATTCCTACTTGTGGGAGGGCCTGTAAATGAAGAGATTAAAAGGATCTGGAAGGAATCTGGGCGATGTACTGCTGGGGGATATCACATAAGGGTCCCCAGAGTGTTGTAACTTTAAATCCTATTTCAAAGCATTCACCTCCCTCCTTGTCACACTTTGGTTTCTGCAACATTCAGAATATTCTACCTGAACCGAAGAAGAGATTCATCCATAAGGTGTTACTCAGGTCTCTGCCCTCCCTGACTGGAGTGAATTAGTGAAGAAAGAAGAACACTTGAGGATGCATAACTGGCTCTCCAAATTGTCCATAAAGAAAACAACCTCGAGAAAAGGAGGAAGGCTTTTTTTTTTCCTTTACCCTTCACACCAAGGAGTTTATGTTCCTTAGGAAGAAGGAGAGAATCCATTAATATCTTTTCCCTAAAACCAGGCCTCCAGACAACAGGATTCCCTGGACTCTGCCCATAAAATTGGACATCTAAAAAACATTTCAATGTTGACTGTGAGTCTGGTGGAGTGCTGGCATCTTCACGTACAAAGCTCCCACTCAATGCCTTGAACTGAACCGTGATCCTGAATTTATCATCACCTCAACAGCATAACAAGGGCAGAGTAGTGGGAAAACCCACCCCAGGTTCAGAGAATAAGAAGTGTGCACTCTAGAAAATTAGCAACAATAATAAAACCAACTACAAGTTGGCCTGCTTTTATTATCACTGTATGCTGGCAATTCTTAACTGTGTCAGTGATAAAATATACCTCCCCAATGTGCAAGCTGCCCTGGAGACACTGTTGTCCCCTCCCCAGCTAGTTTCTCTTTCTGTTTTGAGATGCATTTACTGTTCAGTTCTGTGTCCACCCCAGCTGCACAGTTCTTAACGCCTCTTCCTCTAAGAGAGGAAGACTGCAGAGCCTTGAGACAGGACATTGAGGGGTTTAGAGGAGGGAAAGCAGGCAGCGAATGGCAAAGGTAGTTCCTGAGAAATCTTAGTCTCTCAAGGAATCCAGACAGCCACAGGTACAGCCCTTGACTCTGGACAGTGCCCTTTTCCCAGATAACAACATTTTCCACATAGTACCTGAAGGTTCTACAAATATTTGATTCCTATCAACAGGCTTGGCAATTAGGCAGTGCCTGATTATTTCAGATTGTCCTCCTAGAAGTGCCTACAGAGCTGCTCTGCCCCACCCCTTCTGACCTAGTTCTCCCTACTCCCACATCTGCCACGACTCTCCCTGCAGGCCCAAACACCCAAAGGCTGAGATGCCAAGTAAAATAAAAGTATTTCCTTAATTAAAAAACAAAAGTTTAAAAAAATCTCTCTTACAGCATTAACATATGTCAAAACACAAATTTACAATCAAACTAAAAATGAACTTTGCACAATAAGTGTTAAAAAATGCTTCCCTGAGGGCCGGGCGCGGTGGCTCAAGCCTGTAATCCTAGCACTCTGGGAGGCCGAGGCGGGTGGATAGCTCAAGGTCAGGAGTTCGAAACCAGCCTGACCAAGAGCGAGACCCCGTCTCTAAAAAAAAAAAAAAAAAAAAAAAAAAAAAAAAAAAAAAAAAAAAAAAAAATGCTTCCCTGAATATTATCCTATAACCTGCATGTCTCCAGAAAAACTTAACAGAAATAGAATACCTTCCTCTGCGTGTTGCTCTTTGTGAGTTGAAGAGGTTGATGACTTTTTGAGAATGAAAGACAGATCCTGAATATTAAACCACCTAGACTTGTTGCATCATCCTTTGTGAGAGGCCCAGGTGCCAACAGACAAATCAGTTTCAGGATAGAACCAACTAGCTGTGATAATAGGACAAGAGCTTGTGGCTCAATGCCAGTTTCAACATCCACATGCTGGAGCTGGTATGAAGACGAAGTATCAGTGCTTGCACCAAAATTATGGTCCTCAGCATGATGGAGGAGGTACAGCACACCTTATTAGCTTCTTCCTACCTTAAAACCAGCTTATGGCCTCAAAGACTCACCCAACCCACCTAAACAATGCCCTAAGTAACTAAGCAGACATGGTACCTGCCTGAGAAACTCACAGTCTGGAGGTTGGCTGGTATTATCAAAGTTTTCCTATGCCTTCAGGTTCTACAAAAACCTTAAGACAGAAGATTAAGGCATTGGGAGAAGGGGGAACAGGAGGTGAATGGCAAACGTACTTCCTGAGGAAAATTCCTAAGAACTCCCTCCGGAGAGACACAGGGAGCTCTCCCGTCTTGCCCTCATTCTATGACTGGTTTAGTCACTGACAGCCGACTCCACCCAAATCCTCATGGAGACTTGATCAAGCTCAGGAGTATCCTAGCTCCAGACAAGCCCCTCTCTACTAACACCCCCACATACAAATAAAATTTTTTTTCTTTCCTATTTTGAAATTGAAATGATTGCCCACTGGAGGGTGTTGTATTTATGTATTGTAAAAATTTTAACATTGATAATCATTAAAAAATTGGTAACTACCTAAAAGGCTTTAAAATGATACAGAAGACTGCATCATGCAATCATAAAAAAATGATATTCACAAAGAATTTTTAATGACTTGACAAAATAATATCATTATAACATTAAAGTTGTTTAGGTAGGCCACAGACTATTTAAAAAATCTTATCTCAAATTATTTTTAAAATATAATTAAGAAAAAGACAAGAAGAAAATATAGTAAGATATCATTATTATAGAAGGTTTTATGGGTAACTGAACCGTACTGTTTTTAAATTTAAAATAAATAACAAAATGAGATAATATATGTCAAATATATAGTTATATAGTATATACTTAGCACCATGTAAATTTTTTATACACCATACAACACAAATATAATAGTTATTTCTAAAATAAGTTAAAATAATGACAACTTTTAGGTACATGTTCTATAGAGTTTTTTAAAAAAACTCTTGCAAATATATTACTGATTATTTTATTATTATAATAATATATCAGAAATACTAGATGAAGTACAATAATTGTTTTTATTAAATAAAGAAGAAGAAAAAGAATTTCAAATAAGCAAGTATCAAGATGTAATAAGGTTTAAGTAAGTTAAAAATTTAGGAAAACTCTTTAAGATCCAATGAGTAAATTATAAAATAAAACTCTAGTTGCCATATTTCTTCTGGAGTTTACAAAACAAACAAGCAACAAAAAAATACAAGAACAACAAAAACAAAATTCATGTATATCTCCCCCCATACAACAAATTCCAAGCCAGTTTTAAATTAATGTTCTAAATAATCAAAGAGCAATGAGTGCATCTTCCATTTTAACGTAAGTCACAGGCTTTAAACGAGTTCTTAGAACATGTCAATTTCGTCCCATTTAAGTCCTCTTACCTCCATGGAGCCATAAGCCTACGATGATCACTATAGCGAAACCTAGAAAAATGGAGACGATGACCATCCACAGTTTACACTTTCCAAACAAATGCTTCTTACAGGAGCTCCAGGTGCTTTCTCTGTTAGCCTAGAAGGTGGAGGAAGATCATGAGGTAGTCACTTGGTTTCAACAGACAATTTTTTTTTTTTTTTGAGACAAAGTCTCACTCTGTTGCCCGGGCTAGAGTGCCGTGGCGTCAGCCTAGCTCACAGCAACCTCAAACTCCTGGGCTCAAGCAATCCTTCTGCCTCAGCCTCCCGAGTAGCTGAGACTACAGGCATGTGCCACCATGCCCGGCTAATTTTTTCTATATATTTTTAGTTGGCAAATTAATTTCTTTCTATTTTCAGTAGAGACAGGGTCTCGCTCTTGCTCAGGCTGGTTTCAAACTCCTGACCTTGAGCGATCCTCCCGCCTCAGCCTCCCAGAGTGCTAGGATTACAGGCATGGGCCATCGTACCTGGCCTCAACAGACATTTTGAATATCTACTAGGAGCTAGGAAGATTGCAGGATCCTGACCTCAGGGGGCCTACACTCTACTGCACGGAGTTTACAAAAAGATACATGAGGGCAGAATGGAACCTCACAAAGAAGTTAGCAAGAAAATGTTCTGGGGGCTCTGAGGTGGAGAAGACAGGTAGAATTGGGAAAGATGGATTTGGGAAGGCATTCCAAACCCAGGAAAGAGCAGCCACAGTGTTGATTCGTAATGGAACTGGCCAACAGACTAGTCTGATGATCCGAACGTGAGTGTCGGAGGCAAGTAAGGAAAGTCAAGATTAGAGAAAGTGAAAGGTTGGAGCATACTCGAGAGGGTTCTGATTGCTACCAGAACAGTTTGGACTTAATTTGGTGTGCACTGGTGACCTGAAGGTTTCGGAACATAAGAGCAGAGTTGAAAATGAGGAGAAAAATTATGTGTAGTTTGGATTTGACGCACTAAGAAAAAGCTACAAGGCTAATGCTGTGGCCCAGATTCTATGTAAAAAAAAGCCTGGGAAGGGAAATGAAGGGACAGATGCAAGAAACAGAAGGAAATATGCTGCAAACAGGTGCAGTGAGGCAGAGAGAGGGGCCAAAGAAAACGATTACGATTACTATGGTATATCCAGCACCAGCATCATTTCACTTAATCGCAACATCCCTTCAAGGTGGGCATTAGCCCATTTCAAAGACACAGTTCGGGGGGATTAGCCAGGACTAATCCCTGCTGTGAGTCACTGCAAAACT
This sequence comes from Cheirogaleus medius, assembly GCA_008086735.1. NCBI lineage: Eukaryota > Metazoa > Chordata > Mammalia > Primates > Cheirogaleidae > Cheirogaleus > Cheirogaleus medius. Next base: position 60,351,214 of record VBSM01000272.1, read on the forward strand.
CTTGAACTCTCCCTTTTGTCCACAGCCTCCTGGCAGCACCATGTGGAGCTCCAGGTTATGAGTATCAGGAGGGTTAGGAGGGGCCTGCACCTGCCCCTAACAGTCCCATCACTCTTCTTCTACTTCCCCCTGCACCAAGAGGTAATTCCTAATGGATACCATGGGAAACAATGGACTATGATGGCGGGGGTGGGGGGACGTCTCTGTATCTGACATACCTGGATTCCAATCTGAGGTATACCACCTAAAGGCAGGGTGACTTTATATACAAGCTACTGAAACTCACAGCCCCCAGGGTCCTCAACTTTAAAATATATAAATCTAGCTCACAGGGCTGTTGCAAAAACTAGAGATAATGGTAACAAAGCATCTGCTAACAGCTAAACAAAGATTAGGAGCTGGACCCAGGGGAGTAATCACTCCTCAGTCATTACTCAGAGTGTCCCCCTGTCCCACAAAGCAGCAGCAGACACTTGAGGAGACACTCTTGAACTGATGCCTTGTTCACTTTCTCTCCCATTCTTATTTTGCTGGTGGCCATCAGAAAAGGAAACTGTTAGTCACATTCAGGCTACCATGCCTGGATGCACAACAGAGTCACCTGGGGAGAATTTTAATGACACATACCTCGGCCCCACCGGCACCTAGGGTGTGGACAACCACGTTGTAGGGGAGGTGGGAGCAGGCTCTGGCTTGTAACTTTAAACCTTCCAAAGTGAATCAACTGATTTACCACAGTTGAGACCCCTGGTCTGAAGCTTCCCACCCTTCAGGAGCCAGGTCAAATCCCCCCTTTTGTGGACACTTCCCTTCCCACCAGCCCTCAGTGATATCTCCCAGCTCATGGGCTGCCCACATAGCTCATCTGCCACTGCCACTGACTGCCCTGTCTGGTTTCATGCTCAAATACAAACAGATACTGGCCTTATCTTCCTAGGCAAATTGAAACCACATACAGGGAGGGGTGGTTCTTAAACTTCCTTATTCTTAGATTCCACACTTTTGCCCCCTACGGGTCATAGACATTTAATGTGTGTTGCTTAGTTGTAGAGGGCTCCAAAAATTTTAAGAATGTACTTTGAGAAATCTTGGAGGAAGGGTCAAACGTTGGAGCCCCTAAGTGCACTCTACACTGGCTCTCAGGCCCAGCCTGTCACGGGTGCGAGGAGAGCAGTAAAGGCCCTGGGGCTCAGGAGTGCAGGTATAGGGCCACCTCACACCCCTACGCAAAGACTGCAGAACCGCTCCAAAGCCACCAAAACCAAAGGCTTAATAAGACACATTGGAAAAAAAATCCCAGTACAAGGAATCTTTAATTTCTCAGGGGACAGAAACATATACCCCCACTTACAGAGCTCTTGGGACCAAAAGACCATGTGCTGTTTTCAGTCCTTATACAAAAGGTAGCCGGGACCATAAAGATTAGCACAAAAGTAAATAACCTGGAGTCTCAAACAAGCCACAGAATAATTGTCAGTGCACCTCCCTGGCCTCTTGTGCCCTCACCTAGGCTGTTCCTTAGAGATCATAAATTAGGGCTCTAGTGGCTTAAAAAGACCACTAATTACTCTGAGACTTCCTAGAGGAACTCAGCTCAAAATGACACAGTGCTCGTCTGCAGGGAATGCCTCTGCTTGTCCAGCCCAAGGCTGCCATCCTACAGACTGGTGCCCTTCACTGATCTGTCCTCAGCCCTAAAACCAAGGCCACTGATCATTGTCCCTTGCATGACTAATCTTCATAGACTTTAAGTCATTATAAAATGGTCTGTCAGCTACTCCCAACCCAACAACAGAGTACACAGTGCTTCTCCGCTGTCTGCACATTAGAATCAACTGAGGAATTAGTACTTTTTTTTTTTTTTAGAGACGGGGTCTCGCTCTTGGTCAGGCTGGTTTCGAACTCCTGACCTTGAGCTATCCACCCGCCTCGGCCTCCCAGAGTGCTAGGATTAGGAATTAGTACTTTTTAGACGTGCCCCCAGGAGATTCCAATGTGACCTGAGAGTGAAGAACCTCTGCTACAGTAGGTGTGTGCTACCTGTGCTGTCTGAGCCTCCTCTCAAAATTGGATCATGAAGACACACTGCCTCTTTCCCTGGCTTCTTCATTCTCTCTTGCCCAGGTTCTAGGTCATGAGGAGAGGCCACAGACAGGTTCTTCTTCCAGAGATCTTTGCAAACTGCACCTACATTCTATGATTGCACTATATGGCTCAAGAATTTTCATGGCTTTCTTCTGAGCATTCCCCCAATACTCACATCTCTCTTCAGGTAAAAGTCTAAATACTGGACACAGGATCCCATAACAACTGCAGGACTATCTATCTCTTCAATCCAAAAAGCTTTTCTTCTCTTCTCTGGCTCAATCAGGAGCGGATATGATATAGATTAGGGAAAAATTTCTTAGCACATAGAAAAATCTGTTCCTTATAATCTTCATTGTGGGATTTAATCCACCTGTTGTTTGATCCAAGCACAAGAGAGCCAGTTGATTCTTGTCCTGGACTGAACAACATATAGCAATGGGCTAATTTTTAGCTAGGCCATTCAAGTAAGTCTTGCCTGCCTCAGAACTAGCAATTTACTGGTTTATTGTTGTTCTAATGATGCTGCCATCATTTAAAATGTCCCTAGGACTTCTATGTGAAAACTGGGTCAGAGCCTGTAATGAGCTATAAAAGAAAACCGGTCTCACTTTATTATCCATAATTTCTTTTTCACTTTTGACTCAATGATATTGCTATGCTTACAGTGATGGCAGGCAAAGTGGAGTTCAGTGGCTTATGTTCCTTTCTCCAAATCCCCTCACCCAGATCAAGAAAGGGAAAGCAGTTCTTTCTACTGCCTTTGTACACTCTCGGCCCAGCTCTTCCAAATAGGAAGACACCCACGATATGAGATGTCTTCTTCCTAACGATCCCACACCTGTTCCCCACTCTTCACTCATCTACCCTCTCACCCATCCACCTGCAACTCCCTCGTCATTCCAGATGTAACACTCAACTGCTATTTCACTTAAATTACCTAATTATAAATTACCTAACTTACAGAAATTAGTAATAGATAATTTATAATTTAGGCAACCATAAATAAGTTATATATGATATATATTTCAATTATCTACTGATAGATTAAATAGATCAACAGAAACAGCATAGGTTTGAGACCTAAAAAACCTGAATTTAAGCTTCAGAGGCACCACTGAGTGAACTTGAGCATTTTAGTCACTCCTGAGAGCCTCAGTTTCTTCCCTCCGTTCCTCCACCTGACAAATCAGAATACTGACACCTTCCTCTTAAGTTTTTTGTGATACTCAAATGCATTTATGTATCACAAGTGCCACATGACAGGTATAAAACATATGGTTAATGAAAATGCATGGACTTACACTACATTTCAAAATTGGAACTCTTTTTTTTTTTTTGAGACAGGTTTCACTCTGTTGTCCAGGCTAGAGTGCCATGGCATCAGCCTAGCTCACAGCAACCTCAAACTCCTGGGCTCAAGCAATCCTTCTGCCTCAGCCTCAAGAGTAGTTGGGACTACAGGCATGTGCCACCATGCCTGGCTAATTTTTTCTATATATTTTTAGTTGTCCAGATAATTTCTTTCTATTTTTAGTAGAGACAGGGTCTCACTCTTGCTCAGGCTGGTTTCAAACTCCTGACCTCAAGCAATCCTCCCGCCTCAGTCTCCCAGAGTACTAGGATTACAGGCGTGAGCCACCATGCCCGGCCCAAAATTGGAACTCTTGACACACGGTTTAAGGAGACCTACGCACAAAATTCTTAAGTGTTTGAATCCTTCAATTGTGCTAGCCAATACTTTTAATGACCCTACTGAGGATTGAATTCTGACCTTTTTTCTTTTGCCCAGATTACTTTCTAAGAGGCCTCATGAGCCATGCCTACAAACAATAAAATCTCATTAAATGAGTTTTTATTGACCCAGTATAAGGTGGCTTACTTTCCAACCTGATTCCTGTATAGCAGTACATGTCAAATAGAAGACCCCTTATCCTAATTCCATTTTAGCAGACCGCTATCTACGAATGTTCTATGATTCCTTTCTATAAACTCTAAGTCTTTACACAAAGCTTAACTCTTTCAACCAGCTGTTATCTAAAGAATCCCTAAAACCCACCTATGCTTTGTAAGCCCCTCCTTCACGATGTCCCACCTTTTCGGGCCAAACCAATGTATACCTTCCATGTATTGATTTGAGGTTTTACCTGTAATTCCTCTCTCCACGAACATATAAAATCAAACCGTAACCCAACCACCTCAGGCACATTTTCTCAAGACCTCTTGAAACCATCATGCACACATTCAGCTCAGAATAAACCCCTTTAAATTATTTTACAGAGTTTGAGTTTTCCATCAACACTGTATTAATTGACTTTTTAAATTGAAATACCTTATTCTATTGAACCAAAGAAAATGATTAACATACTAGGAGATGGATTTTTTTCTCTTTTTTGAAATTTTTCCTGTTTCAGTGTTTCTACAATGCCCTCCCAGTATTCATGGAACCCTCCACTGTCACTCCTCCTATCACTGACCACAGCTTTCCCACCCCAGTGACCCACAAGGCTAACACACAAGGAAGTCTAGGATGTCTGTATATACCTAACAAGGAAGTCATTAGAACATGAAAGAGCAATCTCTACAGGACAGGTGCTAACAATTATAAAATACTGATACCCTACATAGATTTGGTATGTTCTGCTCCTCAACTATTTTCAACAAGGCATTCCTAAGGCTTGGCACATTACACTACCCCCATGGACAACCTTGTCCCTGGAACACACTTTATAGTGGGGAAGCTGTCACCAGATCTCTGGATTCAGTCCCAAACCATGGAGTCTTTGGGGTGTCCAGGTCTATCTACTGTGAAGCAAGCAGTCTCAGTTCCCATTCCTAGACATTGCTCTCAAGGATCCACAGGGCAGGTCCATAGTCATGGTCACTTGCACTTACAATTAGACCATCTTTGTTCAACCTTCATTTTCCTGTGGTGTTCCTGTTTCATTTAAAGATAAAGAACCAAATTACTCTCCAGAATACCTATAAAAACAGACTTTTACAGTATTTCCAGGAATCAATGCAGAGCAAAAACAATGCTTTCAACATTTGAATTTACTGCTTATCCCTAAAATCAACAGTTGGGCAGCCAAAAAGTTGGGGGTGAAGGAGAGGGTCTTAAGAAGATCAGATTGGAACTTTATATATATACATATGGAGTTCCGTGTACCCAGCAAACCTCAAGCCAATCTTGGAGGTTCATCAGAAGGTGAATGGTCTGGAATTCAAAGCTCTGATGTTTTACAAGCATTTGCTAGGAGTGAATAATGTTCAATCAGAAAAGATCTCAGCCTAAACATCACCAGACTTCCTTAGGGATTAAGAGGAGCAAAAGCAGATGGAGCATAGTCTAGTCCTTTGAGGCAGGAACTTTGAAAGTATTTCCCTTCAAGTGAGCAGGGTGCGTTCACCTCCCACCCTGCGCCCCCCTAACTCCTCTTGTTCTTGCTGCTCTCTCCTCTCTCCCCTCTTCCCTCTCCCCTCTCCCCTCTCCCCTATCTCTCTTCCTGCAGAATGAAATGGCCAGGCTGGGAGAAGATAGAAAGTGTCTGGAGGTTGGTGAGGCTGGATGGGGGGTGGGGGATGGGGTGGTAGGGGAGGGAGAGGGAAAGCGGGTGGAAGTGGCGAGGCAGTGAAGGTAAGAGGGAGGCAGAAGAGATTCTCATGAAAAAGAGACTCAATCTATCATTCTCCTTCTCCCTACTTGAAAAAGAAAAAAAAACTAAATTAAAAGTTACATAACTATTAAAAACTACCTCTATCCCTGGGGATTCTCTCTCGGTGAAAAGAGGAGCGGCCACAGGCCACACCTCACCACCAGGATTCCTGAAGTGCCCCAGGGGTCGGAGGGGTCGGAGGGGCCCGGGGGCGGGGGCGGGTTGCTGGGGCCTAAAGGCATCCCTTTCGCTCTCCTCCGTCCAGAATATTCGAGCACGCAACACCCAGGCTCTGCGTCTGTGCCGCCCGGAAGCCTGGCTGGAAACCTGAAACTGCGGGTGCCAGGCCCCTGTACTGCTGTCGCGCCGCCGGGGACCTTACCTGGGCTAGGCAGGGACCGTCGGCCGCCGCAGGGATGGCCTGGACGTCTCCATTGAGAGGCGTCTGCTCGTCCGGCTGCCCCTCGAGCACCGAGAGCTCCAGCTGCTCTCCCAGCGGCGGGGACTCGGCCCCTTCCATGGGCCGGCAGAGGAGGTCGGAGCGGCTGGGCTGGGAGGCGCCACGCACCTGAGGGTGCAGAGTCCGAGGCTGCCTCCCTGGCCCGCACTCCACCCAGCAGGCGGGGCGGCCCTAGACCTCGGGCGGCGGGAGGGACTGGAGGGGAGGGGCGGGCGAGCGGCGGGCACCGCGGCCTCCTGCCGGGTAGAGCAGCTTAGGCTGTGCCCTGCCGTGGGCTCCGAGCGGAGGAGGGCTGTTTTTCTGGTTTGTTCAGGGCGCTGCCTGCTATGCCTTTCCCTGTTCAAGCAGACATAAACCATCTCAGCTTACGACCTGCTTGGTTTAGGGTCGTGGTAAGGAAAGGATGAGGCTGGCAGCGCTGTCCCACGGAAGAAAGTCTGCATTCTACCCCTAAGAGCTGTTGCTTACGGAAGTTTGCCCCAGCCCTCGCTGCCCAGCAAAAGTTCATTCACTGAACCAACAAATAAGCAGAAAGCATCTACTGCGTACTAGGCATGTGCTGGGTTCTGGGCACATGAAGATGAATAATACACGCGAACGCACTTCCTATTCCAAGTCCAGAGTCAGGCACAGAGACAGTGCTGGGTGGCCTGGGGAGACCGCTGACTCTAGAACCAGGCTACCTGGGTTATTCCCCACTCAGCAGGTTCCTCCTAACTGTGAGACCTCCGGCTTCATCTCTCTGTGCCGGGGTGTCTCCCCCTGGAAAGCTGGCATGAGTACCCCCTATTGTATTTGTTGCCAAGAATTAAAAGCTGCTGTAAGTAAATCACTCAGAACAGTGACTGACACATAGTAAGCACTCATAATGCTGGCTACTATTATTTATCTTTAGGGGAGGAGCCATAGACACACACCCTCCATCTGCACATGTATACACAAACACCAGTCTCCTTGACTCCCTACCCATAGTTCAGAACTTCTGGTTTTGTGAGCCTGGAATTATGTTTGCTAAACAAAGTGTGTGTTGGTCCAAAGGCCTCACCTCCCAACCTTCTGTTCAGAGCAGGCTTGCTCCCTGCTTTTCACCCTTTCCACAACACACACACATTAAGACCAGTTTGGGGCATTGACAGGAAGCATATAAATAATCTCTTCTTCAGAAGATGTTGACTTGAGTCCAAAAGTCTGACACCCTCGATGCCTACTGTTGAGACACTTTGCCTAGAGAGCCTGTCTCCAGTTGTCTGCTGTCTGCTATCAGATCATCTGAACTTCACACTCCATCTGCCCGCTGAAGGGGGTGGTGCTAACTGCAGTGACTCAGTGGCTGGTCTGCACTGACTTCTGCTCTCTCTGCTCTAACAGGCAGATCCTGTGGACATTAGGCTGCAGGATCCAGGTTGCATTCTCGGCTAGGATTTTGGAAGAGGCTTTTTAACCAAGAAGCGAGTGTTAAGGCAATCAACAAGGAATTCTGAGGCACCCAAGGGACAGCAATAGCAAGAAGCTGTTAGCACCCCTAGGCCTAAAAGGGACTAGAGACTGATTAAGAACTGCAATCACTGAAGGGATGGGGTGGGAGGTAGGGTTGGTTCCTGACAGGATCTGTGGTCTCAAAAAGATGCAGACCTGACCAGAATAGAAGCATGGCAAGCTCTCAAACACTTGACCCCACCCCATATCCTTACCCAGGACCCAGACAACTTTTCTCCTGGTTGCCTGATTAGATTGCAGGAGCTCAATATCAACGGGAGATTTCCTCTCATATCAGATGGATTATGGCAGTCTTCCAAGCTCTCCTTTTGCTATTGCATTAAGATTCTCTGAGGTTCTTTGTATTATTCTGGACACTATTTAATAATAGTGTTGTTATTACTCCTTTGTTTTGTTCCAGGGAAAACAAATAATATTCTTTTTTTCTGCTGTTTTCATCTGTTTGGTGGTACTGTTAACTCTGGCTCCTGTTAATGAAAAGATTATTCTGAGATAGAGTATGAAATCCTCTAAATCAAGACAAAATAAATCATGAACTAAGATGTATTGACAGTGTGCTGTAGGTTTACAATTATGCAAGGTATTGTAAGACCCTGAAAATAAAAGAAAGTCTTGGCCATTGGGGTTTTATAAAAGAATCAAAAGCCAGATGATGATGATATTTCTGAAAAATTTCCCTTTCACTCCAATCATATAAAAATGTCTTTGCCTTTTCACTGCTGACCAGCATTACCACAGTTTCTTTGAATTTCGTATATGTGCTTTCAATCCAAACTACCATGATTCTTCATTCTACATTTAGTAATTGTTGGTAACAGTTTTGCTGGTTGGTTGATTGATTTCTCTGTATACAACATTACCAGGTACCATGGTTGAAGAAGATCCATTATAATATGGCTAGACACAATTGGATTGGAAAGCATTAATATGGGTACTTCCTCTGCCAATAAATAAGTTTTGCTTTATTTGCATTTGTTAAGGAGATATTTTTGTGCATTTAATTTCATGAGAATGCTGAAGTCAGGTACCGTTTTTACCGGAATTTTTTATTTCTATAAATCAAATTGGCCTACATCCTTACAAACATCTGCACCTTAAATGGGAACATAAAGTAAGGACATCTCTCTTATTTCTTATTTTATTTTAGAGGCTTGGTTCATGACATTACTTTAGGTTTCTTCCATGTCTGGATCAATGACCTTTGACACCTAAGAATAAATATACCAATACCCGTAGGGCAGTTTTTTATGGAATACACATTAATCTCTCTGTCTTTCAATAAACACCAAATGTGTATACTCTGACATTTCCAGCTGAAAATAATCCAGTGATTTATTTTATTGCATTCTTTATAAAGAATCTATTTTTAACAAACCACAGTTAAAAATCCAGCTGGTACAATTACAGAAGAGAAGGGACATATTTATGAATCCAAGGAACAAAGTTTGACACCCTTGTGTAAACACCAGGAAAGTTTGGTCTTCCACATCCATGGCCCCAGCTAACAATGCCAGTCAAAATCCATTTTCCATCACTTTTTCTTCGGCAAGATAAAGGTCCACCTGAATCTCCCTACACAGAAAGATAATGTAAGTATGAAGTACATTTGTCCCATGATTGTTATCATTAATATGTCTAATGGATTGTGTTCGAAAGTTGGATTCTGACATGTTTTTGCTTGGCTAATCACTATGCAGTTTGAGAAGTGTCAAGAAATAATGTTAAACTTCTAATGTCATTTTAGAATTATTCTTCCTATAATCACGAATCTGCATTCATTTTAAGAAACTTGATTCTTTAGGCAAAAAATAACATTAGAGTATTCCTGCAGGTAAAAACACCTCTCACCTTCAAATAAAGAAAAAACCTCAGTAGTGGTAGTAATATTACTAGTAGTGGTAGAAGTAATAATAATAAGAGCTAACATTTATTTAGTGCTAGATATGTGCCCAGCACTGTTGGGGGTCATTTAATCCTCAGAACCACCTTATGAGGCATAGGTAGAAGGTTGACTTCTATCTCTGGTCCATGTGACTTCAGTAGTTGGCTAATAATTTTCAGGGAGAAAAGAAAAAGAGATCTTGTTTAGTTAGCCTGGTCCAGTGAAGCAACCCTAACAGCCACTGGCCAACAGTTGTCACAAACAAATCAAACTCACATGAGAGTCCCTTCTGACAACTCAATTCCACAAAGTAAAGGCTCAAATAATTCAAAGTTTAAACATAATTTCTACAATATTGATTCTTTAAATTCTAATATCTGGTTTTATTCTCCTATTTTGGAGTGTAGGCAAAGGTGCAACTTACTCAGTGGCAAAGACAAGAAAGCAGTCCAAATTTGCCGTTTCCCACTCACACAATTTTATACCTGATTAGGCAAATTCTGGCTAGTAAGGAAACTGGGCTCTGGTTTTAATTATTGCCACACCAATTCTACTAATATTAATTCTAATTTAATGCATAAACCCCTACAGCCATGTTGAACAGGACTATGTAACCAACAAGCTGCAGGAAGCACAAAGAACAAAGTAGCAGCTTTAGCATCAGAGAGAGAGGCAAGGGTTCAAATCCTAGCTCAGACATTTACACTTACTAGCTGTAAGACCTTGGGTAATTTACTTACTCTCTTTGTGCCTAGTTTCTTCTTCTGTAAAATTAGGATAAAAGAATGATGTGGATGAATTTATGCAAAGGACCTACCACAGTGTTTGCCACAAAATAGGAGCTCAAAAGATAGAAATCATTATTATAATAAAATGAGGTTTTGTGGCATCATGTCCACATCATGGAGAGATGTGACAACAGCTCCCCCATCCTCCTCATCCTCTAAACCATCTGTTTACTCTTTGGTGATCACGTATTGCTGATCTCCATCAATTGGACTCCCAGGCTTAGGGAAACATCCTCTGTCAGGGGGCCTCCCCGGAGGGCTGCATACAAGTACTCTCTGTCACCTCTCCCACTCCTCTTCCCTCAACCTGTGCTTCAAAGAGTGAGTAAATATTAATAAAACCCTTATAGTTTCAGAAGTTAAATGGCTGCTGCTAAGGAAATAGGTGGCAATCCTGAAGCACAGCATGCATGTGTGTGTCTTTGTATTGCTTTCTTTTCTAGTTTTCAGTTATAAGAAAATCATGGCAGAATGATGAAAGCTGACCTCATCCTCTAAATGTTGGAGGAAACTACATCAGGACTAGAAAACTGAGTTCTATAGAACCAGTTCTTTCAACACCTCTCCCTGATCTTAGGCAACTGGATTATAATTAATATCTGGGCAACTCAGATAAGTGAAGGGGAATACCTGCCCTAGTTATTTCCCAGTGTTATGCAGATTGAATGGCAAAGCATTTGTGGAAAGCACAACATGTTAGGCAAGGAAAACGCGTGATGACTTACTTTGCAGGCATCTCTCTTGCCTGACATTACACCTGCACAGAGCATCCTCGAAGTGATGATCCCATAGGTGGAAACACAGAGGGTTTGATCAATAAGCTCTACCTCTGCTTGCTGCAGGACAGGGGAACCTTTATTATCTGGAAAACACATCAGAAGTAGAAGTCATGGTAATGGTAATGACTATACTTACTCAGGGCTTCATTTGAACAATTAACTCACATTATCTTCTTTTATCCTCATAGCAATTCTTTTAGGTAAATTCTACTATTTTCCCCATTTTGCTGATGAGAAAATGGAAGCTTAGATTAAAGACCTTGCCCAATGGCACACAGCTAGCGAGTAACAGCAGAATTCAAACCCAAGGTCTGACTCCATCACTTGAGCCTCTCTGCCACACTCCTCACCATGTCCTTTTGCTTTCTGTAGGATGGTGAGTCAACAACAGTTATTACCAATATTTACCATTCAGGAGGGCCCCTTAAATGGAGCGGCATAACTGATATATGGGAGTCTCCGAGAAACCATAAAAATTTAGCAGTTTGGATATTGCCCTTTCACTTCCTTTCTAACCTGTCTGGCTAAGATGATTCAGAAAAATACACACACACACACACACACACACACACACACTCATGCTTATAAAGAAAACTCTGATAAGTTGGCTGGGTAAATGCTTTCCTCTTGTGATATATGGTAATTTAATTAAGGCACTGAGCGCAGCAACCTATTAAGGCTATAAGTGTTCAAATGATTAGCTTGACACCTCAGTGGACCCAAACTGGTGGTGAGTATTATTACTTCAGTAACTAACTGAGAGCAGTGAGCAAGTGAGAAGCTGCCCACTGTGAATCTTTAGAGAATGGCAAAGAGAGGCTGCAGGGTAAGGTGCATGAATTACAGACACTGTATCTGTCCTAAGCCCTTGGGAAGGACTGCAAAGGAATCTGAGGTGACTGGAAGACCAAGGGAAAGTATTAGCACTAACCTGTGGGGAGACATTCACAGGCTTTTGATTTGTCCCCTCACTGTATATTCAGACTCATCCAGGAATCCTGGACCATGGAAAACCTCGGCAGGGCAGATGTAGGGGCTTCCCCACTATACAGCCTGACCTTTGGGCATATTGAAAAAGATGTCACCTCTGGGTAGAGGAATTATAAAAAAGACATCGCCTCTGGGTGGACCAGTTCTATGGCTGGTATAACCCCCAGGCCTGGATTGGTAGTCTGGGGAGCTGAGGGCAGCCTGGAGTTCAGCTCCCGTTCTTATCCCTTGGCTGGTTGCCCTGGTGCAGGACAGACCCACTTAATCTTCTTCCAGACAGTTGTCTATGAGCTGGCACAGTTGGATGTGCATGTGTATGTTCTCGCTGTCATAAAAATGAATCACTTTGGATAAAGGGAAACATAAAATAAGGCAGAATTGGGCCAGACATGGTGGCTCACACCTGTAATCCTAACACTCTGGGAGGCCGAGGAGGGAGGATCGTTTGAGCTCAGAAGTTGGAAACCAGCCTGAGCAAGAGCGAGACCCTCTCTCTACTAAAAAAAAACAGAAAGAAATTAGCTGGACAACTAAAAGTATATACAGAAAAAATTAGCCAGGCATGGTGGTGCATGCCTGTAGTCCCAGCTACTGGTGAGGCTGAGGCAGTAGGATTGCTTGAGCCCAGGAGTTTGAGGTTGCTGTGAGCTAAGCTGACGCCACAGCACTCTAGTCCGGGCAACAGAGTGAGACTCTGTCTCAAAAAATAAATAAATAAAAAATAAGGCAGAATTGTTCCTCTATAGGGGGCAAACCTAGCAAACCCATCAGAATTTGAAATGGGCCCATACTATCTAGTTGATCCTGGCTCATACATCCTCCTCTCCCCCTTTATGAGGTGTGCCCTGTTTCTTTTGGAGCAGGTAGAGAGCATCATAAAACAGGGACAAAACCCTCCTCCAATCCAACCTTTCAGAGGCTTGAAGAGACAATATACACAAACCCTCTCTACGGACCCCAAAGCCCTACATCAACACAAGTTATCCTCCTCTGCAGGTAAGGGCATGACCGTTCATTCACACACACACACCTGCTTCGTGCCTTCGCCCCCAGCCAGTGACCCAGCACTTCTCCCCGCTGCGCACTTTCTGGCCGGCAGGAGGAATGCATATTGGCTGAATGAACTGCTTCAGGGCCTCAGGCCAGGCAATACTGAGCTGTAGCAAAGCAATGTCATAGTCAAAGGTCTGACTGTTATAGTACTCGTGGACCACAATTCTTCTCACCGGGGAGACAAACTTGGCGTTTCCCTGCGCATACATCCCGAGGTGGGCAGTCCACGGTGTGGGGTCTGACAGCCTGGTAGAAAAAGAATGAAGCACAAAGTTGGTAGCTTGAAGAACCATATGTGCTTTGGAAACAACTCTCTAGAGAGAGATGAGGGCTAAGAAAGGAAGGCCTGCCTTTCAGTGCCTTGTCACAGCCACTGGCTCTGTCCAGGGAGGTGGCAAGATACACAACTCTGAGCCTCCCTTGTCTTCTTAGTAAAACCGGAGGTGAAATAAGCTGTGGTAAGGGTGGTGAGCCACAGCTATGTTCCAGAAAGTTCCCTCAACAACATCCTAAGGAAATGCTTGAAAATTTCTTGCCACTGGTATTTCATGAACCGCACCCAGGTCAAGAATGTTGGTAACTAGAATTAGTTACATTCTTCCTAGTGATGCTGAAAATGGCATTAATGTTGACAGACAGGCCAAAGGCAGGGGTCTGGGGACCCTACTACCAAATCCAAATTATTTGAATACCGAGATAGATTAGAAATCAATGTGTTATAAGCAGGAATTTAATGAGATTACTTCTTGCAAGCTACTGGAAGCTTTAAAGATCACTGCTCTAACTGCTCAAGTGTCACCATTCACAGGGCACCAACAGCCCCTCCCCTGTCAGTCCTTCCAGAATCCTTCTTTCTTTTTTTTTTTCTTTTTTTTTTTCAGCATAGTATGGGGATACAAATGTTTAGGTTACATACATTGCCCTTGCCCCACCCGAGTCAGAGCTTCAAGTGTGTCCATCCCCTAGACAGTGCACATCACACCCATTATGTGTGTATACATTCACCCCCTCTGCCCCCCTCCCACCTGCCCAACACCCAATGAATGTTACTACTATATGTGCATGTAAGTATTGATCAGTTAATACCAATTTGCTGGTGAGTACATGTGATGCTTATTTTTCCATTCTTGGGATACTTCACTTAATAGAATGGATTCCAGCTCTATCCAAGATAATACAAGAGGTGCTATGTCACCATTGTTTTTGTGGCTAGGTTGAACTCCATGGTCTACATATACCACATTTTATTAATCCACTCATGTATTGATGTGCACTTGGGTTGTTTCCACATCTTTGCAATTGTGAATTGTGCTGCTATAAATATTCGAGTGCAGATGTCTTTTTTATAGAATGTCTTCTGTTCTTTTGGGTAGATGCCCAGTAATAGGATTGCTGGATCAAATGGTAGATCTACTTGTATCTCTTTGAGGTATCTCCATATTGCTTTCCAAAGATGTTGTACTAGTTTGCAGTCCCACCAGCAGTGTAGGAGTGTTCCTATCTCTCTGCATCCATGCCAATATTTATTGTTTGGGGACTTTTTGATAAAGGCCATTCTCACTGGAGATAAGTGATATCTCATTGTGGTTTTGATTTGCATTTCCTTGATGATTAGAGAGGTTAAGCATTTTTTCATATGTTTGTTGGCCATTAATCTGTCTTCTTTTGAAAAATTTCTGTTCATGTCCTTTGTCCACTTTTTGATAGGGTTGTTTGATTATTTTTCTTGTTGATTTTCCTGAGTTCTATACAGATTCTAGTTATCAGCCCTTTATCAAATGTGTAACATGGGAATACTTTCTCCCATTCTGTAGGTTGTGTTTGCTCTCGTGATAGTTTCTTTGGCTGTGTGAAACTTTTTAATTTGATGAGATCCCATTTATTTATTTTTGTTGTTGCTGTGATTGCCTTTGGGGTCTTCATAAATTCTTTGCCTATGCCAATGTCTATAAGAGTTTTTCCAACATTTAGTCCTTCCAGAATCTTAATCTTGCACAAGTCACAGAGGGGCTTATAGTCTCCATGTGAGGCTTCCATTTCCACCACTGTAGCAGTGGGGGTGAAGAGAATGTAGAAGCCCAAAGAGTATGGTCTTAGCTGAGGTCTCATGAGTGGCACTGGAGAGCCAAAAGAATATTAAGGCTAACACGTTATTTGGAGCAGTTTCACAGCATAAAACAATAATGATCAAACAGATGTGAAGCTATTTTAGTAATTAACATAATTCCTATAGTTTCCAGAAGAAACAAAAACTAAAATTGTATAACTTCGCTGAAATACTCTACTTAAAAAAATTCAGAAGGAGGCCGGGCATGGTGGCTCACGCCTGTAATCCTAGCACTCTGGGAGGCC
>VBSM01000272.1:60376540-60399557 GCA_008086735.1 Cheirogaleus medius
ATATTTGTACCCCCATAATATGCTGAAATAAAAAAAATAAATTAATTAAAAAAAGAGAGAGTAGGAGTGAGGTCCTAGGTTGGTTCAGGAAGCCCACAGATCTACATTTCTCTGGGTTTCTTTCTGATCAGATCAGCTTCAACCCATTTCCCAGCATCAGGATTAAGCCAGGCCAATTAGGACTCTGTTACCTCACAAAATTGGCTAGTGGTCTCTACCTATCAGAACCCCATCAGAACCCCAATTTATTATTTTCCCCCATGGCTCAAGATTTGAAAACTTTATTTGTCAAATACTTTTGTGAAGTGTAGAATATACACACCCGTAGCCCAGCAGCATAGCGGTAGGGGGCAGAAGCCCTAAGACATAGGGTTGAATCCTGCCTCAATCTCTCATGGGCTGAGTGGCCTTGAGGAAGTTACTTAACTCCTACATTCCTCAGTTTCCCTATCTGTAAATGGTAAAGTGCAAACTCTTTGGGGACAGGGAACCACAGCTGTGAACCTTCGGTCAGATTCCTCACATATGGAAATCACTTACATGTGCTCGTTAATTTCCCACCATCCATGCTCACAGCCTTTCACACTCTTCTTAGTTATTGAATAGTTATGGAATTTCAGTGCTATGCCAAGAGTTGACAGGGGAGTCTGTGGAAAACAAACATTAAGTCAAAAAAAATGCTTCCATCAAAGTACATGTTTCAAGCTAAAATTTCCTCGCTCACTCAGTACTCATCTCCTTGTTTTAAGGCCGTTCTACTCCTGGTGCCCTGTGGCCCTTGGCGAGTGAACCAGTTCCCCTGAACACAGCGAGAAGGGGTGGAGGGCTTAACAGACAAGGAAGTGGGCAGCTGGGTACTCAGGGTAGCAGCTGTTGGGCCCCAGGTAGAGCTGGGTGACAGGGTACACATCAACATCTCTAGGTTTCAGTTTCCTCCTGTTAGATGAACTTAACTTTGAAAACACCCACTTGTTAATGAGTGTAAGCATTTTCCTCTCTTGATGTAAATAATGACACATTTTATTTAAAGCATCATTCATATTAAACCTGGGTATTTCTGAAGGCTGTTATGAGTCATCCATAGGTCTCTTTAGAAGCAGTCAAACAACAAAGAGCTGCTTATGTGTGTGAGCAAATGTACACACGCAAGCACACACACACACAATGCAAGTGACCTTTTTATTGCATCATGCAATATGCACATACGTTATGTCTGATATGTCAAAGTTTTCCTTTGGATCTCTGCTTTGACCCAGGAATTATTAAGAGAGTTGAATTTTGGTTTACCCATCATCAAGTTTTCTAATTCCCTCCTTTTGCTTGTTTTTGAGACAGAATCCATTCTGTCACCCTGAGTAGAGTACAGTGGCATCATCATAGCTCACAGCAACCTCAAACTCCTGGGCTCAAGCAATCTTTCTGCCTCAGCCTCCCAAGTAGCTGGGACTACAGGCATGTGCCACCATGCCCAGCTAAATTTTTTTCTATATATTTTTAGTTGGCCAATTAATTTCTGTTTTTAGTGGAGACAGAGTCCCACTCTTGCTCAGGCTGGTCTCGAACTCCTGACCTGAAGTGATCCTCCCGCCTCGGCCTCCCAGAGTGCTAGGATTACAGGCGTGAGCCACCACGCCCAGCCTATTTCTTCACATTAAAAAAAAATGAAAGCTGAGAGACAGTTAAGTAACCAATTTAAATTTTATAGTGTAAGAACATCTTCCAGTGCAGCTCCCTACCAAGAGGCTTGCCTGGGCATTTCCACTATGTTCCACTGCTTCAAAGTAAAATTGTTTTATATACACCACCACTGTCCAATCCACAGAATTTCTCTGCAGTGAAAGGAAATAAGTCCCCTTGCACGCTGATTCCACTGACACAGAATTGCACACAATTCTCCATTTGTACACAGATTGGCCAAGGGCAGCTACTTGTATTAACCTGCTTGACAAATACAGTGATGAGGTGCAGTTTCACAATGCATTGCAAGCTATTTGGACAAAGGAACAAAAAAAATAAGTACCCTACTTCCTTATCTGTTCTGTATTCTCAGTTTCTGTTCCCCACCCTCTACCTTTGTGTTGGGAACCTTAACCAAGGAAAGGGAGGAATTATTCTCATCTGCACCTGTAACATTTAAATATTTCTGTATGACAGTGGTGGTAACAGGATGCAGGACAGACTCCATCTTTCAGTCACCCACAATTTGTCTGGAGTTGTATACACACAACCCAAGAACCCACCTCAGATAAGCCCTGGAAGTTTCTGTGGCAAAGATGTTTCATATTTCCTTCACAGAAGCAGGGAAAGAGGGGCTCCCTTCTGGGACTCCCATCCATTTCCTAAGTGATATGAGGAGGTGACCTGCATGGCCCCTAGGAACCCCTGCTTATGTCTGGTGGACTCAAATTGTATGGTGCTGGGCCGATGACAACTGTGACCATTCAAATCACTGCTCCATTTTCTTTTACTAAGATTTTATAACAAAATTTATTGGGACACAAAGAAGGAAGGGAGAGGCAGGTAAATGTTCAACTAAGTGATTGTTATGAAACACAGGGAAGCTGAATATCTTTAGAACCCAGAAAAGGAGGAGGGGGCAGAATTGATGCATGGAAGGGACATGATTCCTTTTGGTCCTATCTGGGTCACTTTCTATTTGAGTGATCTCTGGCAAATGATTTGCTCATCTCTATTTCCTTATCTATAAAAGATGGCAAGAATATCTCTTCTGCATTAGACGTGTGCTTTGAAGGGCAAATAAAAATATGGTGCTCAAAACACTAAAGTGCTAATCAAACATAGACAACATATTATAAACTCAACACTCTTTTTTGGTTTTACGTATTTATTCCTTCTTCTCTTGTAGTTTGTAAGCTCCATGAGAATAAGGACTTTGTTTATCTTGCTACTAGGTGTCCCCATATGGAGCCTGACACATAGCAGACATTCAATGAGCATTTGTTCAGTGGGTAAGAGAGCTTGGGAGAAGGATCAGAAGGACTTTAAGCTGGAGCAGGAGGTAATCCTTCTCAAATAAGACCTTAAAACTCAGCTGAAAGTGAGTTTGCCAATGGGATTGATTGCCCTTTGGTAAATTTGGAAATGGGACCAGACACTAAGAAGGATTGAGGAGGACAGCAACCAACTTTTGTATAAAGAACATTTATCATGACTTGAGTCAATATTTTCATTACTGAAGTCATCCAGCTCATGGTTATTTGTAATAAATTCAAAGGTATTTTACAGGTGAAAAAAATTATATTTTTTACACTGATTTCCATTCACAGAAACACACTCTCACACTGCTATAGGTGGCTGTTCAAAGCCTTCTGAGAAAGGAACAGCTTTATTTTAACCTTCACACTGAGGACAGACCTTGCTCTCTGGGACACGGTGGATACCACCAGTTTGTCCCCAGGATTTCCTGTCTCCCCATCCCCATTCCTCATGCCCCTTGTGAGATACCTTTGTCCTTATAAAGACATCTTTTTCTTCAGCATTTCTAACCCTCAACCCCTAGCAAAACGAAAAGTGATCTGATATTCTTATTTATATCCCAACTAAAAGTCACAACAACTTTTAAGGATTTTCATTTTAAGTCTATGGCTTATCACAGAATCAACATTTATTTTATCTCAAAGGAATTTCAAAAATTTGGCAGAGGTTTTGAGAATGGCACCTTTCTTGTTCTGGCTATCATACTAATCATACTAGCCCAAGGAGATACATCTGCTTTTTGGAGAGGAAGGAACAGAGATTTAATGTCTTTTCCTCTTCCTCCCCCAACCCCTCCTTTCATCTCCTCTTCCCTCTCCTCCTCCCCAACCCTCAGACTCATGGGTCATCCAAAGCCCTGTATTTTTGCTGCTTTGGGCCTTGAGAATCTAGCAATGAGCAAGGGTCCAGCACTTTTATCTTTTACTTATTTTGGAATTGTGATCATGATAAAAAATAATTTAATGGTGCATGCCATCAGAATATTGACAGCAAGTACAGATTTGAGTAATGAAATCATTTTAACTAGTTCACTGTTAGGACTATGCAGAAATAACCATACATGCATCAAGCACCCTCCTGCCGCGGGGTCCTTGTCTCAGGCTCCCTTTGCCTGCAACGTTCTTATCCTAGTATCCACAAGGTTAGTTTCCTCATCTCTCAGGTTTCTCTGCAAATGCCCCTTGTTGGTGACACTTTCCCTGACTATCCTATTTAAGGTAATAAACATCTAACTTGCTATCCTTTACACCCCCCACCTCCCACTCAAGCTATGGAGTTTGCTTCCTTGTTTTATTTTTCTCCATAGCATTGTATCACCATGTGACATATTGCCTATATTTAACTTGTTTATCACCTGTCTTCCCCTACTGGAGGGTAAGTTCCATAAGAGCAAGGGGTTTGTTTTTTGGTTTTTTGTTTTTTGTTTCCTCTAATTTCATGTATCCTCAGTGTCTAGAATAGTGCCTGAGTGCCTGGCCCATAGTAGTCATTCAGTAACATACTGAATAAGTACAAACTACATACTGCTTGCCTCTTATATCTAATTGCTATGCCACACAATAGTGATTTTATATGTATATGCTAAATGAACAAAGGTGACACTTTGCCCTATTGCTATATGATACTATAGTTGAAGAAAGAAAAATAGTTTACAATCTAAGATTTAACAAAAAGAAGGAATGTCCAATCTAGCACTAAGAAGAGGTATATATATATTCCATATAAATTTGCACATCTGGTTTGCTTACACAACTGAACTACGTATAGTCGTCCCTCAGTATCTACAGGGGATTGCTTCCAGGAACTCCACGGATACCAATATCCGAGGATGCTCAAGTCCCTTATGTAAAATGGTATAGTATTTGCATGTAACCTACACATATCTTCTCAGATATTTTGGTTTCGAACTCCTGACCTTGAGCGATCCTCCCGCCTCGGTCTCCCAGAGTGCTAGGATTACAGGCGTGAGCCACCACGCCCGGCCACTTCTCAGATATTTTGAATCATCTATAGATTACTTATAATACCTAAAACAATGTAAATGCTATGTAAATAGCTGTTATGATTTATTAGTTTTATTTGTATTATTTTTATTGTTGTATTATCTTTTACTGTGGTTTTTAAAAAAATATTTTGACCCATGATTGGTTGAATCTGCAGATATAAAATCTGTAGAAACAGAGGACTGAATGTACTGCCTAATACAGTTTATTATTTTTTTATTATTCCTATTATAATGCTGATGCTTAAGAATTGATAAATATTCTCTATCACAATAAAATAATTTTTGATCCTTTAACAATGCCTTTGCATTTTTTAATACAAACAAACAAAATAAATTGGAGAAAAAAGCCCCAGACTGCTAAGAGCAGTTCCTTTGTGGGAAGACGGTTGAAATTACAGGAAAATTTTGTGTTCTAGATAATATATTTCAGTAACGTTTAAATTTTATAAAATTAAGTAATATTCGTTTTGCAATTTAAAAAATAAAAGTAGTGAAATTCAAAAATAAAATGCTACTAAAAATAGAACAGTAATACTTTTCTAAGATACTGGTAAAACTAGGCTACCTGAAATTTCCAGGTACACTTGCATTTTGGAGGATAGTAGCTCGGGTAATATGGACTTGAAATTTTCCCTTCAAAGCCAGTGATTTCTTTGACCAATACTGTGTTTTCACACTCTGAAAAAGATACCCAGTAACACACAATGATTTGCAGCTATGAGATTATGGGGAAATTTAATTACAAATATACACTTTCTTGATCAAGAAGCTTATAAATTTTTTGAACTTTGTTTTATTTAAAAAGAAATAGCACCCAACAGATATATAGCTAAAATGCTTGTTCTCACATTCTACATTTGTTTTCAAGTCATATATTTTGGCTACAGATCTATAGAATGTTATTACTTCCTCAAAAAACATAGTTCTGAACTCAGAGACACCAGCAACAGCTGAACAGCAACTCTTCCTCAGAGGCCTCAGTTTCTTCACTCCACAGACCCCCTCCCCAAGCCCTAAACTGTAATCATTCCAACCTTTTTCCTTTATTGCCCCAGCCCTAGGGGTCATAGTTGCTTCCTACATGTGTTATATCCATGATACCTTACAGTTCTCAACTTGTCCTTTTTGCCTTTTGAGATACCTAATTAACACTTTTATTCTAAGTTAACAGTTCTTCATTAAATTCACTCTGTTAAAATAACTAACATCATCTCTCTCTTCTGACTGGACCCTGTTTCAGAGTCTTTTACTCATACAACTAGTATAACAGCACAGCCTCCAGAAAGATAAGACTAGAGTATCATAGCAAATATTTCTAAAGGTGACTTCTCTTTAATTGGAGAAGACTTACTTTGTTCTGGAATGACCTCAAAATATGCCCGGATTCCT
Source organism: Cheirogaleus medius (assembly GCA_008086735.1). Taxonomy (NCBI): domain Eukaryota; kingdom Metazoa; phylum Chordata; class Mammalia; order Primates; family Cheirogaleidae; genus Cheirogaleus; species Cheirogaleus medius. Next base: position 60,382,932 of record VBSM01000272.1, read on the forward strand.
GATAACTTCCGTACACGAGGACACTTAAATGTCACCAACATGAGATTATTTGTAGAAACAAATGATATTAATGTTCTTGTGGGTTCACAAATTCTGAAAGCAGAGAACAAAAGTACGTGAATAACAGGTTATTTGAGCACCTCCATTCAACATTAATTCCACACATTCCCTGGGCTATCCCCTCAGTTCTTATGAATCAGTCTCTGCCAATCAGGTCTTCATCAGTTGGTGGCCACAGGGCACAATAGATGGATCAGAGCTGACAAAGGTATAGAAATTTTTGTCCAGTGACTACTACCAAAGAATCTCCTAGACGGCTGTCACTGGACCCTTCTTGAGCGCAAATGAGATATAAAGGCAGTGTATTTAAAGGCTAAGGTCATGAGCTCTGCCCTAAGGAAAACTAGATTCAAAACTGAACTCTGGCTGGGTGCAGTGGCTCACACCTGTAATTCCAGCACTTTGGGAGGCTGAGGCTGGAGGATCACTTGAGGCCAGGAGTTTGAGACCAGCCTGAGCAAGAGTGAGACCCCATCTCTACAAAACATAGAAAAATTAGCTGGGTGTGGTGGTTCGTGCCTATTGTCACAGCTACTTGGGAGGCTGAGGCAGGAGGATCCCTTGAGCCCAGGAGTTTGAGGTTCCAGTAGCTATGACGATGCCACGGCACTCTAGCCCTGGTGCAAGAGCAAGACCCTGTCTCAAAACAAACAAATAAACAAAGAAAAAAAGGAAAAACCTCAGCTCCATCACTTAACTGGGTGAAAGATGCTGGGCTTAAATCTTGCTAAGCGCCAGTTTCCCTGCTATGAAATGGTAGTAATAATAATAGTACACTCCTCATAGCACTGTGGTGAGGATTAAAAGAGATAATAACTGAATATGTCTGGAATGATGGAAGGAAACATAATAATTGAGGAGTGGGAGTCAGTGGCAAACTTATTTTTCACTGCATATCCTTATATAGTGTTTGAATTTTTAATATGCATATTCATCACCAAAATATAAATACCTACATACACACATAAAGCACTGTTACATACATACATAGGCACAGTTAAAAATAATAAAATACCTGTAATCCTAGCACTCTGGGAGGCCAAGGCAGGAGGATCGCTCAAGGTCAGGAGTTCGAAATCAGCCTGAGCAAGAGCGAGACCCCGTCTCTACTAAAATTAGAAAGAAATTAATTGGCCAACTAAAAATACACAGAAAAAATTAGCTGGGTATGGTGGTTCGTGCCTGTAGTACCAGCTACTCAAGAGGGTGAGGCAGGAGGAGCACTTGAGCCCAGGAGTTTGAGGTTGCTGTGAGCTAGGCTGATGTCACGGCATTCTAGCCCTGGCAACAGAGTGAGACTGACTCAAAAATAATAATAATAATAAAAAATAATTCATGTCCATTTTTAGCACAGTAGCAAATAGTAATTTTTTAATAAAGCTTAACTCATTTGAAGGTTATCAAATATTAAGCAGATGTCTACTATTAAGTAAAAAAATTTGGTATATATAAGTATATGTGTGTGTGATTAAATATACATGAATGAAAGGATTTATGCTAAAATGTAACAGAAACTTGCTCTGGGTAATGAGATTGTGAAGTAATTGATATTGGTTTCTCTGATTGACATAATTTTCTACAATGAATATGTGTTATCTTTGTAAGAAAAGTTTTTAGTTTTTTTACTAATGCTATGCAATCATAGAATTCTCACAATCGATTGAAATGGTAGACTTGTCATGATTATAATAAATGTAAAATTAAACATAATATTATATTTCAGACATATTAGCTGGAATTCTTGCTGTACTGACTTTAAGAGTCTTGTTCTCTATAAGTGAAAAACATTGAGTCCAGTGGCTCTGGCCAGGATACTAAAGTATAATGCATACTTAATAGGGCATGAGTCAGTCTTTAACCCCATGAGTGTACACAAAAACGTTTTTTTTTAAAAATCCAGGGGGAACACAGATACTGTAAAACAAAGACATTGTAAAAAAAATCTTTTCACCCACCAACAAGAGTGCCTGCATAGTACCTGTACAAGATGCTGCTCCTGATTGGCAAGAGGGAGTCGTAAATGGTCAGGGAGTCGGTGACACAGTTGTCAGCTTCGATTTGAATGGACTCAATTGAGAGACGGATGAGATAGCCCACAATGGCCACCAGCTTGAAGTGACACATCAGCCTCCCTGAGGTTGCAGAAATCTCCAGAGGGTAGCGGAAGGACGGATGATCTGCATAGATGTACTGAGAACAGCCTTTGTCTGTGGAAACAGCACTTTTTTTCCCTTTTCTTTCTTTCCTTTTTTTTTTTTATTTTTTAGGAATGATTTTTCTTGAAATCTTTATAGAAAAGTAAAGAGCAAAAGAGGTCCTGTGGGGGACATCTGCTTTCTTTGCCAGCCGAGAGTCCACTTCACTCTCTTCTGGTTAACAGCCCTGGATTTTACTTTGAGAAACTATCCCTACTCTATCTATATAGTTTGGTTGGGATTAAACTCAACCCTAGTTTCAGAGGTAGGCACATAACCTAGAGTCAAAGAAGTTGGTTCAGGAATGAGCGTGCTGCCCGACAGGCCAGACAATGGGAGTTGGCCCCAGGACTTCTGCGAGAACTGTCAGGAAATATGTAGGGGTGGTTTCCACCATGGTTGAAAAATGATAAATTATGAGCTTGAATCTGCTGGTGGTCATTTTTGCCCCCACAATGTAAGAACACACTTGATAGGAAAGCCTCAACATAAGTAGGCAGAGACGAAGAGTTCTGATGATATTTCATTTTAGAACCTGGACCCAATCATACCTAAAACCAGCACACTCCATCGATGCCTCAGTGACATGAGCTAGTCAAGTTTCTTTTGTACTTAAGCCAGTTTGAATGTATTCCTGTCACTTGCAACTCAAAGAGCACTAACAAATACTGTCCTTAGACAAGGAAAATTACAGCCCAAAGTGATACTAATGAGTGTGTAGGGAGGGTGGGGAACCATATAAAAGAATTTACCAGATCCTATGGTTGAAGAGTAATCCGACCGAAGTCCAGCTGCATTGAAAAACCACATAGAAATAGAGACTGTCAATCCCATCGTTTCATTTTGTTAGAATTGTATTTAGTAAAATTATTTTCATTTCTTCTTTAAAAGCAATCAAACACCTCTGGGATTTGCTTTAAAATGATCCAGTGAAGGTGAGGGAGGTTGTTTAGGTATTTAGAGATCACATAGGACTGCCTGTTGATAGCTGTTGAAGCTGAGGAAATGGTATATGAAAGTTCATTACACCATTTTCTTTACTTTCGTATTCTTGAAATCATAGTTACAAGTTTCAAAGATATTTTAAAGTTAAAAAAGCAATGAAACAATTATGATAATAATTAGTCTTCTATCTGAAATAGTGCATACATGTAGTGCAAAATTTTCCATGACCTTTTTCGTTCATTTAAAAAATATTTATCAGCCACCTACTATATACCTGGTGTGCAAGTCTGTGTATATATATTATATACAATTTCTATCATTTCTATGTAATATATAATAAATACTTATAAAATATGTTTATATATTTCAATATATAAAATTTAAATAAAAAGAGAAAGCAAGAGACCAGGCACGGTGGCTCATGCCTGTAATCCTAGCACTCTGGGAGGCCGAGGCGGGAGGTTTGCTTCAGCTCAGGCAGGAGTTCGAGACCAGCCTGAGCAAGAGCGAGACCCTGTCTCTACTAAAAATAGAAAAAATTAGCCAGGCATGGTGGCACATGCCTGCAGTCCCAGCTACCTGGGAGGCTGAGGCAGGAGGATCGCTTGAGCCCAGGAGTTTGAGGTTGCTATAAGCTAGGCTGACGCCACGGGACTCTAGCCTGGACAAGAGAGTGAGACTCTGTCTCAAAAAAAAAGAAAAAAGCTGCATAAATTTTGGGTTACACAATAATTAAACCATTTCACTGTCAAGACAAACACTGAAATTTGCATTTTGACAGGGCTATGAAGCAATCCATTTTGGAGTGTTGGGCAACACTGCATAATACAGGGGTAGTTCTGTCTGGACAGGGAAAGACAAAATAAACCTCAGCAAAATCCTTCCTTCTCCAGGACTTTGTTCCTTGGGGACTTAGTTTGAAGATGCATGAGCTGAATAAATGTACATTTTAATAAATTCAACTTCATATATATTTTGTTCCCAAATCTATGGTTCAATCACTGTATTTAACATTTAGCAATTTCCTTTACTAACATAGCTCCGTTTTCTTCAGCTCATCCTGTGCTACTGGGATTATGGGAGAGAATACCTCATTACAGTGCTGACTACAGTAATGGCAAGTGTCAGGAGTGCTGCAGGAAAGAATGCTAGAGGAGAGTCACCCAACAATCACCATTTAGTACCACAGAGTCCATGTCCACAGCCAGACCCTGCAAGCTCCCCACAGAGGTCCGGTTTATGATGCTCGTCTGGATGGAGTTCTTCAAGATGGCCGCCACGCAGTCCTCACAGAAGATGTGGCCCTTGGCACGCGGCATGACAAACACAATCCAAAAGTGGACAAGGAGACCACCTTTGTTGTTGCTGCTATAATGAAAAAAGAGAGATGTTCAGGGACACCTCTTAGGAAGTAGACTTTATAGAGAGGCAGTAACCCAACTGACAGATTCAAGGTAAGGTCACTAAGTACATCCGTCATCTGATGTGCTCCCTTCTTTGAGTAATTACTGACTTCTATTACGGGGACCAGAAAGGGACAGCATCATGTTATGTACATTTGGTTTATTGTGTCAGATTCAAATTTAGAACCATTACTGTAGAGTTGCATCTCCATGGAAAATATACTACTTGTGGATATCAATCAGTAGTCACTGCTATTAAAAATAACAACAGTTATAATGTTTGATACCTCACCATGTCTAGGCACTGTGCTAAATCTGCTTTATCCCATTTGAATCTGATGAGGAAGGTCCTATTGTTATTCTTTTTTTACAGATGAGGAAATCGAGGCCAAATACAACTCAAAGTCACAGAGCTAGTACGCAGCAGATCCAGGAATCAAGTCCAAGTTGGTTTTCAGTCTGATGCCAGAGACTGAGTTCCTAATTGCATAAATGCTACCATGTTTTGTGAAAGAAACGTAAGATAGTTTTCTGTAGTAAATAACTTAAGAAATGGAAGGTTAAGGAAAGTAATCAAGTTGCTTTACTCCAAGGCTTCTCAGTGCCTTAATACGCCAAAGCAGATTATGAATCTTTGCAGATATATTTGAGGCGGGGGAGTGAGATATAGTACATGGTGCACAATTTTTTCTAAAAACTATTTGCCCATGAAATTCTTTTTTTCCTCAGAAGATCTCTAGTGACTAGTTTTTCGCTGGACATTGAGCAATAGTGTTTTCTGCTTTATTTTTGCCTCCACCTCCACCCACTATGGTAACCATGTTTATGAGCATTTTGCCCAGTGGCACTGACATGGGGACCAGGATTCCAGCTGTGGGGAGAAGGCGGGAATTGGTAGATAAAAAGCAAAGACACAAAGTGACAGCATGGCAAAGGGTCGGGTCACCAGTTGTGCTAATAGGGTATTAACCCACAACCACCCCAAGAAGTTACTTGAGAATGATGGAATCTCAGCCTTTTCACAGCGTTAAGTGGAATTTATAGATGTGAACACAGAAATCCCCAAACAAAGGACATATATTACCTCACATCTGCAACAACAGACTGCTCATAAAATTTGGAGAAGGCAGATGTGGTATAAACCAGGTTTACCTGAAAAAGAATTGAGGTGTCTTAAGTCTTTCAAACTTATCTTCCTTTCAAAGCATCTTGTATATCGTAGGTCCAAGCTCTAACAAGAGAAGAGCAAGCCTCAAACTAAAGCCCTTAACTCCAAACACAGACATTATTTCTTGAATTCAAATAAATTCTTACTTCCTGCAGCAATTCTTGGGTTACTTACCTTCATTCTATCTGTGAAAAATCAGTTACCTTCATGCATTGATTGTTCTCTTTAAAGACTCTAATCAAGCTTAACTTCTGTATTCTGCCCACTCTAAAGGTTAATTTTCTCCACAGTTAACAAATCTAACTCATTTAAGCACATTTTCACAGTACAGCATTTGACCCAACCCCTTCTCCATCAGTGCAAGTGTTGACTGTAGTCTTAATGACTTATTCCTACATTAGCCACTAGGGGGAGAGTGGTGCTCACAGCCAGGTCCACCAGGACACTTCAAAACTCCCAGTCTCTAGGGCAGGGCCCAGCCAGGGGTGGGGAACCTGGAGCCCAAAGGCCACATGTGGCCTTCTAGATCCTTCTAGATCCTTTTGAAAAGCCACAGGTTCCCCACCCCTGCGACCTTCTTTGCCCTCACTTAGCATTTCTAAAAACAAACTCACTCTCTTCTCCTCCAGTATTCCCCTTCCTACATAATTGGAAACCACCTACATAATGGCCCAGAATTAAAAAAAAAAAAAGCTTAGAAATTATAAAATATAGTGGGAAAAGCATGAGCTGCAGAGTTTAAATTCACTGTGCAACACAGAACATGGTACCTAAGCCTGCTGAGTTTTTTTCCTTTTCTTTTCAACCATAAAGTACCGATCAAAATGCCTACCTCCTTAGGAGAATTTGAGGACTAGGCGGGGTACAGTCATGTACCACAAAATGACGTTTAGGTCAATGACAGACCATGTATACAAAGGTGGTCCCATAAGATTATAATGAAGCTGAAAAATTCCTATCTACTGATTTGTGTTGCAATTGCCCACAGTGTTCAGTACAGTGACATGCTGTACAGGATCGCAGTCTAGATGTAATAGCCTATGCCATATAGCCTAGGTGTGCAGTGGGCTATTCCATGAAGGTTTGTGTAAGTACTGTATGCTCTGTGATGTTCACACAATGAAGAAATCACCTAACAATGCATTTGCCAGTGTGTATCTCCATCATTAAGTGACACATGACTGTATATATATCAGAATTAAGAGGTTTAGTAACATATCAAGTATAAAGAAGACATTCAATAAATAAGAGCCACTCTAACCACCAGTGCCTTTGACTGCTGGCCCTGTCTCTCACAATCAGGCCTCATTCTACACTGCCTGTCACTTCATCAAGGTAACCACTATATTTCCACTGTGGAGTTACAAATCGGCAGAACCTTTCTAGTTGGCAATATGTGCCAGGAGCTATAAATTAATATTTTTCTATTTGGACAAGTAATTATACTTTTTAGGAAATCACCTAAGAGAGTAATCTGAGACACACATAATTTATGTGGCAGTTTTGCTGTTGCATTATTTATAGTAGCAAAAATTGGAAACAGCTTAAACATTCAGTAAAAAGGGATTTGCTAACTTTGGGGCTATCAAGACTTATGTTTTTTTAAAAAATATTTACTTGCATAAAAATATGCAATATTATGTTAAGAGAAAAAAATTGAATTATAAAACTGAATATCTACTAGTATCCCAATATTGCACTATTCCCTATGTCTATGTAGTCCAGAATAAAAAGGAGCTTTATCTCTGGCGATAACATTAAAGAAAATTTTAATGATTCTTAAAATAATTTTATGAATTTACTAATGTTTATAATAAATATTTATTAGTCCTATAATGAGAAAGTTATTTTTAAAAGTGAAGAGATTGCCAGTGCATCAAGGTTGAAATAAATTTTGTGTATGATCACAAAATTAACCAGTATGCATGTAACTTCGAAACTGGAAGGAATTTTAAAGGTAACTGAATCCAATTTATTTATTTTACAGAAGAGAAAAACTGATTCTGAGAGAGCCATTTCTTTTTATGTTGGGGAGTAGGGGAAGCAATTCTGTCTTATAGCCAAGATGAGCTAAATCCCACCTTTCCCTCTGACAGCCTCCTTCGTCCACCCTGCCCCCTACTTCCCTAAGCCCTGCTCACCCGTGACAGGGTGGTCCCTCCCCTCACCCCTCTCGACTCCACCCTCCCCAGACCTTCAGCCCTCTGCCCTCATCCCCTCACCACTTGCTGCACAGTCCGTGCCACTGAAAGAAATTCCCGGGACTCCTTTTGTCGATATTCAGGAAGAAACTCAATGTTGGTGATGCGAAACATCCCAGCAAAGTAAAAAGCGTCTTTGCTTTCTGTCTTAACTGTAAAAGAGGAGAGAAGGCGATTAGGAGGCTTTCCCATCTGTGCGGCAGTAAGGCATTGTCTGAGCGATGTCAGTATCGGGCTCCTAAAATGATCTTAGTTTAGGCAGCTACATATCTAACTGGTTCAGAGCCCATGGAGCTCTAAATAAAGTTGACAACATCTCTTCCATCAGCAGCAAATAACCACATCTCTTAGAATGCTCTATTCCTTCTACCTGCTCTGGCGAATACTTAAAAACAAGGTTAGAAGACTCTCATGACCCTGCTGCACCTTTCTTCCCTATGGCACATAACTCGCTGCATCATGTCTCCATCAGCTTGTCTATCTCTCTTTCTAGAGCTCGCTGAGGAAACGACCACTAACTTATTTTTTAATTCAGCCCCTAATGTAGCCAGTGTCTGGCTTAGCTTTGAAGCTAAATAATTTTTGAGGGAAGGAAGGGAGGAAGAATGTGGCGAGAGAGAAAGAGAGAGTATTCCTTCTTCATACAAGTCTCAGCACATGGAAATGCTAAATAAATGATGACTGAGTTAAAAAGAAGGTGCAACTTATGTGAGTGATAGGAAACAAGGTCACGTTAGCCCTAAGCAGTGTAGTGAGGCTGTGGAGGGGAAGGGGTAGCCCAGGGTAAGGGGCAGGAGGCCTGAATTCCTGTCCTAGATTTGTTCTTTCAGGTTATGTGACCTTGGGCAGATCACCTTGTCTCCCTAACCCTCCCATGTAAAATGACTGCTGTTTTTGCTTTTTTTTTTTTTTTTTACTAGGGAAGTGCTTCTTAGTTTCGTTGTTGGTGGTGGTGTTTTTGTTGTTGCAGACTCTTTAAAATTTGAATGGAAGCTATGACTTCTTTCTAGACACTCACACATTCCTTCTCCTATCAGGAAGTACTTAGGATTCAGGACAACAATAATGCAAGGGAGATCAAGTCAGCATTACCTTAGCTTATATTTACCTAACCCTTTAGCTCAGCCCAATGTGCAAGACCCTCCATGGTGTCCCTGATTAGCTGTCTACCTCATTTCTCAAGGTCACCCACCACACTCAGATTTCATGTATCAAAACTCACTTATTTCCTATTGGGCAGTTCTTACTTGTTCATACCAGTTTCCCTTTGTTCATACCAATATCTCTCCATGAAATGCCTTTCTCTGATTTTTACACAGCCAACAAACTACTTCTGTATGAGGATGTTCTAAAACTTTATACAAAAATGCTAGGGCAATGCAAATGTGTCAGTGGAGGTACAGCAGAGAGATGATGGGAGATAAGTTGGTTTGTTCTGGGCTGGGGGTTGGGGTTTTGTGTTAATTGCCCATGGACTTGACTTCCCCCACCAGTCTGTAAGCTCCTTGAGGATAGAGATCATATCTTGCTTATCACTCTGTTCCCCATGCCAAGCACAGTGCCCAACACATAGTGGGCACACTCAATATGTGTCAAATAAATTTTCAGAAACCAATACATGAAGCGTTCTTGGACTCTATCTCTGGGCAGGTTGGAAGCCTCTCTTTTGTGATCAAAAGATAATCACTTAAGCAGAAAAGTCAACTCATACTCTCTCTCCAGCACTGAACTGTGAGCTTTTCTAAAATAGAATATGCATCTGTGAGCTTTTTAAAGGTAGGAGATGCATTTTGGTATGCCTGATGCCCTACATTGTGCCAAGAAAATTATAGGTGATCAATTTCTGTGTGTGTGTGTATTTATATATATATATATGTGTGTGTGTGTATATATATATATATATTCTGAACTGCTCAAGACAATATTCTTTAATTCTTTGCCTATAACCCTTGCCTTCTAATCAGATTTTAATATCTTTGAGGTTATATCTAGGAAAACTGTTTGTCTACTCACAACACTTTCAACATCAGGGGTTTTTTTTTCACCCACACCAAGAAATTCTCCAATTCTCTGCAGGCCAACTGAGTGTCCAACGGTTCAATTCAATTCTGATCCTAGTTACCCAGAGTTAGTGTCAGAATCCACAGTTTAAGGGCACATTCCCATAAGACTGCCCCCTACTTCAGATGCCAAGCAGAAGTTTTGGGTTTCTAAGCCACCAACACTGCTGTCTGATTTGGCTACAAACTGGGAGTCCCCATGAGCCCCTCAGGTTTGATAATTTGCTATAATGGCTCACAGAACCCAAGGAAATACTTTACTGACTATTACTGGTTTATTGTAAATGATGCAAATGAACAGCCAGATGAGGAGGCACAGAGGGTGAGGTCCCCAAGGGTTCCTAGCATGGGAACTTCTGTCCCTGTGGAGTTGGGGCAGCCCACCCTCCCAGCAACTGGATATTCTTACTAACCTGACAGCTTCCTGAGCCCTGTCGGTTAGGGGTGTTATGGAGGTTCCATTATGTAGGCACAATTGATTGAGTTATTGGCCATTGGTGATTGAGCTCAATTGACAGCCCCCTCCTGAAAGTTACAGCCCTCTAATCAGAGGGTTGGTTCCTTGGGCTCTCTAGAGGCTTTCCCCCACCAGCATGTCATTAACATAAAAAAAGACATTCTTAGAAGCACTGCATTAGGAACCAGAGACTAAGACCAAATATTATAACAAATATATATATGTATATATATAAAATAACAAAAGATGCTCTTATCACCCCATCACTCAGGAAGTTACAGAGTGTTAGAAGCTCTGTGTCAGACATGAAGAGCAGAGACCAAATATATATTTCACATTATGTCACAGGACGTGTATTTCGTACAAATGCATTAACGTGTACAGGATGAGAACTCCAACACAAGTCAACAAATGCCATCCTTGCATGACTAAGCACTCTGTGAGAAAGGGCTTAGTTATGACACCTGTCCAAAAGGCTCAATCAGATCGACAAAAACATAATAACAGGGGAGAGAAAGACGCATGTGTAAAATGGAGCTCAGGAAGCTGGAAATTTAAGGTTGCCTAGAAACAGGTGGTGGGTGGAATGAGGAAATGAAACAGCTTAGCACTCCTTTCCTTTTTTTAAAGCTGTTACATTTCTGAATCAGTCAAAATCTCCTGAGCATCTTCCTCAGCTCTTCCCATCCTAGCCCCCATCTCCTGATCCTGTTCTCCTCCGGGAAGAAAGTGATGGTGGTGAAAGAAGAAACGAGAAAGACAATTCTGGTTTCTCTCTCCTTAAAACATCGGCACCAGTTTGGGAAATGGTGTATCAGTCTTGGGAAAAGTAAAATCCCTTCAAAAACACCCAGGGGCAGGTCTGGCCTGCATTGCTAACGCTGGACTCGAGACACAAGCCCGAAGCCCAAAGGAGCATAGATTTTAACTTACTGATGTAGAGCCACAGAAGTGTCCAGGCTATGACTGCTAGGATGAATAAAAATACTGTGAAGAGAATGATTTTATTTTGGACATTCCAAAAGGGAACTTTCTTCTTGGATTGCTTCTTTGGTTTGTGTTTGGCTTTACCAATGGGTTTTCGTGGTGGTCTCCCTGGCAACGGTGGTCGTCTCTCTGGCAGCTTCCCTTGGACACTGACCACCTGAACTGAGATATTAGATATCTTTAAAAAAAAAAAAAAAGATGTATTATTAACTAGAAGTAGTGTAGAGCTTAAATTGAACTACCCAGTCAGGAGATATTGGTGTTAAAAAGCCTAAATGTATCAGTCAAATTATTTACATAAGTTTAATAAGTTGATTTGCATCAATTTACACAATTAAAATCAGAAAAACTAGACAATACTGTATATGAATCCTAGTAAAATGGTCCCCAGAGGCTCTCCTCAACTCTCCAACTCTGCTGAGCAGATGCTTTGGAGAAGAGGTCATGGGGTAAAGTAGACTGAAGGATCTGGGGGTCAGGAGGTCAAGGTTAAGATTCCATGTGGTAGGCCGGGCGCGGTGGCTCACGCCTGTAATCCTAGCACTCTGGGAGGCTGAGGCGGGTGGATCACTCAAGGTCAGGAGTTCAAAACCAGCCTGATCAAGAGTGAGACCCCATCTCTACTAAAAATAGAAATAAATTAATTGGCCTACTAAAAATATATAGAAAAAATTAGCCGGGCATGGTGGCGCATGCCTGTAGTCCCAGCTACTTGGGAGGCTGAGGCAGAAGGATTGCTTGAGCCCAGGAGTTTGAGGTTGCTGTGAGCTAGGCTGACGCCACGGCACTCACTCTAGCCTGGGCAACAGAGTGAGACTCTGCCTCAAAAAAAAAAAAAAAAAAGATTTCATGTGGTATCTTCCACTGCTCACAGAATAATAAATGAAAAAAAGAGATGAAAAAAAATTAAAAAAAAAAAAGATTCCATGTGGGTTGATTCATTTGTAAACACAGCTCTATGTGTGTGTGTTTCAAATGTTTGTACTATATTGCTTTTCTCTCACAACCAATTCTTTCTGGGCTGAGGTAGGATCATAAATGAGAATATAAATGAGTTCCCCAGAGAAATGAATTGATTTCAAATTTTTGGCTTCAATCCTGAGAGGCAGGAAGAAAAATTTAAGACAAGGGATGATTTGGGTAGAGTTGTAGGATAAGAACCAAATGTCCTTATTTTACAGTTGCCAGCCACTGAACTGAGTAGTGACTCAGTTTCCAAATTGTAAGCAAAAGAATAATTTAAAAATAAATCAAAGAACAAAAGAGAAGACTCATTAGATTATAAAATGTTTGGTTTAAGTGTGTTTATGGGCAAAGTGTTATGTGCAGGAGGAAAAAAATACATTATTCAACTGTTTCCCCTCCTGCTCTTTTATTTTCTCCTCCACCCTCTGCCATTTGATGCTGTGAATTCTTTAATAATATATGTGAGAGTTTAGCTTCTTTGAAGGAGAGATTTATACATGTCAGGGTAACTAAACTCCAGTGATGAAATAACTTTTAACCACACATTCTTTTAAAGGCAGCAATATAGAACACCAATTCCAGAAAATAGTCTCTCTTTTGTGCTTTCCTCAAGAGTGCTTTCATTCTCTCTCACTCTCCCTCTCTCTTCCCTTCAAAATTCATGTCTTTCAGTCTTTAATCCTACCGATTAATGGGATAATATGTGGCCAAGTACACTCTGAATTATTCATAGCTCCCTCATTCTTTTTGCTGAACACCCCTGTCAGCCCCTGGAGTGAAATGTCGCTTGTGTCCTTCTGGGTGAAACTGAACTAGACCAGACTTCATTGAATGCGTTGTCCTGCTAGAGTGAGGATGGTGCTTCTAAAGAGAAAAACATCCCACTATAGAAAGAGTCCAGTCGACTATGGTAACACGCTATTTTCAAGTACTCCCCCCAAAGAAGTAAAAGAGAGAAACACACAGAGATGCCAGTACTTGTAGAACTGACAAAGGCCAAGGTTGGATCTTTAAGTGCAGGAACACATTATAGGCAGTCTCAGTTAGCACTGATTAAATTTTAAAATGGAATTTGTGTAGAGATCAGTACAATTTCCCTGGAGTTTCAGAAAAACAGCTACGAATCAGTTGCCAAGTACAACACTTTAAAACAAGCTGGTATTTGTAAAATCCATTAAGTACCATAAGAAGAGAAAGTATTTCATTATTATTCCCTTTACTTTTATAAAGTCACACAATCTCATTTTACTAACAGGGTCAACAATAAACGGTATTCAAGTAGAAGAGGAGGTTCCTCACACTGTACTTACTTTCAGGTCCGCAGGTCTGGAAGAAGAGTCACCGTTTTCTTTGTCCATTATTAGATCTATGATCACCCAGGGGTGTCTCAAAGCCAGTTTTCACCCCCTTGCATCCTCTCTTGAGAAGAATTAAGAGAACAGTCACCGGATTCAAGCTAGCTCTCAGAGGCATGGAATCAATTTACTTCCACCAGGTCCAGTTCAGAAACTGAAGCTGCCTCATTACTATATTGTGACTGTTAAAGGGACCTGGCACTCAGCTTTGTACCCCAAACTAAAGGTTTCTTGATGTCACTCATAGGAGTCAGGCGTCTCAGAGTACAGCCAGCCTCAAGGCAAGGTTTCCTCTTATAAGAGACACCATCCAACAATCCAAAAATATTTTACAAGTCATTATCATTTTTGCATACATCTCCTAAAGAATGGGAAGAGGTCTAATTTATAACCCCCGGCACCACATTTTAAAAATCCTTACACTACATTCCTCTTGCTTAGTATTTCTTGCATGCTCCAGAAGACTCACTCTCTAGTCCTGTTCTCAACTCTCCAGCCACACTCTGAAAACCCCTACCCAAGGGGACTTTTTTTCCATTTACCTCCCCCTATTCCTGGAATCAGTCCTCAGTAAACCCTGGGGCCCTTTCTGATGTAAATCCTGTATTTCCCCTCTCTCCCTTTCTTCCTAAAGCCAATCTCCATTAGATCCAAGGAGGGAAGGTAACCCTCAGGGGCAATGTCAGAATTTTTCTTAGCAGGCCAAGAGAAAAAGGTGGGTATTACCAAACATCATCACTCTGTGGGCACTGGGCGTCCATGGAAGGATACTCTCTTGCCCTTTAAAAGAGAAACACTGCTCTGCTGATCCAGACACAAGTTCAAGGGCTGTACATACAAAAGCAAGTGAGAAACTGCCTGCTGAAAGTGGTGAAAGATTAGTTGAGTTGTCTGCTACTTAAAATTTAATATAACTGGAGAAAAAAGACAAAAATGACAAAAAAATATTATATCATGTTGTACAAATTTGCTTCCTGGGTTCTGTTATGTATTAGTGACATTGACGAAATGACTAATAATGCTTTAGGCTTTGTAATTTTATGATGAGGAAATTTAAAACTAAGTCTTTTTTAATGGCTCACCCTTTCTGTATTATTTTTCTACTTATTTCCAGAACGAACTTATATTTCATCAATAATGTACTTTCCAGCAGCCACTGACAAAGACTCTGTCCTTGACCAAAGTTTAGTCAGGCTCCTCTGAGCACCCTTTTTAACTAAACCTTGTCCTTGGCCCCTGAGCTTTCTCTTCAACCAGAATTCTGTCTTTGGCCCAGTTGTAGCAAGAATTCTGCTAAGTCAGCTTAGCAGGAATCCCCCCACCCTTGATATCTGATCACCCTTGATTTTTTTTCACTCAACAGTGACCTTGAAACACCCTTATTAAAAAAAGAAAAGAAAAGAAAAGAAACACCCCTATTATGTGGTCAAGTTTTTTATCCTCTACCCTTGATGTATAAGTGGTTGGCTGGCCTTTGGCAATGATCCTGATGGGTCAGTTTAGCAAGAATCTCCCACCCTTGAAGTCTCCCCTTAGTCATTCTCCCTCTACTGACCCCCTCACTCTGCTCACTGGCTTCAAACCCCCAGCAGTCTTTGCTGTATTTGGAATTGAGCTCACTTTCATATTGAAGTCTCTCTCCCCTATTGCAATAGCACTGAATAAAGTCCATCTTTGCAGCCTGCAACTAGTGTCCCACTCTGTTTCTCTTTGACCCCAAGAATAGAAAGTGGCATCAAATAATAGGAGGCTGCACTATATGTACAGAATTTAAAAACAATCATAAAACCAACTGGAGGCTGCTTTCTTATTATCATCATGCCAGCCATTCTTAACAATATCAGTGATAAAATACTCCTCCCTGAAAATCTTTGACTGATATAAGTTCTAAACAATCGCTGGCATTGCAAATAAGTCCATGGAAACTCCTATCATGCATACCTTCAGAGGACTTCCATGGGGAAATCCTCAATGTGACCATGTCAATTAACTCAGATCAGAAAAGAACTTTGATTCTTTAGAGTCACGTATTTCAGCAATCCAAGGTGATATTGAAGAAGCTAAGAAACAAATAGATTTATCAGAACATTCAAAAATCAAAGAAGATGATTTCTTCCAGGTTTGTTCCTAAAAGCAAAATACTTGCTGGCCACAGATTTAAAGATCATCTTATTTATTTATTCATTGTTCTCTAGTATTTCACTGTTCCTAATTGTGCACTCTCATCTTGGTTATATTTTAAAAATCAAACAATTTCCTATAGTGGTGAATTAGTTTAAATAGTACAATGTATTATAGTTACCAGATTGTGCTTCAATTGCTAAACCCATCAAATCACAGCACTAACAAAAATTTATTTAAAGTCAAGATTCTTTTTTATGTAATATGTTGATTAAAATGTGCCACTAGAAAGGTATTAAGTGTCATATGATGTAAAGGAAATATACATAAATCTGAGTAAAAAGGCAAGTCACCAGTTTGAGATAAGAAGTATAATTCTCATGGTACAATTCCAGCATGTATGTACTCGTACAGCACACACTGCTACAAAGAGAAGGACTAGAGAAAGTAACTGCATTAAAAAGAAATTTGATAGTTATTTATAAACCTAAGGGAAAAATCCAGACTTTGTACTTTGGTTTTTTGTGCATTAATATATTATTACAAACATGAAGATGCTTGTGAAATGTTGTTTTAGTCATTTATTTTATGAGGTCACATCATTGTACTATTTAGCCTAATTGTAGCAAGAATCCTGCTAAGTCAGTTTACAGAAATGCCCTCACCCCTGTCATCCAATCACCTTTGATTTTTTTTTTTTTTAAGTTT